>CM071568.1:56131501-56665684 GCA_036426205.1 Ascaphus truei | reverse complement strand
TATTTATATATATATATATAAATAAAGACAAACAAAGCAAAAAAGCAGCGCCTAGTGAGGGTGTAGATACAAAAATATGTTATAATAGATTATGTGTTAATAATGAAAAAATATATTATTAAAAAATACTTAACTAAGTGCCTATCCTAATATATATATAATGAAAAAATAAATAGATGATACCGTTCTGTGGCTAATGAAATGCTTTTATTTGTGCGAGCTTTTGAGATACACTCATCTCTTCTTCCGGCGATGTTACAATGAATGAAGCAAGCAAAAGCTAAACTATAAACAGTGTCTATTGGACTATATGTCTCACCTGCCTGTATGTATTACTGAACGGAAGTTAGGAAGTGATTTGCAGTAAATATGAAATTTTGGTTGAGTTCTGAGAAACTGCAACCCCCCTGTTATGATAATGAGCAGGGAAGGGACCAAGGGAAGTGGATGTTTTTGTAAATGTGGTAATTCACACTTCAATGGAAGCCAAAAGAGCTTCAAAGACTTTTTGCTAGCCGTCGCGGCACCTAGGGTTAAAGAGATGAGTTTGACATAGTATATAAGTCAAAGCCACCCTTTACCCATTGTTCTGCATGTCATCAGGCCTGTGTCTTTTTGCAAGGTCTGGGATGATGCAGGTATTGCTGTATGACCTGCCTGTCTTGCTGTGATGTCAGCTGAAATATGGAAGAAAAGGACCATAATCTTTAAGTAAGTGTCTATATTTTGTTGTTATTTGTACATTTTTTGTGTGTTCACCTATCCTAAGGAATAAATACAATTTGTTATATATAAGTCTCGTCCCAGTTCAAACCCAGGTATATATATATTTATATATACACACACACACACACACACACACACACACACACACACACACACACACTGACACACTGACACACTGACACACAGTCAAATACTCACACACACAGAGACACACTGTCTCTTTAAGGCAGCTTGCTCTCGCAAGACGGAAGCAGAAGCAGGAAGCAGAGACAGGGAGAAGAGCTGCCAGATGCCGGGTAAGTGCTGCGTGCTGTTGCCGCTGCCCCACCGGGTCTGGGAATGCTGGGAGAGTTCTCAGCTTTCCCCCTCCGGCGGACGCGGTACCACCACAAAAAAAAAAAAACTTAAAAAAAACAAAAACATTTTCGGCGGCCATTTTTTTCGCGACCCCGTTTATAACGCGGGGGTCGTGGGTGGCCCCCGAGGACCACGCTATAATGGGGTTAAACTGTATCTATAGATAGCACTCAGAGGTACCTAACTATATTCAACAGCTAGCGTATGACTGATTACCGTATTCAATAAAAGCAATTTAACGTGTATATATTGGATAGCTGGATCAGTTTATGATCTACCTCTGTAATTGCCACACTGTACTTTGACACATCAGGTTTAACACATTCGTGCCAAGTGCTAGTGCTATTCCAATTAACCGCTGGATTAAATCCAGGACTCTCTACAAGCAGTTTAATTTTTCGACCTATCTAACTGCAACACCGTATAGATAGTGTCCAAAGGTAATACACAGATACATCAGGCGCACACGTTTGTGCCAAATGATATTACTTGTAATTAGGAATAAAACTACCTGAGTACTCTGCTAATTTGCATCAATTGATAGTTACCGCACTCCAGATTAAAGCATCTGATAGCTTTCATTATACCACGCTATTATCCTCCCCTATTAGAGGGAAATTATTCACTTGAGACAATTAACTAACGGGCAGCAATTTGTCTTGTGAAAATATCAATCTCTGTATTGCAGGAGTTGGTATCCTTAAGGAGATAATCTAGGTGAACCAAATTACAATTCCAGCTACATTTGGAAGCACACATCATTATCACAAAACAACAAGGCGATACACGTGTCCTCCTTTGGGACAATTTTATCATCGCTATGTATTAACATTCGAAACGCATGTTTTGAGAGTAATGGATTAGACCATAGTGAGTTTTAATACTTTATTTTAAAGTACATATTTGTGCATTGATATAATAAAAGTAACATTTTATTGATTACTAGCTGATATACTCGGCGTTGCCCGGGATTTAATTTTCCCGCTCCCCCTTTGTCTCCGCTCCCCCCTCTCTCTCCGTTCCCCATCTCTCTCTCTGTTCCCCCCCCTCTCTCTCTCTCTCCCCTTTCCCCTTTCTCTCTCCCCTTTCCCCTTTCTCTCTCCCCCTTCCCTTCTCTCCCCCCTATCTCTTTCTCCCCATTCACATGAATCCAGCCCCCCCCTTCACATGAATGTGACCCCCATTCCCCCCCCCCAGTTGACAGCTCCGGTACCCCCTGAGTCCCATGGAGCACCCCTCACTCTCTCCCCCGGTGGGCGGGAGGGTTGCTCGGCGGCTCACTGTTGGGGTGGATAGGAGGGTTGCTCGGCGGGGGCGGCTCACTGGGGGGGCGGGCGGGGGTGTTTCTCAGGGGTGATTCACTGTGGGGGTAGGTTGGTCGGCGGTGAGTTACGGGGGGGGCTGGTTGCTTGGCGGCAGCTCACTCACTGTGGGGTGGGCGGGTTGCTCGTCGGCAGCTGTCTGCTGCAGGGGAGGGCGGGAGAGTTGCGCGTCAGCTAACTCTGGTTCCCCCCGTTCACAGGTCCGGTCCCCCCCAGTTCCCAGCTCCGAACTTGGCCCTGCCAGTGACGTCACCCCGCAGTCACAGAGCGTGAGAGCCAATGAGAGCCAAGGCCTGCCCGCAGTCAGCCAATGGGAGAGCTTGACAGCCAATGAGAGTACGCACAAACAAACCCACAAACAAACAAACAGATTTTGACATATATACATACATAAATATATACATACATATAATACATATGTAATACATATATATATATATATTCATTCATCATTTCTTTGCACACCATACATAGTGGTGTGCACCATTTATAGGAGTTCTTTCTAGGAGTGTTTCTCTTTTCACACCTCAATAGTTCTCAACTATCTCCTCAGTTGCAGCCACATCACGACTCCCAGGTTGAACGGGGTCTCTCTGCTACTTGTGTTCCTTTGTTTGACACTTTTTTTTTCTCTCTTTGTGATTTAGTGTGTATTTGAGAGTTCAATTTGGCCATTAACCCCACCAAAGATAAATCCGGTGGTGCCCGCCCAAAAGTAAGTAACTTTGCTAAAGGCCCTTTTAAAGCTTTCAAAAAACTAGTAAAAAGCTCATTTGTCTAGGACACGTGATGATATGCACCGGGCTCCAGTAGAGATTATACTTTATTTTCGGCCCACCACTCATTTTATTTAAGAATTGTCTATATATTTATAGAATTAGGAATGGCCTCGTTTTTCTATTGGGCCCACATAAGTGTAATGACATGGTCTGATCATGCCCCCATTTTAATTGTGACACATAATCCCTTATTGCTAAATTCCCAACCTCCCTGGAAGCTAAATTTACTCCTTCCTTGATTCTCAGAAGAATGTTTCTCACCTCACTAATTGTCTGGAAGTATATAACACAACAGAAATTAGTATCTCGCCATTTTGGGGCTGTTTAACTGTAATGGGAGAGTCATCCCATCTAAAACTAATAAGATTTACAGAAACTGATCTCCTGCAGAAAAATATAGCTAAATTGAAGCTGAAAAATAAACACTCCCCAGCGTTAAAGTTATCTAAAAATATTGCACGACTAAGGCCAACATTGAATTTTTATGCATTAGACAAACTAGAGCAATCCTTTAGATAGACTAAGCCAACATTTTATACAAAAGGCAATAAATTAGAATGTTTACTTGGTAACAAACTGAAGCCAAGATAACTACTATAACAATAGAATTAAATCTATTAAAAATCATTGGGGTAGAATAACCTATAAACCGAGAGAGATAATGGCACCGTTAGAGATTTTTACTCAAAACTATATAATCTGCATCCTGTGAAGGGAAAAAACTCTTGCTATGAACGTTAGAAACAGCTGTGATATTCCTCGATTTATAGTAGGGCCTCAGATTATAAAATGATCTTATTTGCTGATGATATGCTGCTCACACTCACCAACCAAAAATATATATATTGTCCAGGTGCCCAGGTAAACAACACGGCCACAATACTCCAAGCAAACATAATGAAACATTTGTTTTCTGTTCCTTTGCTGAACCCCTTTATTGGTTTGTTCTTAATGAAACATACACTCTTGTTTCAATGTGAATCTGCACTCTATAATCAAACAGGGCCATGTTCACTTTAACTCCACAGAGACCAGGAACACTGGCATTTAATTCTTTCTTAATATCAGCATTGGCATGTGCATATTAACTTCCAGGACAAGAGACTGACGTACTCACGTACTGAAATAAGGCTTCCCCATCAAATCTTCCAATCTTTAGGGGGTTACCTTAAAGTGCAACCGCAAACAAAAATAATAAAAACATGAAGACTTTCAAAAAATGGTGCATTACATGAAATTGAGGACGGTAAATAAATGTATTAGGCCATGGTTTTCACACTCGCCAACCCCCTAATTTAGTTAGAGGCTAAAACCATTGGCACCCCAGAGACAAAAAAAGAGATTATTAGATCCACATTTTCATATAATTGGCCGGATGCATTTATTACATTTCTGGGTAATGAAGTTACTAAAAATCCAGCAGATTTATTTAGGGAAGACATTTTACAGTACAATTAATTGAATATGCTGTAATGTATTCCAGCACCAAAGGTGGCTTATTAATATGCCCACAATATGAACACGGCTTAGTAATATGCCCACAATCTTTATCCTTTGTAAGATTAGAAGTACTAACTCATGTCACAAACTCACTCTGTTATCATACTTTCTCTCTGCATCTGCCTTAGGCACGTTCAATAGTGCCGGGCGCGTGCTACGCCGTGCGCGCGGAATTTTAGTTGGCTGACGTTAGTCAGCATTTCTATACAAGGGAGGGAGAGGGGAGCCGACAGACAGCGGCAAATATGGTTTTCCTCATCTTTTCGCGCCGCAGCCTGCGCTCAAATGTGTGTATGTGTGTATGTGTGTATGTATGTATGTATGTATGTATGCGTGTGTGTGTGTGTCAATGATTGCAGAACTACAAAAAAAAATATTTATGAAACTTTTTTTTTCTTTAAAAAATCTTATTTAGGACTTCCTTTCACTCGCACAACCCATGCACACACATATACTCACACATACACACACATACACACACATATACACAACCTGCAGCTCCCGGCTCAATAGACAGGAAAACCATGCGGCACGTGCACGCGCGTTCGCATAGGAACGCACGGCGGCATGCTGTATATAACAGCCCTTATTTGCTGTGCTACACCTTGTTTGTACTTATGTGTCAGAAACACTATATTTTATTTCACCTGGCCTCAGTTACTCAAACCGCGCAGTCCATATTATTTTGATCTTGAAGTCATTTCAAGGTTACAATAACAAATATATGTCCCTTGGAGATATGCTAGTAAATAGTTACAGTGGAACACTGCTAGCAGTCAGCTGGTGTCGCTCACACTGCTGGAGCTACTGCCTAAAAAAATGTGTATTCTAGTCCTGATGGGTCTAATACCAGACCACCATTCCAGGCACTAGGTGCCTTACGCTCATCAACTCTATATAGTTGTTATCTTTTTAGGAAGTGTGGGATGGTATTCATGTAAATATACTTTGGATAGCCATTAGCATATCTCCCAGGGTACTCATCACAGGTATCTCTCCCTAACTAATTTGGAGGGATTCTTGAGGGGATATATGTATACAACTAGAAACACTATTAATTTGAATGAGTCTCTCTTCTCTCTCTTCTCTCTCTCTCTCTTCTCTCTCTCGAGCGGAGTTAGGGTTGGAGTGCACCCCAAGTCACTCCCTGCACACTACCTTGGGGAAGAGTGTGAGTTTACTGTATCCCCTTTGTGTTATTACACCAGCATTTCTATATGTGTTTCTTCCTACATTTATCTGTGGTGGCGGTTTAACCTATGAGACCCTGGTTCAACGAATGAATGCACAACATCACTCAGCAGGGCTGGTATCATTTATTACCGTGCAATCACTTTATTCCGTTTGCACCGTGAACATGTATTTTATTCTCAGAAACTGAGAACCCCTGGGTATCTTCCCATTTCCCCATGACCACCAGAAGCAACTAGCATGGGACTCCAAGTAAACATGATGTAAAATTACCACAATTATTGGGGGAAGGGCAGATAAAGGGAAAAGACAGACCTACGTAATAAGTCTGCCAGAGCTCACACTCCCTGATTTCAGGTAAAGACAGAAGGAAGACCCAGTTCTGGCTAAACAGTACAAAAAGGTGGTAATATGGAATGACCAATGAATTGATGAGGTTGGGCTAAACGATTTTCTTCAATTTATGGCAAAGGATACCCAAACACGGTAGGTCACCTCGCAAATTCTGGTTCCCAAAATATTCATAAGCATTATATTCAAATTGGCCCATATTGTACTGTGGGGATGACAAAATCTCAGATCATATTCTGTCCATGTTCTACAGGCCGGGGTACATGCAGATATTACTCAATTCTGTGTGAGCTTCCCAGATGGACAACTGACCAGCCAGAAGAATCAGAAACAGGCCCCTGTTTATTCCCTTGGTAAACATCCTATTTTAAAGGGTGGGAATGAATCTTGTCAATCTGTTAGAGCCCTTAGCGAAGGGACATAGATTTATCCTTATTATGGTAGATTACGGTCAAAAATGTGGCCAATAAGTTAGTAGAGTTGTTCTCTAGGGTAGGGCTTTCCAAAATTATCTTTCTGGATCAAGGAACCAACTTCAATTCCAAATTGATGCAGAATGCCCTGAATTTATTGAACGTGAAGTTGGTAAGAATATTTGGTATACCTTCCACAAACGGATGGGTTAGTGGAAAGTTTCAACCGAACCTTGAAATGCATGATTCAAAAGTGTGCAACCTCAGTAAAGAAAGATTGGGACGAACTGCTTCCCTTTCTGCTTTTTTCCCCATGGTCTCCATATTTGAACTATTATACAGTTGGCAACCTCAAGGCATTTAGATCTCTTAAAAGTGTCCTGGGAGGTACAGCCATTCCCTTCTAAAAATGTGGTCCAATATGTAATTCATTTCAGAGATCGGTTAGAGTTAGTGGGTCATATTGAAGGGGAAATGTACAGAACTCCCAAGCATGCTCAGGACAGATATTACAACCGGCATTCCTTCTTAAGACTGTTTCAACCCAGGGATAGAGTAATGTTGCTACTTTCTAGCTTCCAATTCCCCATACCTATGGTGAAATGGCAGGGGCCCTTTGAGGTTCTATGTCACACAGGTGAAGTGAACTATGACTCTATAAGGTTAGAAAAGCACAGCACACCACTTCAATGGTGCAGATTATTTTAATAACACAGTTAAAAAGTTTCAAGGGAAAACATTCAACTAACAAGTGTAGTGCTGTCAAACAGCACACAGACACAGTGTTGTATATCACAGAATGGGATATCTTCTTTCTTGCTGCCTCTGTCCTCTATGGTAGAGTCTCCTTGTGCTGGGGTGAAATCGCCGAGCAGCGCACTCTAGTCTTCACTTCCCGGTTGCTCCAAGATGACCCTAAGATGTTCTGGGGATGGGTGCAGCAGGTTTCCAGGCACATTATTCTGTAATTCGAAATCTGAACTATACAAGTAAAGTGCTATCCCAATTTTTCATTTTCTGTTGAGTAATGCCTAGTAATTTTGAGAAAAAATGCGGAACTGCCAAGGAGACAAAGTTTGCCCCAAATTAAGCTTATTTGTTTTTAGGGTACTGAGAACACCTTTTTATATGGAATAAAAAAACTGTTATTTTAAATATAGTCTTTTGGAGAAGATTTTTTAGACAATAATATTTATATTTGCAAGGGGGATGTTTCAATTTTAGAACAATTTTTACTAAATCTAAAAAAACCATTGGGATTACACTTTACCCATGCTTTGTTTGCTATAAGAATAGCATTTTTAGACCTTGAATTATTT
This sequence comes from Ascaphus truei, assembly GCA_036426205.1. NCBI lineage: Eukaryota > Metazoa > Chordata > Amphibia > Anura > Ascaphidae > Ascaphus > Ascaphus truei. The sequence goes on along the minus strand of CM071568.1, from coordinate 56,657,726 downwards.
CCCATGGGAGATTGTTTAATATATACAAAATTATTCAGAAAAATGTTGACGGCAATAAATATTTATAAGCTTCCAGCAGTCACCATCAAAAATGAAAGGTATCATACGATCTACCTCTCCCTCCTCTCCGAAAATGGATTTAGAATATTCAATTTGGACAATTCCAAAGAGCACGTATGAATTGTTCACGAGACATGGATTTTATTTCAGATGCAAATATTTTTTATATTTATATTTTAAGAAACCAAATTACAATCCATTATTAATTGATTCTTCGCTAAAAAGAGCATCTGAATTTAACAGAGAAAATCTGAACAAATCGTCTCCGAATAAAGAAAATTGTATTGTTTTACATAGAAAAAGAATAAACAAAACGCCACGTTTTATTACTAGACACATTTTATTAAATGACCCAATTTTAAAACCCTTTTTACCAAACAGACCAGAAATAATATATATGAGAAATAAAAACTTAAAAAATATTTTGGCACAATCCGATTTATGAAAAGAAAAATTAAAAACAATAAATACCAACAGGATATTTTAAATGTGGGAAAAAATGTTCCATATTTCGTTTCTTCGATAGAAATAAAGATTTTACTTCTAAAAGAACAGGAAAGGACTATAAAATCAAACAAACTATTTATGAATTGTAAAACTAACTATGTAGTACACTTATTGGAATGCCCTTCTGGGCTCCACTATGTTGGAAGGATAAAAAGAAAAATTAAACAATGGTTTGTGGCACACAAAAGGTATATTGAGAAAGGTTACCAACAGCATAGCGTTTCTAAACACATACAATTATAGCCCTAAAGGCTTGGAAATCAAGGGCATTTGAATGTGTATCTTAATGACCTTAGTGTAAAATAAATTAATAAAACTATGTAAAAGAGAAATATATTGGAAATATGAATTACAAACTTTAACCCCCAAAGGTTTAAATATCGATATTGACTTGGAGCTTTCTTAAAATAAACTTTTCTTATGTAACAGTGTTTCCTCCACCCAATCGCAGATAGGGGCCATTACAAGGTGTATGGTGCATATGCCTGCTGGCAACAGGAGGGCTGAGTCATCCGCCTATGGTAGTGGGGACACAGGAACAGGCTTCTGGGGTTCATACCCCACATATTTACTTAGCAGTGCAGCACCTCCATCTGCCGTGGACTCCAGGTAGAACTTATTACCTCTCCCCCAAGTAAGGTAACGCACCAGGCAGGAGGTATATTGCAAAACAGGAACGGGTTTATTCCTACACTCTGCAGTAACAGTTACACAGCAGTCTTCTGCCGGATACAGTCTGTCAGTACTCACTGGATGATGGTCCCTGGACCGTCACCACAGGCCAAGGGCACCGCAACCATCCTAGCTCTTCCCCACCTCCCTAGCAGAGGCAGAGGTATGGTCCACACTCACTGTGCCCGGAAGGAAGAGCACATGGGTAAGCCCAAATCTCAGGATTTCAGTTGTGTGACCTGTCTTCCTCAGAGGGAAGGAACAACCTCTAACTTTAGGGTGGTCCTGCCCTTAAGTACATCCAGAAGGCGGGCACCCCATTGTCCCAGCTACAACAGGATGTACCACCCTCTGCTGTCACTCAAGTGCAGTACCAAAGGTGAGGGGGAAAACCCCATACCAACTACTGGCAACCAGGGTTTACGGCCAGCCCGTAGGTTAGAATAGTATCCAGGGGGATACCCTGCTACACTTATGTAGCATAGCCTCCCGGCCGCTATGCCTTTACCTGGGCTCTACCAGTGTAAGACCTGTTAGGTGCAGGCAGTGGATGGGTTAATTCGTTCTCTAAGGCTCTGTATGCTTTTTGCAGCCTTGGATACATTTGTAGGTATCCAAGGGTGGGCCATAACAACAGCCAGAAAGTGCCAGCCTGAGGGAAGGATACTGATAGGTCATCACATCCTGCATGTGACCCAATCAGTATCAAACCTGTTCTGATATGGAGCAGGGTTACAATCATCACTAAAAGCTATAAATAGTGGCATTTTCCTAAAGTGGGGGTCTCTCTTTCCTCCCCCTGCGGAGTGAATACAGCTACCCTCTGTCTCACTAGGTGGCAGAGGAAGAGCCCTGAAGGCCTGGTCTTGGCCTCAAGCCCTACTAGTAAACCTTCACTAGGGGAAGCCAGGAAAGATATGCACTGCTGTAATATCCTGAACATAACGCAATAAATACCATGGAAATATAAAGAAGTGTGATTCATTGTCTTGAGCTGAAAGGAAGGTGTCAGTGTGGGCCATCCTGCTGCTGTCCAGAGGATCCATGCTGACAGGAGGCGCTGCACCAAAGGGCTGCGGTACCTGAAAACCTGTTCTGCTGATTCCCCACACCACTGCGGAAGTACTCAGCCCTTCTGTTAACTAACAGGTACGCATCACACCAGCACTAATATGGAGTAGCAGACCTAATCTCACTTAGGGTGGGGGTAAAGGGGCTACACTTAGAAGAAATGTTAAAATAGATAACTTTTTTAATAGGTTTAAATGAATGATTTTTTTAAAATATTACCATAGTCGTTCAACAGATGATAAATTTAACATTTGTTTTTTGCTCATGTACAGTAAAATGTTTTTTATGAATTTAATTTAACTTTTGACACAAGTATTTCATATTTAAAAAAAAAAATGTTTTTAATTGTTTAATGTTTTAACCCAGTGTTTGCTTTTATATTCGCTTTATTTATTACTCATGGCCAATATAATAATTTTAAATTAAAATAATTTTACAATTAGCTACAGTAATTTAATATGTTAATATAACAACCATCTACTACTACTACTAAACAGTGTTTTTATTTATTTATTAAATACTAATACTGTATAGATATAGGATTGTTAACCAACTAGAGTGATCTTGTTAATTATCAATGATTCAATCATCTTTTTTTTCTACCCCTCTATGCCTTTTTTGATCATTGTATTGTATTGTATTGTATGTCTTTATTTATATAGCGCCATTAATGTACATAGCGCTTCACAGTAGTAATACACGTGACAATCATATAAATAACAAATAATAAATAAATATAAATAACAGGTCATGGGTATAAGTGCTTCAGACAAACGTAACATTTAGGAAGAGGAGTTCCTGCTCCGAGGAGCTTATAATCTACTAGATTCTACTACTATATATAAATTAAATCATAACATTTATTGTTAAACGTCTTTAATTCATTATTATTTATTATTCTGTATCAAACAACTAACATGTGTATGTAATGTAATGATTGTAGATTTCCATTTCACGAAAGGGTTAATTTAAGGTACTATAAAAGGGACAGTTTCAATCACACCATAGAAAGCAAAGACGAGCTTTGCAAAACACATAGGATGACTGGATTACAGAATAGCATGCCCAAGGTATCGTAGAAATCTGCTGTATCCTGCTGCACATATTTCCAGAACATCAGAGGGTCATCTTGACGCAACCCGGAAGTGAATACCTCAGTGGTTTCACTCCAGTGTGAGGAGACTCTACCACAGAGGCAGCAAGAAAGGAGCAAGAAAAGAGATATCCCATTGTATGATATACAACACCATGTCTGTGTGTTGTGTGACAGCACTACACTTGTGAGTGGAATTTTTTACCTTTAATATTTTTTAACTGTGTTATTAAAATAATCTGCACCATTGAAGTGGTGTGCTGTGCTTTTCTAACCCTACAGTATACAGTACGGTCTTTTATTACCTAAGAGTTGGGAATACTCATAAAGAAAGGCACCAATCACTGATGAACTTTTTCTTTATCATGCACCATATTTATAAAGGACTTTTAAATATTACACAATTAGAGAGACTTTTTAAAATATCTTTAATGGATGTACTTATATCATTTTATTGCATTTTTTAGCGCTTTTTGGTTTTGTTTGAACTGAGTTATGAGGTTGCTCAGCCAGGGTCCAGGAAGGGTAAGCGAATTTACCACCTCCTAAAACAATGGAAAACCAAGGAAATCTTGTTCATCCATCGGTCGTTGAGAATACGGGACATAGATTAGATCCCAGTGGGAAAACAGATAACCCCTGAACAATGACAGCAGCTAGTAGAGCTTGTTGTACAGTTTAAGCCTGTTTGTTTCAGAAAGGCCACGAAAAACCCATCTGATTTCCCATAAAATCATAACTGAGCCTGGGGTGAAAGTACGGTCTCGCCCTTAGAGTCTACTGGAGAGCAGGAAAGACATTGGGGTCTATGCTATAAGCCCGATAAAAAAATTTGCTGTGTCGTTTAAATCGGCAGTTTTGACAGCGTTGTTATAACAGTATTCAATAAGCCTCGATTGCCTGTGATAGCAAAATTCACAAAACTGGCGAGTAGCCAGCGGCATGATGATCGCCTCTCTTAAAAGGCATTACCCGGCAATTTATTTCAGCTGCAGAGAGAGCCGCCTCTCCCTGTGCATATCTCACCAGTAATCAAAAGTTTTTAATGTAAATTTTAATACAAGTGTAGAAGCAGGGGGTCTCCGGAGCGGAACCGTGTTGATTTCAGGTCCAGGGACCCCCTGCTTCCCAAGATACAGGCCCCGTTATGGGGTGCCGGTATCTCCTATGCATTTAAATGTTTTGTGTCACGTGACTGTGGGATTTAAATCCATAGGAGATACCGACACCCCATAATGGGGTCTTTTTCTTTGGGAAGCAGGGGGTGCGGACACCCCCTGCTACAATACAGTAGTATTAACATTAAAATAAAAAAGCAAAAAAATTAGTTACCGTAGCGGCTATCCGCTATGGTAATGAAGCTGCTTTAATTACATTTTTATTAATAGTGTGCAGGAGCAGGGGGTCTCCTGAGATGAACCACATTGATTTCAGCCTCAGGGATACCCTGCTTCCCGAACTACAGGCCCTGGTATTTAAATCTCCCGGTCACGTGACTGCCATGGTAATGAAAGGGTTAACCACTGCTGCGACCAAGCCGGTAGGCCTAATAACCCATCCTGGACAGAGACCCCTCTTCACCCAATCCCTCAACCCCCAATAAACATTACAATACCTACTAGCCACCAATGCACAACCCACCTACCAATACACAACCCACCCACCCCCTGTACCCCCACATAAAAGCATTTTTAATTTTTTTATGCACAAGATTGATACCAAAGGCCGGCGGGGGTCCTTGGGTGGCCAAAAAAATAAAAAGTGCAATACATGGATATAAATACAACCCCCCCCCCCCCAATTCATACAATCCAGTAATGGGCAAAATTACTATTATCCACAAATGGATAATAATGCATTTGCGCATTTAAAATAAAACATCAACCAGCAGCATAAAGTAAATGAAACTTACACTCACCCTTGCCAGCATGAAGGGCGTCATCATCCTCATCACCGTCCATGTCCTCCACTGCCAGAAACAATGCAATAAAAAATACAATCTAATGGCCCCTAACCCCTTAACGGTTATTAACCACTATGGTAATTAAGGGGTTAACCCACCCTCCCCCAATACCCACCCTGGAGACGTAAAGGGCCCTACTACCCCCACTACCCATTCATTGGCACAGTGTTAACGCATGGCCATATAATATTTTCATGCTTTGCCACTTTAGCAATAAATGGGGAAGCTAAAAAAAAAAAGGCCTAAAATAAAACACAATGCATTCAAAATACACACATTACAAATGCCAAGAAAACCATGAATTAGCACAGTGGTACCTCATACCCATATAACATGGGCATGATTTACCACTGACAATCAATGGTCAACCAAAAAAATACACAACCACCAACAATATCAAATTCAATCAAAACAATCATAAAATAAACAATAAACAACTAAAAACAACAAAATTACCAACAATCAATAAAGCAAATACCAAATAAACACAAGAATTAAACATGTAAACACCCCAAAAATAACATTATTCCAAATTAAACGACAAAAGAAATACCAGAAATAAATACGAGCAAACAACCAAAATACATTTAAAAGAAATTAAACCACTAGCCAACAAATCAATTAAAATAAAACACTAGCCAACAAATCAATTAATTAAAATTAACCACTAGCCAATAATCAATTCATTAAATCAAACCACTAGCCAACACAATAAATAATTCATTTAAAACGCTAAACAATCAGAAAATGAAATAAAAACAAGCCATTGAAATTACAAACAATTTAAGCCAAACAATAAACAAAAAAAGAAAAAACAACAATCAATAGAAAAAAAGCATTTATCAAAAAATGCATCGGCTGTCAAAGTATGTATCTGTACCCTAAACAGGCACAGATTAATACAATATCAGTCAATGGGCAATGAAAAACATAAAAAGAAAAAAATACAATAAAAAAACCTGTAAAAATAAAATGACATACTGTACATTCAATCTTTTTCTTACCTTTATAAGCGTTGGCCCTCCGAATCCTGGTGTTAAGCAAGCTCTCGTACAGCGACATCATCAAAGTCAATCCAACGCCATCCACCTTTTAGATACGAAACAGCTAACAACATTCTTCTTTCTTTTATCCACCTGGGGACCCCCGTGGGGCCCCTGGACACTCGCGGGGACAAACCAGGGCCCCCCATTGGGCCCTCGGACACCTGCGGGGACCACCTGGAGGCCCACAGACACCTGCGGGAACCACCCGAGGACCCACGGGGACAACCCTTTATATGCTGAAGATACTCTCTTTTGTGTAACCTTTTTGGGCAAAATAAAAAGCCTATACTCAGAACGCCCACATGTCGTTGTGTTGTCCTTGCAACAAGGTAAAATAACATCTGCAACACTGAGCATGTGGCAGGCCTATTTTAGAGCGTAAAAAGAAAAAACAAACAAGCACAGGTTGTTTAAGAAAACTGTATTTAAACACAGATAAAAATAATAGCTCTCACTTGCATGTGAGTTATCACCGGCGGGTGTAGAGTAGGTAGTGCAGGCACAGACACCGGCAGATCACGTCGCTCTCGCTGGTAGTCCACACTGGTATCCGTGCAGCTACTCCTCCATTCTGGCGTCCCACAAGCAAAATGCAATGGTCTCATGAGACTTCGCCTCCGCTGTGCTCCCTTGGCACCAGGCTCCAAACGGCAATACCGCTGTTCACTGGCAGCACCTCCCACTCTCTGCTCTCACTCGGGGGGAGGGTCAGGGGGGCGGAAATCAATTTATCTGAATGTGACTTCTTTCTCTGCTCCACTACAAGTGCATATTGCACATACCAAGGTATTCCCTCTCACCAGGGGAACACTCAGGGCCGCCAACAGGGCGGGTCTGCTGGGGTTGGCATCCCAGGCCCGTGAGTCAGGGGCCCTTGCCCCCTGTGCAGCTGTGCCCCTCGACAAATCCCATCACCCGGTCACCACAGGGTGACAGGATTTTGTGCGCTGGCGATCCGCCAAGCAACGCGTGCTGTCTCTCCAAAAAAAAATCCCCCTTCCTGATTTTTTGGGGCCCGCACCAAGCTCTATACGAGCTGGCAAAGTGAGGCCTGCCTTTTCCTGCATGGATCCTTTTTTATAGAGGTCCCGCATTCTCACCCCAAGCATGTAAATTAAATGCCGGGGGACAGCGCGAGGCCTCTATAACACACTTCCTTTCCAGCGACGTGTCATCATGGTAACCCGGCATCAAATAATGCAGCGGGGTCACGTGATGTCACATTACCATGGCAACGTGTCGTCACATGACCCTGCACATCATTTGACGACCAGACAAGGATCTAATAAGTCAGGTGCAGGCTGGTGAGTGCAATGTATTTCACTAATGCAGGCACTTGACTTAATAAGGGTATATGCTGTTCGAGACTAATTAATAAGCAGATGTGCTGCGTCAATTAGCCATACAGTAATCGCTATATAGTAATTCACCAGTACCTGGGTCAAAATATAGGTATGATCGTTGTTACCTATTATTGTAACCATTTAACATAAATCAATAACAGGTAAGGAGTTAATTACCTGCTGATGATTATAGTGATGGTATAGGATGCAACCAGATACTGCAGATGTCGTTTGGTTAAGTAAATTGCTAGGTTGTAAGGCCAGGTAGCTAGCAAGATAATTTGTCGGTATATGGTCTCCAGTTGCTGGATACTATGTTGCCACTTAGCCAATCAAGAACAGGTAAACTGGTTTACCTGTTTTGTGATTGTAATTGGTTGGAGAGCAGATATTATATCAATAAAGTGTCTCAAATTGCTGGATGCAAAATTGCCACTTAACCAATTAGGAACAGGTAGAAGGATTTACCTGTTGCAGATTGTAATGATTAAGAGAACAGCAAATTTTATTACTGGTAAAGATAATAGTATATTAGTATAAAAACTTAGGGTGGTAATACACATATGGTATTACCTGCCTTAACCCCCATTAGTTTATAACATCTCTATACCAGTATAATACATAATGTAGTGTAATTTATATATAATTTATATTAAAGTATATTTCTATATATATATATATATTATATATATATATACATATATATATAATATATTATACTTAGATTATATAATATTATATATATATATATATATATAATAATTATATATATATAACACATGTATTTGTCCTGGACGGTTTTAGTATCGTCAGGGCTGGGAGATGTTGGTTGCATGTTGTATGTTCTTTCTTTATTCAGGGTGAGGTTCTAACATTGTCTGGATTTGTAAATACTGTACGCATATATCTTCTGGGTCGCTAAGTAGGCAGCAGATTGGCTATTGTGAAACAGACAGCATTTGGAGGGTCTGGATGGGCTGGTATTTCGCGTGGGGGGTGTGGGGTAATAATTTGGGGCAGCAACATTGTGTGAAGGGCTACTAAAATGGTGCATGATCTACAGCATAAGACTTAGATACATGTAAGGCTATCCTAAATATGCAAGAAAGTTAAAGATCAAATAGAATCTGAGCGTTGTAACAGGACATAAGAGTCAATTGGCCCACCTAGTCTGCCAATTTTCCTATCTGCTGTCAAATTCTATGTCTCTTATGTTTCTGGTTTGAAATGTCTAGGAACCAATTATGAGTTGTGTAACATTTACTGAGTCATAGGGCTAAATCACTGAAGGCATGTAAACAGCAGCTATGTGCCTTGTAAAAATAAGTCATTCATTTAGAGTTGTTTAAGAAATAGACAGAAAAGGATGGCGAGAAGGGATTTGTGAAGAGGTGGTGTGTCTATGACTAATTTATTTAAAATCAGTTAAACATGTGCATGCACCATTTACAGTAAATAGCACCTTTGGTGACTTAGCATCTAATTTAGAGTTCATTTAATGATGGTTCGTAATTTAGGATGTGATATGAATATGGAGCAGATGATAATCTTTAATGCTGCTTTGTGTGCTGTATTACAGTACCTGACACAGAATGCTTTGTAGCATAATAGACCAAGAGATGGGGGAAGAAGGGAAATAATTTAACATGATATATTTCATACAGACATTAAACATGCACGTAGATAATTGTGCACATCTAAAACATCATTAGCCTAAGAAAGGGACTTTCAAATCAGAAGTTTGCAAGGACTACATAGTTTCTTTGCTGGTATACTATTCGGTAAGCCTATTTAATATACTTTAAAATCAAAAGGAACAAGCAACACATTTTTTGTCAAAAGACTTGCTGTCTGTTCTTGATTTTTAAGTGTGTATAATACTGTATGATGTGTGTTTTTTTGGGGGTTAATTACAGATGCTTTCTTATTTCATATGAGGTGATGTTGGATATGCACAAAGCACTAAAGACTTTTCCTCCTAAAAGATATGTTTTTGGTGATGACCTTTTTATATTGCTGGTGTTTCATGGCATACCTGTCCATAGGGCACGCATTTCTGGAATGGGTGAGTACTGTTTTCTCACATCATTGACATTATTTTCAGAACTATCAAACTGTTAGCCATATAAGGGAACCATTTTATAATCAACATAAATAACATGACACAGTTACAGTACCTATTCTTACCGTTGCTTGTATGTGCTTCTGAATGAGGTGAATACTACTGTAGCTAAATCATTTATTGCTTACTTTTCAGGGGCTTGGCTTACACTGCAGCAGTGTTATTACCAAAACATGTACACACAGACCCAGTACTGCCTGCATGGATTTCTGTCCAGAATTATTAACCGCTTCATGACAAGTGCACAGCCGCATTCAGGTGTTCCAAGTTATATTTCAGCCATCTACTCCTATTTACATACTGTATATAGAAGAATAAAAGATGATTATTTTAAGCCTTTACATCATTACTACTGATACACAGACATACGTGTGTGTGTATTTTTGAAGTGAAACTTCCTTAGTGGCACCTCATTCAAACTAGGGCAAAAAAGAATTGTGGAGACAGAAATGAAACGGATGTGACGTCAGTGCTGGCAGTTGAGGCCGGGCTGTGTTCTGGCTCAGCCCGACCCCAACACTGACATCACACCCGCTCCACAAATCAGATGCGGCGGCGGCGGCGATAGCCACGGCGCCGCTCCTAATGGCCCCCGCTCCACCCACACGGCCGCAGACGGCGCCGCTCCTAACGCTACTATACGTCCCAGTGACATCAGGCGCTGGTGGGGGAACTCCGTCAGCTGTCTGAAGCTGCTCCGGTCCCACCGCTGTTATTCCTCTTATGTCAGAAGCATACAGACTCCTCTGTCACCCTGCAAGTCCCCCTGCCCTCCGTAAGCAACAACTCATGGGCCCGGCTTTGCACGTCCTCTTTCACCCTCAATTCCCACCTTGCCTCCCGGACAAACAACTCATGGCCCCGTCTTTGCACAACTCCGTCTGTCCCACCCGCAAGTCCCCCTTCCCCCGAGCAAACACTCATTGCCCGCGTCTTTTGCACATCCTCTGTCACAACCCTGCAATCCCCCCTGCCCCCCGGAGCACACACTCCTCACACCTACTCCTTCCTCAGCGTACTTCAGCCGTCCCCCCCCACCTTGAACCTTCCCTGCCTACATCGGTTCCCTCGTAGACCACTCCACGCGTGGTCCCCCCTACACCCTCACCCACTTGACATCCTTATCCACCCCTACCTACCTCTACGCCCTATGGCGGACGCCTGGGACTTTCCTTGACCCTGGCAGGTAACCCTGCACCTAACCCTATAATCATCTCCCACCCGATCCGACCGTGCTAGCTCTGAAAAGGGATCGGATAAAGGGAGAGCGATCGCGGTGGACCGACGTTTAGCACGCACACCTTCAGAGTGGTATACTAGTGATGGGTGGAGTGGGGGCACCCCGAGCTGAATCCGGCAATACGTGCTGTCTACGGAAACAGACCCCACTGGCTGCGCGTGCGGGTAGGGGACCGACCATGATCGCGCAGAGAAGGCAACGTCGGCAGAAGGCACCCGTGGAGCCGGGAGAGATAGCCTGTGATCGCCCGCTCGGGTAAACTCCCGCACCCCTCGGCTAGAAAGGAGGGGCACCAGAAGTCTCAAAAGCGTGCACCCGTCCTAAACGCCCTTCTCGATTCTCGCAGTCCAGCATGGGATCGACTGAAGAGAAGTCGTGAGTCCAACACAGATAACTTCTGTAGGGTGCCGAACCCGGATATGGAGTCGAACCTAGCAACCCCGGCTCAATAAAGGGAAGCTGGCTGAGTGGCAAGCTAGGGGGGAACTGAAACCAATCAGACAGATGGAAAACAAGTCATGAAAATTTAAGAGCCATATAGCCCCGATTCCTAAGGGACCAAATTGAAACCAAGCCCTAAGACTTGCCAATGCTCCACATTGGAAAAAAGGACAAAGAAAAGATCCTACAGAAGAAAAGCGCGCCTCAAATTCGAGATGTGAGAACGGGGCGGGCAAGACTGACGTCTTAAGCTAAGGCATACAAAACAAAGCCCATCAGAACTAATTCGGGTAGACCGCCCAAATGCACCGGGGAACGAGTAAAACCGAATGACGAATGCACTCGGGGTCCGTCCGAAAGGACGGCACTAGTAGGCTCTTCACCGCACACGGTGTTAACAAAAGGACAGGATCATCCTTCACCCGCCTAAGCTCGCGGATGCAAGGCTCCCCCCGCAATGCAAGCTAAGCCGCTCCCGGGCGACATGAAGAGATCAGAAGGCAATTGAGATTCCTTAGGCAAGCTCAACCAACGTAAAAGCTCACCACCGGTGAAGTCCCTTCACCCCACGGAGGGCCTCTTGAGACTACTCTCATGGCCCCGCTTTGCACTCCTCTGTCACCCTGCAAGTCCCCCTGCCCCGAGCAAAACACACTCAAACACATGACACAAACAACAAACACACATAATACATCACAACCTCCCAGGTGACTTGCTGACTGCCACAGATACAGGCTGGAGAGTCTCTTCCGTGGGGCTGGGCACTTCCTCTTTGCCGCCGGCGGGAGCCCCTCGCCGGCGGGGAGACTCCTCTGCCGCGGGGCGGGAGACTCCTCTGCGTGTCGCCGTCCCCCGCCCACGTGCATGTGCCGCGCCTGCCACTCATGCGCAGAAGCGCTGGCAGCGGCGCCTGGGATAGGGTGGTTTAGTCGCGCCGCGTGGGGGTGGGTGGAAGGGGGGAGCTTGACGTTGGCCGCCGGGGGGGAGCTTGAGCGCGCCGCCGGGGGGGAGCTTGAGCGCGCCGCCGGGTTGTGGGAGGGGGGAGCTTGAGCGCGCCGCCGTTGTGGGGAAGGGGGTGAGCGTGAGCGCGCCACCGGGTGTGTGTGAAGGGGGAAGCTTGAGCGTCGCCGCAGGGGGGTGGGGAAGGGGGTGGGGAATGGGGGAGGCTTGGAGCGTGCCGCCGGGGGGTGGGGAAGGGGGGAGCTTGAGCACGCCGCCGGGGGGTGGGGGGGGGGTATCTGCTCACAAGACTCAGACTGAGCCCCCCGGGTCCGCAGCTCCGTCGGGGGTGGGGGGAGTCAGGAGAGAGGGGGCAGGACACAGACAGAGAGACATACGGTACACACAGAGAGATACACATACACTGACAGACACACACACACTGACAGACACGCACACACTGACATACACACATTGACTGACACACACAATGACTGACACATACACACAATGACACACACACACTTACTCTGATGCACACACACACACACTGACTGACACACACACACACTTACTCTGACGCACGCACACACTCTGACGCACGCGCACACACTCTGACGCACGCGCACACAATGACGCACGCACGCGCACACTCTGACACACACTGACACACGCACGCACACCCCAGTGATGTACCGAACACCGCCCCTGAATGATGTGCCTATTCCTTCACCCCCACTGTGAGCTCCCCCACCCGCTCAACATTCATGATGCTGGTACTGCTGCCAATAAACACATACACACACACACTGACGCATGCACACTTTGACGCACGCGCACGCACACTGACTGTCACACATACGCACACACACTGACTGACACACATACGCACGCACACTGACTGACACACATACACTCACTGACCGACACAGAGAGACATTCACACAACACAGAGAGAGAGAGACATACACTCACACACACACACACACACACACAAAATGACTGACACAAATACACACACTGACCGGTACAGATACATACACTGACCGGCACAGATACATACACTGACTGACACACACACACACAAACAAACACATACATACTCACTGACTGACACACTGACACATGTGTGCCGAGCACGCGCGTTATAAGTCAATTTCTGTGACAAAAGTCAATGAAGTTTCACTTACTATGCGCGTGCACAGCACACACAGCTTTTTTTTTTAAACACCATGTTGATGTTTTTTTCCTTAGAAGATATACATTTGAGGTTTTGTTGACATTCAGCACATACTTTTTGTAATGTTTTGATTTCGCTGTGTATGCGATTACTGTTTTGGTGTAACCGTGTGTCTCAGAGTGGAGGAACTGTCTGGTGTGTGTTAACGAATTGTGCCTTGAATGTATTCCAACATAGATTTAAATTAGCATGTAACAGTACACAAACTGTAGTGTTTGAACCTGCCCTAATGTACGTAACATTGCTGGGGTGCTCAACTCCAGTACTTAAGCCGCCCCCAACAAGTCAGGTTTGCAAGGATATCCCTGCTTCAAAGTTGGCTCAATCAGCCCATGCTTCATCACAGGTGGCTCAGTCTTCAACTGAGCCTCTGATTGAGGCACCTGTGCTGAGGCTGGGATATCCTGAAAAGCTGACCTGCTGGGGAGGCTTGAGGACTGGAGTTGAGCACTCCTCTACTAAACGACTGATTAATACGGTCCAATATGATAAAATCAGTTCCAGTAACAAATAGATTAACTGACGCTCCTTAACAGCCAGGGCAACGCTCAGCTATTTTAAATTCACCATGCAGAGAGGCGGGGCCCATCTATGAAGAAGCATCCTTATGTAAAACGCTCATTGGTGCCTGTCAACAGTTCATGATGTTAATAAGTTTCTGTCCTCTAGCGCAGGGGAGCGCAAACTTTTTGTGCTGCGCCCCCCTGTCTCTCTGCCCCCGGCTCTCGCGCCCCCCTGCCTACCTTTATCCGCGTCAGATGACGCTGCGTGGGCGTGTGACGTCAGGTCACATGGTGCCGCGGCGTCTATTGACGCCGCGTTGCCATGGCGACGCAACACAGACTGCTGAATCCCGGTAAGTAAACAGTTGCAGAGGCCTCACGCGATCCCCCGGCATTTAATTTAAATGCCTGGGGGAAGAGCGCGGGGCCTCTGCAACTGCCCGCGCCCCCCCCAGCACAATCTCCCGCCCCCCCTGGGGGTCGCGCCCCCCACTTTGCGCACCGCTGCTCTAGCGCATCTGTCTCTGAGGGCTAATGATGTGGTTTCAATGTTGCACGAAACACCTTGCAACTACCTCACCCTTAATAAGAATTAACCACTGCTCCGTCACTGGGATTCCTCTATGGGTGGTTACACCCTTTAGTAAAGGCAGAGCAAATGCATTTCCTGAATGATTTATGAGGCACCTTACATGTGCCTCTTCTAATTGATTTTCAAGGCTCTTAAATGCAGCCAAGCATGACTTTCTGTATTGCTGATTTTGGCTGCTGAGATGATGCACTTATTTTTGGTAACAGTGTGTTTTATATTTTGAATCACACTTAGAGCATAGCTCTCAAATAGCCTAATAATTAGCTCCTTTATCTTGCGCTTATAATTAGTAAGCACTGAAGCACTACTTAAAGCAGCAAAACGTGAAAATCCTATATATATATATATATATATATATATATATATATATTTTTTTTTAAATAAATCAGTTCTGTAGTATTTGATGATACTGTATGCATTTTTTTTTAAAACTCCTAATACTATTTTTAATGATTTAAAAAAAAAATGTTTTTAATTAACTGGGAATCTTTTGGCTACCACAGCAACTATTTAGAAAGTCATGTCCACTTCCTCTTCTGAAACAGGCTCTGACGTACATATTTTTGAGCTCTGGCCTTTGGCAACAAAGTATCACAAACAAATCTGTTGCTATACTCCAAACAGCAGTCTGTCTTACTCTGAAAGCTGTAACAATAATGTGTTACACTTAGTAATATAATGTTACATGTCAGCTGCAGCATTTCACAGACTGCAGCATTTCACAGACTGCAGCATAGAGTCAGAAAGCTACCATTATGTTAGTCTCAGGATCAGGATTTTTACAGATACTGTATATAACAGGAGCACCAAACGATTGCCAGCTTAGGTAAGAATGTAGAATTATACATTGTCATATGCTTTAAATATACAAATAAGACTAAAGGGGGTAATGTAGTATTGCTTCTTTAAAAAAAAACTCTAGCCGTAACACTTTGTTGCAGTTTCAATCACTCTTTTCAAGTCAATTTTCATTAAGGGTTATAGACTAACCATGAAGTAACTAAAGACTACATGGTAGCTTATTTATACTCTTGATAAACAAGAGCTATTGAAACAGTTTGACAATTTAGCAACAATGTTCTACTTTCTTCATATAACCCAGAGAGAGTCTACTGAACCTATCACTGTGAACTGCAACTCAGTCACAAAGACCACTAAACCCCCTCTGACAAGTGATTACTTCACAGTTATCACAAACAAGAACATGAAATAATCATTTTATTCAGTGACTTACTGTATGTGACGGGATTTTGTGATAAAGTACTACATATCCTCGACACACCAGTGTCATTGTTGCCTCTTAGGGCAGACTGTGTCTTTGATTATTAACAAGTGCATTACTAATTGGTATGTTTTTCATGTAAATGAGTGTTTGTTGGTATTTATTGTATTAATATCTGAGTAAAGTTTAAGTTCTAATGGTCTTCTGATTTATCCTACATATTGTAAGGTATAGATTGCAGTCATGAAGGGATTCTTTCTTTCTCTGTCTCCCCTGCATGTACAAACACAGTATCCAATCCTTCTTGTGAAAATAATCTATATATAGTCACTGTTTTTATTGTATTGGGAAGCACATAAGTTATTAATAGTGTCTGTGTTTTCTTGTGTATACAGTACCCGTACGCTGTACACCTTAATACATATTTATAGTACTGTGCATCACATGTAATAGGCATTATGTAAATGGAAAAGTATTATTGCTTGGCAAACTATTACTTATGTCATAAATAACACAAACATTACCGAATTTGTATGAGATTTTGTAAACATTATCTCACATGAACAAAAACAAAATGCACACAGAGCACACCGGGGGTTAATGACCAAATATAATGAGCAGTGCTCTACTCGTATAGGGGTGTATACATAAAGTGAGTGAATGTGAACATGCCAATAATCACACAACACCTACAGTAATAGGTGTATGATGGCAAATGTATTCAATAATGGTAAAAAACACAACAAGGGTTAAAATTAAGGGTCCACAAAGACCACAACACATACAAAGCAAGCGGTTCCTAAACCGCTGCTATAACAATAAAAATGGCCAGACACTATGCTAGCAAGACAGTACACACAGTGCACACAAAACACAAACAAAAAAGGAATTTGGTCATTAACCCCCGGTGCGCTCTGTGCGCATTTTGTTTCCGGGGACTCCATTCATTGGAGCCCTCTTTAGGAGTGTTTTGAGGAGGTGCTTACTCACAGATAGCAGCAAGGGGGGAACCCATTTTATTGGACGGCTCGTGCGCGGAAGTTTATTTGTACTTTGTTTATCTCACATGCCAGAACAACAATATCATTATTTATTTCTTTATATATTTCCCATAAGCATTAACACTTCTGAATTGGACCCCCACTGTGTTAATCCTACCAAGTTGCCACAGTCTGGAAGAGCTGAGCAGAGAGAAGCAGTCCCTCTCTGTGTCTCCCCGCACAGCTCTTTAAAATATATTTTTTATTTTAGTACATACAGAAGGATTGAAGCAGGGGGTCTCCGGAGCTGAACAGCATTACTTTCGTCAGGAGATTGTGGTTATGACAAACTTATCTCCTTATATACTCTTTTGCCATACTGTATATACAACCCACTATACATTTATGATAGAAAAAACGGTGCATAAATTGCACATTTAATATAAGACTTCAATATAATCTATTGAGAGATACGTGCATCATATGATGATTTAACCTCTGAGGGTTATTATCTCTAAGGAAAATATTCCATAGAGGTAAATAATTATACTTTAGATCCAGTTGTACAGAAAACTAGTTCCCCTAGATTTGTTTAGAGCAAGGATGGGAGAGAGGGAAGGGAAAGTTAATTTGATGGTTTACATTTGCATATACCTGAATATCCTTTAAATACAATAACATAATTTTATTGTACATAAAAAATATATAAAATATAATTCTAATGAAAAACAAATAAAAAATGTATGAAATTAATAATAAAAAAAGTTAACCTATAACTGACATCTTATTTTATTTTAAGCAATAACATATAAGGGTATATGTCACGGGAGACCAGTATTTTTAACACCTTTACTTTCCCGGATCTAGGAAGAAAAAGGTAGTGGAATAAAATGACTTTGTCACTCTTTGACAAAGTCCCTAACGGGATGAAACGCATCAGAGGTCACATTGCTATGTGAACTTGTTCGTTTTTTCAATAAATTAACAGTTTTTCTTTAGAGCTGTGTGTGGTTACTTCTTTTACCCCGATGCACCGCTTCTCTTGGCTTGCCCAAGCCTAGGAATAGTCTAGTACTCTGATTGGGTAGTCCCCTTACATTGACCCAGTGTCCTATGTCTAACATGGAACAGAACTGGTGGCTAATCAGAGTACGGTTCGTAATGTAACAACCACTCACAAGCGGGAGGCTCGGCTTGTTGTAACTGTCAGAGGAGGGGGCATACCGAGGGGCTCAGGTAACTAGCAAGCAGGAATTTTGAACTGGCCAATGGGAACCGTGTCTACGAGCAATGGCTTCCACTTGCCAGCCCCATACCTCCCACTGGGTAGGCTCCACAGTGTCTGAGAGAACAAAGAGTCTCCCCCGCAGGGAGCCTTGTCTCTGGACCATGTTCTCCACCCTTCCCCACTCAGCCAGATAGCCCAACACCTTGCTACTCCCATCCTCCCCTTTGATCCTCCATCGCCATGGAGGCATCCCGGCTAATGGAATTACCGGGGCTGCCTCCATAGAGATGAATATACATTTTAATACATTTCTTTTCTACTACTGGGGCTAGGGAATTTGGGTGGTAAAACTTTTCCTAGCAGCCAAGTTTTAAAACCAAATTACAAGAACTCGCTGGCTCAGCAATATTAATAGGGAATCATAACGTGAAAAATGCATACATGTAGACGCAAATCAGGTGTGATTCCCGGGTAAGATTATGGGACAACCGGTGGGTATCGGAGAAGACCGGGGACTTGTTCCCCTTTCCACCAGAGATCTTTCCCCATAGACACCGCATCCCTAAGACACGTAAACAGAGATGTGCGGAAAAAGAGGACTGGTTAAGAAAGGCTGGGACTCTAGGTAACCTTAGTCAGCCCAACAAGTAAATTACCAGAATGGGGAACGGACCGATATGGGAATTTTGCCAGACCTTGCTATTCCTGACTTCCGTCAGAGGCAGAGAGAAGACCCAACTCTGGCTAGACAATATGAGAAGGTCGGACGTATCAATGATAATATAGTGAATGCACAACGTGTAAGGGTGTTCCCCCATTTCGAACAACTGAATTACATCCTATATAGTGTGAATAAGGTTACACAAACATTTTTGTTAAAACATTGTTTACCCTTGCCCATTCTCTCCCATGGGGTGGTCATCTGGGCAGAGATAAGACCACGTAACCGCATCTCGTGCAGTCACTGGTCAGGCATACATGGTGATATCATGAAACTATGTGAGACATGTCCTGAGTGCCAGGTGACTAGCCAGAAGGGACAGAAGCTGGCCACCTTGGTTCCTCTGCCCTTGGTCTCGATCCCATTCAATAGGATTGGTGTAGGTCAGGCAGGACCTTTAGAACCCTCTGCGAAGGGACATAAGTTCATACTAATTGTCGTAGATTATGCCACCAGATATCCTGAGGCCTTCCCTCTGATATCAGCCACTGCTAAATAGCTGGTTCACAGGTAGGACTGCCCCAGGTAATGTTGACTGACCAGGGAACAAACTTCATGGTGAAGTTAATGCAAGATGTTCTGAAATTATTAGAGGTTAAATCCGTCGGGACCTAGGTCTACCATCTTCAGACTGATGGATTGGTAGAGAGGTTTAACCAAACTTTAAAAACCATGCTTAGAAAGTTTGTGGATACTGAAAAGCGAGCTTGAGATGAACTGCTCCCTTTTCTATTGTTTGCGGTTACCTATCTATTGTTTGAGAAGTTACCCAAGCCTCCACAGGTTTCTCCCCATTTGAGCTCCTATACACTACCGACACACTTTATTAAAGTGTGGCCGGTACCGCAAGCCGGGAGATTTCCCGGCTTGCTAGTGGCCGCCCCTCGGCGTGCCGCGCGTCATAGACGCGCGGTCACGCGTCTTCGGGAGCCTGCACCCCCTGCACGCGCGTCCAGGGCTCCCCGAGGGAGCCCTGGTGTCCCGCGATCGCGGGACGGCGGCAGGGGGTTCCGGGGGACCCGGCGGACCCGGCAGCGGTAGGGAGAGCACCCCGATCGGAGGGCGCTCTTCCGCTGCTTCGGCGCGCGCCCGTCACCCTCGGGCGCGCGCCAGGCTACTGCTGCGGCCAAGAATGGGCAAATGCTCGAATAAACTTGGCCGCAGCAGTATGGACGCCAGCCCCAGGGTATTCTGGATCTACTAACGGAATCCAAGGGATGAGGAGCCCTCCTCCTCCAATAATACCTTTGAGTATGTAATAGGCCTTAGAATTCGCCTGGACATGGTAGGTCGGCTTGCTAAGGAAAATGTTAAGTCTACTCAAGAGAGGCAATATAACCAAAAAGCCCGTTAAAGTGTCTTCCAAACTGGAGACCAAATGATGCTACTATTACCGATGTTCTCCACCACACGGGAGGTGAACTATGAAATCTCTAAACCAGGGTCCAGGAAGAGAAACAAATCTACAAAGTGAACCACCTGAAATCCTGGAAAACGATAAGATCACTATTCATCCACCCTCTGGAATGGGAGAAAGATCTGGGTCCACATCCTCCTAAGGGTAGTATTGATAATGACCATAAGGTCCCTATGGGAGGTGAAATAACCACAAAACAAAGGGCAGACCTACGGGAATTATGTGACAAGTTTCCAGATGTATTTTCCAAGCTGCCAGGGAAGACTGATTTATTTTCCATTGGATTGAGACGGAACCGGGCGTAAACGTACGGTCCCGTCCCTAAAGATTGCCAGAAGGCCGCAAAGCCCTTGTAGAAATAGATAATAGACATGTCGAAATTGGGCATGATTGAGGAGTCCCATAGTGAATGGTGTAGCCCTATAGTGTTGGTCCCTAAACCAGATAGGAAGGTGAGGTTTTGCGTGGACCTCCAAAAAGTAAATGCCGTATCCAGATTCGATGCATACCCAATGCCAAGGGTGGATGAATTGCTTGATTCCCTTGGTAAAGCAGAGTAAATCCCCACCCTAGACCTCACCAAAGGATATTGGCAGATACCTTTAGCGTAGGAATCCAAATACAAAATCGCCTTCGCCACCCCTCTCGGTTTATACCAATTTTTCACTATGGCATTTGCTCTACATGGGGCTCCAGCCACGTTGCAAAGATTAATGGATAAAGTGCTATCACACCATAGGGCATAAGCCGCTGCCTATTTGGATGACATTGTCATCTATAGCAGGCACAGGCAGTCCCATATAAAAATGTTAAGGGCAGTCCTAAGGTCCTTTAAGAGAAGCAGAGCTCATTGCCAATTAAAAAAAATGTGCCCTGGGAAAAGCCATTACAAACTATTTGGGCTATGCCATTGGGGGAGGGATAGTAAGGCCACTCGCCAGCAAGGTGGCCGCAATAAAGGAAGTCCCAGCTCCACAGACAAAGATGCAGGTGCGCTCCCTTTTGGGGTTAGCAGGGTACTACAGGTGGTTTATACCAAAATTTTCTGCCACGACCCAAGTTAGATGGTCTTGGGAGGGCCAAAGTGCTTTTGATACATTAAAGAAGTGCCTGACCGATGGCCCCGCTCTTTAGAGCCCACATTTTAAGGAGCCCTTCATAATTCAGATGGATGCCTCAGAGGTAGGACAGGGAGCAGTTTTGTCCCAACAATTTGAAGGTGTTGAGCACCTTATATTGTTCATCAGCCAGAAGCTGTTCCCAAGGGAATTGAGGTATTCCGTCATTGAGAAGGAGTGCCTCGCCGTAAAATGGGCAATTGAAGCCTTGAGACATTATGTCACGGGGTGCACTTCACCCTCGTCACTGACCACGTACCCTTAAAAATGGTTAAATTCCATGAAGGACACAAACTCGAGGTTGACCCAGTGGTATATGGTCCTCCAGCCCTTCTCTTTTGATATCCAGCATAAGCCTGGGAAGGAGCACGGAAATGCCAAGTTTTTGTCGTGAGAAGGAGTGGAGGGTCGGCTTTAGCCATGTGGGGCCCTAGCCACACAAACAAGGGAGGTATGTGAAGGGTGAAGTCAGGTACTGATAATTATGCCTGGGAAACATACATCTGAGTTCTTCATCCAGCACTCAGAAGGTTAACCCAGTAAGAATACTTGGGCAATTAGGAAGTAAGCTGAGACAGCTGACAATAGCTTGATAAGGAGGCTACTGCTTGTAGTAGGTGGCTGACTCATACTACAGCTGTCCTGTGCAAGCTTCTATATAGAAGGATTTCCTAACCTATCTCTAAGGACAAAGATTCCCAAACAAAGACACAGTAAGGACTTTAATATTGTTCCATAACTATTGTGGTATATGTTTATGGGTTGGGAACTGGACAAAGCCATCCAGCCCAATAGATAGGGTGATCTTGCTAAACATTCCAGGCCCTATGGGGAGTGGGCATTCTTTTTATGAGTTTTTTTTTTACCTTAAAGGGACAGTGTGCCCAAATGTTTGTTTGAGTTGTGGAGAAATAAAACCACTCAACATTTGGTTTACCCTGAAAATGTGGACACTTGTCTGACCTAGCCTACAGGCAGTCCTGCCACAACCACACAATGTATGTAACTAAGGTTTACTGTAAACACATACTAACACATATAACATATAGCAACTGTACCCACAATATAACCCCAGTGACCCATCACATGGTGGTTCCCCCCAAAGTACTGAGGGTGCTGTGGCATCAAAACCCTGGTGTTCTGTCCCAGCAAGTCCCACCTAAATGTGAGGTAGTGCTACCCCCTGTGGATGTAGGTGCACATTGGGTACCTGCCTGGGTTCTCCAGTACCCAGGTGCTGCTTGTCGAGATGGGTTGGAGCGGGTCACATAGCAGACCCTCCAACACAAATCCCCCATCTCCTAAGGGTCCTGATCCTCCTCGTGAGGTAAGCTTCAGCCGGAGGGTCTCACCTGAATGTTCTGGGGTACTGCAGCCTGATCCCAGGTTGCAAAGCACCACGTGGCCGTCCTGTCACTGGTGCAGAAAAATCAGTAAGGGGAAGAGTCCCTATCTGTGGCCTTCCCTGCAACACTTCTCTACTTTGGCTCAGGGCCTAACTGGGGCCTAGGGGGCATGATATAGGCATAGACCAGGAAGCACTGCTCCTTTCTTCATTGTCTCCTCCGTCCAGACGGGCACGCGTGCTCCCTGCACGTGGAGGGTATCCTGTTTTTTCCCTTGCTACAATCCTATTGGCTAGGCAGTTCCATGTGGTAGAGTCCCTCCCTCTAGGGATTCTAGGACTTGTAGTTCCGCAGCTGCATTTAAAGAGCTATCTAAGATGGCCATCACCTCCTCCACTGGGCATGCGCGCCTCGCCCTATTGCGCACGCGCAACCCTCCTCCACTGCGCATGTGTGCCCCCTTGTTCTGCACGTGCGCAACTCTCAAAATGGTCACCCCCACCTCCCGATCATGTGGAGCTCCGGAGAACCCCTGACCAGGCCCCCTGCATCAGAGGCAGGGTAGAGGGACTCAACTACATAAACCATAAAATAAAATTCACATTACTATACGTTACAATACATAGTAGGCAATAAACTCATTGATTTTCACTGTTAACCTATGCCACCCATGCGGGTACAGATAAACACATTTACGGTGAATGGGCAACCTAAAAAAAGCCATAAAAGAAAATGCTATGACACACATACAGTATGTGTTTCAACTATGTTCCATAATGACATGACACACATGCGCAGAAATGTTATGACACGCTTATGCTTTTCAACCAGGTTCCATAGTGACATGCATGTGCAGAACTGCTATGACAGGCATACTGTATGCATTTCAACCAGGCTCCATGGTGACACGCATGCGCAGCACACTACTACTGAAGGTGCGATTTATTCATATTGAATATTGTATCTTTCTTTACAGGCCATGACGTCGAAGAAGAAAAATAAAAGAACATTATAAATTTGGAAGAAGAGACTTTGTATTTTTGTATTATTTATTTTTACTTTATTAACAAATAAAACATTTCATTCTCTAAAAATACTTTTTGGTTTGTTTGCGTTTTTACTCTTTAGATTTCAATAAAATACAATTAAAGTACATACATCTGTTTGATATCGGATCATGCGCACATGAACGGGAATAAATGACGGTTTGCATTGCAGTGTGATTTTAAAGACACAATAACTGTAATACTGTTCAAAGGCTGTGCTCAATAAAATACAAGCTTGTGTTTAATTTTGAAAATTAATTATAATGGGTATAAATATAAGAGCAAGGAATGGAAGCAGGCACACAGTCTTTCTAAAGGTGCAGTTTATTGTGCCATAAACTGCACCTTTAGAAGACCGTGTCTTCCATTCCTTTGCTCAAGTACTTCTGGGATGTCTGGACCTCCCTGGACGCAGCGCACCGGCAGATAAGTACCCCCCTCCAGCACCTACCAGCGGTGTGCATGTGCTTCTATATATGACTATAAATATAAGAGCCCTGTTGCCTATGACGTAAAACCCTGATGAAGCACGTGAATGCAAAACGCATAGAGGTTGTCACTATCACCCAATACATCATCACGCAAGGTCCACTCAGCTGTAGTGCTGGTCAGCTGTTTTTCCCCCTGCTCCCGAGTAGCAGAAAGCTTGCACATGCGCAGCTACGAGTGCTTCTTTCCACAAGCGGTAGCAGGAAGTGAGACAGCGAGGCAGTAACTTTGTATCCTTGCATGTCGGGCAGTCAGCTCGCTATGCCTACAAAGCTGAGGAGGTTCCTTAGAGGTGAAAAGGTGCCTTTGGGGGTTCCTTAAGGTCTGTGGGTTCTGAGAACAGACAGTCATGGACTTGGTGCACCAAGTTCTTACTGCATAAGATCTTTCTGACTGCCAGTTCTCATCCAGACCAGTAGATCTCCTTTTTTAAATGTAAGTTTATATATTTGTATGTGTGTTTACTAATACATATATTTCCATTCACCTTTGGTGTGCTGTGTCTTTGCTTTTATCATATAGATGTCACCAGGTCCCCCGGTGTAATTGTGTATTCCCTTTACCTCCGCTGACATAGGGGGTGATGTTGGAGGTGTGGGGCTGCTGCTGGGGCGAGCGCATCGCCAGAGGCCCCGGGGGCTGCCTCTCCCGAGCGTTGCCATGTTAGGTTGCATGCGCGTGCACTCGCTGAGGTTTGCGCATGCGCAGAGAGATTCGCAGTAGCCATGACAATCGCGCATGCGCAGTAATGTTGGTGCACGCGGCTGCAATAGAAAAGGGCTCAGTGGGGAACTAAAACTCCCATGTTGCATAGGGAGATGGCACTATGTCACCCACGCCGCCCAATGAGACAGCTGTTTCCCCTGGAAGGAGAAGAGAGAGACATATTGCATGGTGGGAATGTAGAGGTCAGTGAAGATCTGGACAGAGAGGGAGCAGGTAGGGTCCAAGGAGCTGTGCTCCATTGGGCTAGGCCAGAATTGCCCCAATGTCCCATATAGTCCCCTGAGCCACAGTAGAGGAACTGATATGTGAGTGCTGTAGGGAAAGGCCTCAGATAGGGACCCTTTTCACTGTAGAAATAATGAGGGAGATGCTGCAGGACATTGCCTGAGGGAAGTGCAGCCTGTTGCAGAGGAGCGTACCCAGACTCCTGGATAGAGACTATTTATAAGGGTACACTCCAGTCGGAAGAACCCTCCAGAGGCATCTGCCTGAGGATCCATCCAAGAGAGGAGCATCAGACCGCGCAATGGAATCACGTCGCTGATCTACAGATTGCTGCTGGTGTCCTGGGGGGGGGGGGTTATTGTGGGGGTGATAATCTGCTAGTACTTTCAGACCTTCAGTGCTTTGGGAACATTCACCTGGACGGTGCCACTATTGGTTCATATTCTGTGGCTGTGTTATGATATGGTACATGCAAACTATATGTGTTTAGTAAATACTGTTTATATACCATCGTGTGCAATTATTGTGTATGTTGGTTCCGGTGAGGGACTACTCCCACTACGCTGGGATCCCTTATCGGTGGAGGCACTGCACCATGAAATAAGTGTAATAATTGTATCCCAGGATCCCAGTGGCGAGGCTCAGGCCTCCTGGTATCCACACAGGTAAAAGCAGCACGAGTAGTTCTGTGCCAGGGGGTACAAGGGCTTCATATATATATAAATATATATCTATATATCTCACACAGTTGCATATAACTACTGTATATACAATTTTATGATAACATGTATTTTCTTCCACTCTAATGAGAGATGGGGTCCATCTCTGTAATAGATCAATGGCTGCTTCTTCTGAGGCCACGTGTTTGTGGCCCTATACAAGGTGGCAAGGGTAGGTGGTGGTTGCAGTTCTACTGGAAGCTATGTGGTCACAACATGATGTCTAAAAACATCAAACAAATTAAATTTTATTAACCAAATAGACTCACGAAGTGCAACATATATACACGCAGTGTCAATTGTTAAAAATCCCCAATATACATATATATAATATATATATATTTATATATATAATATATATATATATATATCTATCTTATATACGTATATATAGATTAAATCATCTGTTTTGTAACAATATCCCCTGAGAGCAATTGTCACAAACCACTTGGTTTGTATCAAGCTACTGTAAGTAGATAAATAATCTTGTGAATCCAAATGATGAGAAAGTGAGACAAAAAAGTATCCCCTTTAGTTGTGGCACAGTTAACACCTAAATTAAAACTCGATTTTATTAGCGTAATTAAAATAAAGTGTAAGGGATTATGGACAAACAAAACAAACACGTGAACATATAATAATAATTCAGAGTGTGATTGACAAGGGTAACTGTTAATTAATGAAACTCTTGGAAGATAATATAATAAAAATCTACCCACAAAACTATTGTTCTGTGTGTTTTGTATTACAGTTGTCCTACAAAGGAAAATGAATTCCCTAAATTGCTAGAGACCCTAATATTAGTGGGTTCTCATAAACATTACACCTCTCACAGAAATACTAAATAACACAGCTGAATGCCAGGAATTGGCTAAAGTTGAAGTTGCTCTGCAAAATGTTTGGTAAGTAACCAAATGATAGAGTGTTGTTTCAAAAGGTCTATGAAGCACAGCCTAAACTCTTTGAGTGGGTGGGTATAATCACCCCTCCACCACTAAGCATATGATGATTCAATGCTTAGTTAGATAATGCTGGGAACTGCACATCAGATAGAAGTTGACTCTGAGGTGCTTTAACCAGTATCCAGCTATATTTATTTATTTATTTATAAAAAAAATTACCAGGAAGTAATACATTGAGAGTTACCTCTCGTTTTCAAGTATGTCCTGGGCACAGAGTAAAACAAATAAAACATGGTTACAAGTACAGTTACATAAATGAACAAGGTATACATTATATACAAGACATTGCATGCACAGTTAAAGAAAATATATATTATGAGCGTATGAAACAGTTACAGACCAGATTAAAGTGTGAGACAGCCTTAGATTTGAATGAACTTAAGCTGGTGGTGGATATGAGAGTCTCTGGTAGGTTGTTCCAGTTTTGGGGTGCAAGGAAGGAGAAAGAGGAACGTCCGGATACTTTGTTGAGCCTTGGGACCATGAATAGTCTTTTGGAGTCTGATCTCAGGTGATAGGTGCTGCATGTGGTAGGGGTGAGGAGCTTGTTCAGGTAGCTGGGTAGCTTGCCCAGAAAGTATTTGAGGGTGAGACAGGAAAGGTGAACTTTGCGCCTAGACTCTAGTGATGACCAATCTAGTTCTTTGAGCATTTCGCAGTGATGTGTGTTGAAGTTGCATTGGAGAACAAAACGACAAATTGAATTGTAGAGGGTGTCAAGTTTACTAAGGTGGGTTTGAGGAGCCGAGCCATATACTATGTCTCCATAGTCAATAATTGGCATTAGCATCTGCTGTGCAATACGCTTTCTGACCAGGAGACTTAGGGAGGATTTGTTCCTGTAAAGTACCCCTAGTTTGGCATAGGTCTTGGTTGTCAGGGTATCAATGTGCATCCCGAATGTTAAGTTGGAGTCAAACCATAAGCCCAGGTATTTAAAACTAGTGACAGCTGTTAGGGTGGTGTTAGCGTTGGTTCTAATCAGGAGCTAAGTCACTGGAAGCTTTACAAATTTAGTCTTGGTCCCAAATACCATTGTTACAGTCTTGTCAGTGTTTAAAAACAGTTTGTTTTGGGAAATCCATTTTTCGAGCCTCAAAAAGTCAGACTGAATTATGTGTTGAAGGTCAGAAAGGCTATGGCTGTGTGCATATAGGATTGTGTCATCTGCATACATGTGTATTGAGGCTTCCTTACAAGCTGTGGGAAGATCATTAATGAACACTGAGAAGAGTAGGGGCCCCAGAACAGAGCCTTGCGGGACACCACAGGTGATATCCAGGGGGTTGGAGTTAGAGCCTGAGATGGACACATGTTGGGATCTTCCTGATAGGTAGGACTGAAACCAGTTTAAAGCATGTTTCCCTATTCCAGAGCTCTGGAGTTTGTTAAGCAGGATAACATGATCAACTGTGTCAAAAGCCTTTGCAAAATCTAGGAATACTGCACCAGTGAGTTGTCCCCGTTCCATTCCACACTGGATTTCATTGCAAACTTTTAGCAGGGTAGTTACGGTAGAGTGTTTGGGACGAAACCCAGACTGGAATTGGCTAGGGAAATTTGTCTTGGTGTAGAAATCGCTTAATTGGGAGTGGACACATTTTTCCATAACTTTGGATAGAATTGGGAGAAGTGAGATTGGCCTGTAGTTTGAGACAGTGTTTTTGTCCCCACTTTTGAAGATTGGGACAACTCTGGCAGTTTTCCAGGTCTTAGGGATATGGCCTGCCGGCAGGATAGAGTTGACTATGGACGCAATTGGTTTGGCAATGGCTGGGGCACCAAGTCGTAGGAACCCAGATTGTAGTAAGTCGGGTCCACATTGGCTGCTTAGTTTTAGTTTGAGGAGCGCTTGTGTAATCTCCTCTTCAGATACTGGGCTAAATTGAAAATTGTGGGCAGTGTTGGGAGGGGGTGGGACTGTAGAGATACTCCCAGGATGAAATTCAGGTTTGTGGTTTGGGCTGCGTTTCGCTAATAAGTTAGTGGCACACCCCACAAAGTAATCATTGAATGCATTTGCAATGTCAGTGGGGTTTGTCAGAGTAATATCCCCCTTAGTGATATTACTTGGTTGTTGATGGTTAGGAGGCTGGAATATATTGTTGATAACCTTCCAGAAGTTAGCTGGGTTTGATGTATTTTGGTGGAGATTGTCAGAATAATAGTGTGCTTTTGCATGCCTTGTTTGCCTTGTGCACATGTTCCGCATGCATCTGTAGTGATTGAGATCCTTGGTAGTGCCAGTTACTTGGTAGTGCTAGTAGCTTTTCCACAAGGCATCCCTGAACTGGTAGAGTGCTATAAGGTCAGTTGTAACCCATGGAAGGTGGGCCCCCCGTACCCTTATTTTGCGTAGTGGAGCATGGGTATCGCAGAGTTTTAAGAACTCGGATTGGAAATTGTCGAGCGCAGAATCGGGGTCGGGAATTAAATCGATTCTGTGCCATGGGCAGTTGGTAAGGTCATCCAGAACCTGTTGTGGGTTAAAGTTTTTAAATGTTCTAGTGAGGAGAACTTTAGGGCTTGAATGGGGCGGTTTAATTTTCCTTACACAGTACACTATTGCATGGTCATTGAAAATATCAGGAAGGATGCCAGAGGATTGGATTCTGCTGGGGTTTGAGGAGAGAATCCAGTCTAGCAAGGAATGGTTATGCAATTTCAGGTTTATCCGTGTGGGTTGGGAAATGAGTTGTGATAGGTTAAGTGACTTGAGTTGTATCTGGATTTTGTGGTTTTTAGGGTCAAGCCAATTGAAGTTGAAATCCCCTAGAACTAGCAGCTTACTCTTCTCATTCAGAGAGGAAATGGAGCCAAGAATTGGGTGATATCAGTCAAGGATTGTAGAGGGGCTTTAGGGGGGTGGTAGATGCCAGCAAGCAAGATGGGCTTAGAAAAGGGGAGGCAGATTTTGCCAACTAGAGTTTCAAAAGAGGGTGGGCTTGGTGGGCAATTTAACAGTGTAAATTGTAATGTGTCTGCAATATAAAATAACACCCCTCCTCCTCTCTTTGACCTATCTCTCCTAAAAATGGAGTATCCCTGAATGGCAATATTTGCATTTGGATGTTTATATGGGCGACAGATAGCCCTTTTTGGAATTTAAAGGTGGAATTCTCAGGGGCATGGGACAGAGCTGAAATGGGAGGACCTGGGTTAGTTTCAATATCACCTGCTAAAGAGAGTAATAGTATAAGTAGAAATTTGGGTAGTTGTTTGCAAGTTGTAAATTTGTGGTGTTTTCCATTAGAGTGAGCAGTGGTTGGTGTGCTGGTTTTTAGAGTTCTCCACCAACATTCAGTAGACAGTGCAAGGCTTTTGAGTAGTCATGGGTGTATGGTGATGTTGGGTGTGGGCCAGGATGGAGGAGTTTGTAGTGGATAGAGGGAGTAACATCTCCATGAGGCCAAGATAAAGAAAAACGTTAAAATACATAACAGGTTCATGATGCCAGAGGTAGGCAGTGCTGCAAGGAGCTGTTGTGAGCAGAGTGAGTGTGAGCAGACTAACAGCAGGTGTGTGCCTGTTCCTTGTCAAATGTTTAGCTGTATTGCAATGCTAGAGTCAGTTCAGGGTTTCAGTGTATTTTGCAGTCAGTTTTGGGAGAGACTGCAGTAAATAAGTTTTAAAGGGGTGGGGGTTTGAAATAGGCAGGTTAGCAAGCATGGGATCATAGTGTGATCTGAATAGCTTACCGTTTGTTGTCTTGAGTAAAAGAGTGTGCAGTAGATCCAGTCCCCAGTCACCTCTAGTCAAACTGTAGTCTAACTGTATTTATCACTTTAAATGCCTCACTATCTAATGCCAATTGCAGTTCCTGCAGATTGCAGGAGAGGTGTTTGTTATATACAGCTAAAACAGTCACATGACCCTCCCCCTCCCCAATCAGTCAGCTTGTTCCATTTGGTCAATTAACAGCACAGAGTTAAGAGGGAAAAAAAAAAAACTCAGTCTTTTACACAGGGTTTCAACATCAGGAACATACTTATATCAATTCTACAAGGCCAGATTCAGTCTTTTACACAGGGTTTCAACATCAGGAACATACTTATATCAATTCTACAAGGCCAGATTCAGTCTTTTACACAGGGGTTCAACATCAGGAACATACTTATATCAATTCTACAAGGCCAGATTCAGTCTTTTACACAGGGTTTCAACATCAGGAACATACCTGTGAAGAGAATGCAATTAGATCCATGTCATATCAGCTGAGGTTATTGGTTATTGGTCGTGCATGAAGAAAGTGAGTACACACATATATATATATATATATATATATATATATTGCTATATATATTAATATATTAACTGTAGTCTTAACTGTAATTATCACTTAAAAACCTCACTTTAAATGCCTCACTATCTAATGCCAATTGCAGTTCCTGAGCTGTTTGCAGGGTTCAAACAAAGATCCTTGATTATACTGTGAATAGTATCTGTTAAATATCTAAGGGTGCAATTTAGCAAGTGTCTGAGCGTTCTTGCTGTCCATGGCTACAGTCTCCGAAACACTCAGACTCATAGGACTCCCTTGCCACTCCGAATCAGCCAACGTCGCTGGCTAGCTTACGTCACACGTACCCGACGTACGTTTCACCAATAGGCTTCATCGGGGGCGGTTTGCTGGTGAAACCCCATGGTTCTTATACCTTATGCAATTAAGGGAAGACCAGACAGGTAAGCTTCTTATTGGTGTGTTTGAGCGTCAATCACGACATCACGTCGCGTCACAAATGATGTCAGTATGGATGTTTCAAAAAGTGTCAAATATCCTATCATAGAGGTGATTAGTAGCATATTCAGTGTTCACTGAATCCTAGGAGAGATACCATTTAGTATTGGGAATGTATCCTTATGCCCCTGGTTGTTACATAAGGAGGTTAATCATCATAGGGTGTAGTGATTCATTCAGCTATGTCAGCATACATCTCTAACACAGCAGAGCAGATCAATACAATATGGTGTCATTCCAATCTCTTTTTACACCCTAGGTTCTCTCTATATTCAGCAAGTGTAGTGACTGATCAATGAGAAGGTACAATGAAACCCATGAAAGATCCCCTGTATTTATTTAAACAGGGGTAAAGCGTAAGTCACAATATAGTACTTAGATATATTATCAATTGTAAAGTACTGTACTTGCGCACATATTTTGCACTTTCAGAGAAAACTAATTTAAGCTGTAAGGTGATTACATACAGTTCTGTGAAAAAGAAAGTACACCCTCTTTGAATTCTAAATCAGGTCTTAAAATTAGGTGAATACAACCTCAGATGAACAACAACACATGACATATTACACCGTGTCATGATTTATTTAACAAAAATAAAGCCAAAATGGAGAATCTATGTGTGAAAAACTAAGTACACCATTACTGCTTCCATAGGAATTTAGATGCTAAGTAGCAGACAGGTGCTGCTAATCAAATGCCCTTGATTAATTGATCATCAGCAAGTGTGACCACCTCTATAAAAGCCGATGTTTTAGGAGTTTGCTGGTCTGGAGCATTCAGGTGTGTGTTAACACAATGCCAAGGAGGAAAAACATCAGCAATGATCTTAGAGAAGCAATTGTTGCTGCCCATCAATCTGGGAAGGGTTATAAGGCCAATTCCAAAAAAATTAAAGTCTATCATTCTACAGTGAGAAAGATTATTCAAAAGTGGAAAACATTCAAGACAATTGCCAATCTTCCCAGGAGTGGACGTCCCAGCAAATTCACCCCAAGGTCAGACCGTGCAATGCTTGGAGAAATTGCAAAAAACCCAAGAGTTATATCTCAGACTCTACAGGCCTCAGTTAGCATGTTAAATGTTAAAGTTCATGACAGTACAATTAGAAAAAGACAGAACAAGTATGGTTTGTTTGGAAGAGTTGCCAGGAGAAAGCCTCTTCTCTCTAAAAAGAAGATGGCAGCATGGCTTATGTTTCCAAAGTTGCACCTGAACAAACCACAAGACATCTGGAACAATGTCCTTTGGACAGACGAGACCAAAGTGGAGATGTTTGGCAATAATGCACAGCGCCACGTTTGGTGCAAATCAAACACAGCATATCAGCACAAACACCTCATACCAACTGTGAAGCACGGTGTGGAGGGTGATGATTTTGGCTTGTTTTGTACCCACAGGACTGGGAACCTTGCAGTCATTGAGTCGACCATGAACTCCTCTGTATACCAAAGTATTCTAAAGTCAAATGTGAGGCCATCTGTCTGACAGCTAAAGCTTGGTCAAAATTGGGTCATGCAATAGGACAATGATCCCAAGCACACCAGCAAATCTACAACAGAATGGCTGAAAAAGAAAAGAATCAAGGTGTTGCAAAGCCCAGTCAAAGTCCAGACCTCAGCCCACAAACCTCAATGAACTGAAGCAACGTTGTAAAGAAGAGTGGGACAAAATTCCTCCACAACGATGTGAGAGACTGATAAAGCCATACAGAAAACGATTATTTCAAGTTATTGCTGCTAAAGGTGGTTCTACAAGCTATTGAATCATAAGGTGTACTTAGTTTTTCACACACAGCGTCTCCATTTTGGCTTAATTTTTGTTAAATAAATCATGACAGTGTAATATGTCATGTGTTGTTGTTCATCTGAGGTTGTATTTACCTAATTTTTAGACCTGCTAAGGAACAGATGATTGTTATTATGTCCTGATATGTAAAACCATAGAATTCAAAGAGGCTGTACTTTCTTTATCACACAACTGTACATATGCTGCATTGCTGTGGATCTCTGTGAAAGTATCCAGAATCAGTCTTAGCTACATCCCCCTCATAGAGACAAAGTAACATCTGAACAGACAGTATGTATCAGTCATGTTCCCTCTAATAGTATAAAACACCGCTATAAAACCCGTTTGCAGGAGTGTGCTATCAGGTGCATCTGTACCCACCACCCGGCGCCGGTAATGCATGCGCTTACCACGAACAAGGTGGGACCCTGGCACTGAGGTGGGAAAGTATGAAACTGCACACCCACAGCAGCGGAGGCACGCCTTGAGGGTGGATAGTCAAGATAGCTGGGTCTGGATTGGAGAGAGTGGGTTAGTCATAGTACTTGCCAAGGTCGTAGGTAGGTGCCAGGTGGCTTGGCAGAGTCCGGGTGCCGTGGTCTGGGGTTGGAGCTAGGAGAGTAGTTGAGTGTCTGTTACCCATGGTCAGGGATGGAGAATAACTGAAGGTCTGAGGCAAGCCGTGGTCAGTAATCTAGAGAATGGTCCAAAGTCTAGCCGGGTTGGTACACAAGGAGACAAGCAGCAACAAGGTAAAGCAGGAAACAGGAATAAGGCAGGCACAGGGAAGTGGGAACACAAGGTCACCTATGACTATGCTCAGCTAAAGTGTGAATGCACTAGCTGGGCATATATAGCAGGAGAGAACCAATGGGACAGAGGGGAGGAGCAGAGGTGTTTGCACGACGG
Source organism: Ascaphus truei (assembly GCA_036426205.1). Taxonomy (NCBI): domain Eukaryota; kingdom Metazoa; phylum Chordata; class Amphibia; order Anura; family Ascaphidae; genus Ascaphus; species Ascaphus truei. The sequence continues at coordinate 56,623,263 of CM071568.1, read as the reverse complement.
AGGCAGGGATAGTCTAGGATAGGCTGTGAATGGTGCAGGAGACAGGTGAGGGTGATCAGAGTTGGCGCGCAGCCGGGGAGCCGCACGTCACAGGTGGAGGGGAGGAGCCAAGCTCCATGGAATTCCTAAAAGTCCTCCGTGGGCCGACCACTACGTTCTGAAAAGCGGGACTTAGAAACTTTTCTGAGTTCAAAATCTTTGAAGCTGGCTCGCGTCTATTCAGTCCAGAGCATCTTTGAATTTGCTGCTGTTGGTTTGGCGCTTGGAATCTGTGCTCTTGATTTGCTGCAAGCTCTCTTAAGGCTTTCAGGCTTTCATTCACTAACCTGTGCAGCCTATCAGAGCACGGGAACTCTCCTGCCAGCCAATCACTGATTTGCCAGTATTGTAAAGCCGGGAGGGCACCTTTTCTCAGGTTGCAAAGGGGCATGCACCAACCTGGCACCTCTGCCTCTTTGCATACTGAGCCCACCCGCTGTCCAGGCTCCACAGAGTATGGGGTTGGGCAAATTGTTGCTGGATAGCCTTGTGTTAGCCCAGGATGTGCGTACTCAAGCAGAACTGCAGTACCCCTCCTGTTCTAACACCTTGGCATCCCTGAGGCTTTCAAGTACGGACTGCGCACAGACACAGAGACACCAAACTTGGTTGCCATCTGGGCAGGCTGGAATCCATGACTTAGAAAATCCCTCAGTTCATATACAGGTTACCCCTATATATACACATTAAACTATAACTATTTAATAAAATTAATTGTGTCCTGTTTTCTGTGTGCGAAAAGGTATGAGTTGCTATTCTGGTGTCAGGGATGGAGTGAGTGTATATATTCCTTACAGTCACTAACTTTATTCTTGGCACACATTAGAAAAATAACTTTGAAAACTTTTAGACACTGTAATCATGACACTGACACTGTAATCATGCTCAGCTTTATAACTTAGCTGGAGCATCCCCTGAACACCTACACTAGGTTCAGTGTACCTGGGTATATCTGCTATATTGGGGAACCCCTGTTTTACTAGGAACTCCGTGTATAGCTGCAGATATAGTTTAACCCCTTCATACCCATTTACCTTGGATGGATGATGCTGCAGCAGGGATCCTGGCGGTGAGCTGCAATAACGCTTTCAGAGTCAGAGTTTGGCGGGGTAATGTGCTTGGCTGTATCCGAGAATCTCACTCAATTCTCGGATACAACTTTTGGGGTATCCCATAACTTTGGAACCCCGATACATAGACACATTCTGTGAAGACTTTCTCCGACAAACCCACCCTGAAACTTACAGCCTATAAATCTTCCGATCCCAGCACCCCAGTAAAGGCAAAAGTCAAATACATCTTTAACGTTGCAAAATTAGTATACTGTCTCAGTAATGCATTTTCGACACCTGGGTCCCAGAGCAGGCACTCCAGGACCCCCACACATAGGTCAGCCATGTTTGTAGGGGCAGGGCAGGGGTGTGTCTAGAAGCTTAATTGCTCAGTCTTGCATTAACCCACTCCCCGCTAGATTCAGGTCTAGTATCAAAACGTTGAAGAGGTGATTATTAATATATCATCTCTTTAGTTTGAAATAGAATAATATATATCCCCTCCATACAGTATGTACATGGATATTGTGTGTTGTGTGTTACTCACATCATTATATGTGTATATATCACATCATTATATGCATTCATCTAACAAGAGGAGATGCGGGAAATTCAAACTGGGCAATGGGAATCATGCCTACGGGACTGAGACCCGGCAACAGTTGCCCTGGCCAGACCCATACCCCCTGCGGGGTAGGCGCCTCAGCATCTCGGCGAACAAAAGCTCTGCACCGCTGAGACCCAGTTCCTCAACCTGAGTCACAGCCCTTCCCTACTCACCATTGTCCCCTTACTCAAGCCACTTCCAAGCACTGCCATGAACCGGCATTTTCCATATGCAGCCCAGCTAAGTGAATTACTGTCTTTGTACATGGAGAAATACTAGAAACACAACGGACATTGCTGGCTTACTAACTGTGCGGGGAAAACACTAACACAGGGAATTAAAGTGCTTTGTTTTTCAATCCCAGTTTCCCAAGACACACCGTTCCCCCATCCAGATATCAGACAGTGATAAAGCTCTGTTCTGAAGAGGTGACACAAAACACATAACATGCAGGCCACGGCCGGAAATTACACACGGCTTTTGCGGCAGCTATCCGGGCTTCCCTTTATTATGTGAGGCTTGGTCTCTCCACAGTCACATACCTTACAAAAATAAGAAATATAGATTTCACACAAGCTGTATAAAATAATATCAAACATGAGAGGGTTTTCAAGTGCATATCTCAGATATACAGTATGTTTACTTCTTCAAAGGTAGAAATTGCACTGGCAGAAGTGGTATGTACACCTTTGGCAGAATGATGCGAACACATAGATGCGGGTAGTATTATTCTGAGGTTTTAAAGGGAGAAAGTCAGGGTATTTCATACTCAGATTCATTTTCTTTCCCTGCCTTATAGTGAATGTCATAAGAGATGGGTGAATGTCAAAATACGACATGCTCTGGAGGATGAGCTTATTCTGGGCACATTGTAAAGTTTGAGGATAAAACCCCCTGTATTTTGATATCCAAACTAGAATTCAAGAAAGAGGGGTGGTTTATTTCAATACACATTAATTCTCACAACTTTAACTTCACAACCTGGAGTGATCTAATATTGTTATGTGGCAATATTTTCTGTTTAATATCACATTTTCTTCTGAAACTGTCTGCATTTATCTATTTTATTTCTTTGTAATGTTATTTTTTCTGTTAACAAGCACTGTAACACTTTCGTATATTAAATCTAAAATATAATGTGCTGTGTTTGGGCTCTAATTGATCTTAGTACCTTTTAGAAGAGATTAACCGGATATCTGGACACATTTTGCTGTTAATAAGCACTGAAACACTTTCGTATACTAAATCTAAAATATAATAAGTGCTACGTTTGGGCTCTAATTGAACCTTGTACCTTATAGAAGAGATTAACTGGATTTACGGACACATTTTGCGATATTTGGTTTCTGTTTTAATTACATATATTTTCCAGTAAACAGAGGGACGGAGAACTCATGAGATAAGACTTTATTTATTCTTGGTTGTGGCAGCATATTGAGGTGTAGTGTGAAGGATTTTGGGGAGATATTGCTCATTTTGAGAGCGCTGCTGGAAGGTAAATAAGCAGGATAGCTGGAAGTATTAACCCCTTTGACACACAGTAGTTACGTCCTGACCGGTGAGACGTTCGGGACAATTATCTATTTGTTTTTTTTATTTAATCCTTCGTATCTGCATTCTTAATACAATAATAATATATAACAATGCTCCTGAAAGAGGCTATGCTACTAAAACTTTCTTTTTGAGAAGTATTGGGCAGGGGTAAAAGGAAAGCACATTGAAGCACACTATATTCATTTAATTTCTCTCTTCAGTTCTCCTTAAAAATATTAACGATATTTAACTTAGACCTCATTGCTTCTGTTAAATTAAATTAAATAATGGTTATTCTTTTTCTGATACAAAAATGAGTGGAACAAACATAATCTTAATATAGTCTGTAAAAGTCATGCATGTTTAATGTTACACGATCTAAAATATATATTTACTAAATTAGCGTAATGTCTGATAACATAGGTAATAATTATGCAATTTACTAAGCTCTAATGATGTTATTTTTAGTATGAGGAACAAATTCCAACACAGTATTCCAAACTCAGTCTATTGTGAAAGTAAAGAATGTTTCAGTAGCATATAAATTAGCACAGTATGCAAAAAGAATGAGTCAGCAACATTGCCCTTTACTATTACACGTAATATTTCAAACAGTAGAAACAAAGTAGGTGCTTTTTCATTACGAATGTATTATGAACTTTTTTTCTTAGTTTAGGTTGCCAAGCACTTTAAGCAGTTGCTAAGCATTTGCCATAACAAGTGCCTGTTGCAGTATGTTGGGAGCACATTTCTGCAGCATTGTTAGCAGGTATCTGTTATCCTTTCCTACAGTAGTAAGGTAAATTACACTCGTGCTTTTAATCCAAATATAATACATTTGCTCCCTGTACTGTAAATGATAATTACGGTCAGACAAAAGGATGAAATCAACAATCTATAAATATACTGTATACTTCGGAGACATAAAAAAAAAAAAGAAGGGATGAGTTGCCCAAAGTGCAGCATATAAAATGGGAAGCAAGACTGTTTGATAAATACATGTTCTTTATTCCACTACCCAAAGTTTCATACTCCTTTGTGAATTATTCATCATTAAAGTTTGACGCTTACTTTCAATAATTGTATAACACACTGTATATAAGTGTAGCCATGTATTTTTTTTGGCTACTAATCTGCCTTGCCTAACACATAAGCCCTGGTACCAGCACAGGCAGTGTTAGGATGAATCCGGGTTTTCCCCTGCAGTAAGCAGCTCCCTTGAGTGACAGGGGGTCGGGCTAAGGCCTGTAACTGTCCAATCAGGAGAGAGAGAGCGACCTTGGACTCTCCCCCAAGGTAATTAAGGGGCTTCACAATCAAATTTAGAGAGTCATCTCCCATGAGAGAGAGTGAGTTCCAGGGAATGTGGAATAGGGCTCTGACCACATTCCATCCCCTCCATTTGGGGAGTGGACAACTACCCCTCATCCCACCAGGGGGTGAGGGAAGAGTATAGGATAGACCCTTGGGGCCTCAAGCCTCCTTGGTTAAGTCCAGTGACCATCCGGAAGAAAATAGAATTGAATCAGTTATATGCTGTATTCTGAGTGTAAAGAATAAAGTGTTACAGTTATATTATATAACCTGCCTGAGACTGCAATTTATCAGGGGGAGTATCAGAGAGTTCTCCTGCAGTAATTGCCTCCAGCACTCCTGAAGCTTGCAAGAGATGGAGGCGCTGCACCAATGAGAAAGAACCAACCATCACCCCAAAAACCTGTCTTGTCTTCCCCACTAACACCCGCAGAAACTCAGCGCTTCTGTGAGCTAGCAGGTAACAAGCACAACACACCATGTAATAGCGAGATCTCCCAGAGGGTGGGGGAAAACCTGTTACTTTTGGAAGCGCTGCTGAAATGCTAAACAGGACAGGCTTTTACTGTGAAGCAAGCCAGAGAAAGAAGGTACACTCCCAGTCTGAGTACTAAGAAGGAAGGGGGCCATGAGTAGTGTCCAGGGGACTTTTGCCCAGCAAAGGACCAACCTCCCAGCCAGTGGAGCTGCAGCCTGTGTTTCCCTAATGTGAGGTAACCTGTGCTGAGTCTATGTGCTAAATATTCTAGTTCATGTTATGATATTTAGGGCACCTGGAGGGGGTGTTTTGGCTGCCTGGGACCCAGAAACCTGAGGAAAGGGATTATAGTGTCACGGTCAACAGGGTGGCAGTATTCGTGGGTAGTATCCGAGGGGGGTGATCTTGAAAGTCAGAATTGCCATAACCTGCATTTGAGGAGCTACCACAATGCTATTAGAAGCTCACAGCACAGGGAGCCACAGTATACTTTGATTGAATTGTCAACGTGTGCAGCATACTGGAGGGGTTTTTGCCTAGCCAGGGGTATATTCTCTACCAGAGAAGATCTGCAGTGTGTGTGAGGAGCGGTTCCCTCCAAAATCGGGAGGACCGCGTGGAGGAGTTTGCAAGTGTCAAGCTTTTCCTTGCAAATTCTGTGCGGGGCTTGGCGCGAAACTAAGCCACACCCTGAAAAGTATCCGGGTCGGCGCGAAAGCAGGAGCCGCACCCACCTGCTGTGAGTGGCTCAGCGTGAAAGCCAAGGTCATGCACTTCTACATTGTGCCTCTGCTCCTTATTTCACCAGGGGGAGGAGGCTCTGTAGTCAAATAGACTGTCATCCCTGGGGGAAGAGCAGGATGCGAGATACCGCACCCTCAGTTCCTCGTGGTGAGCAAGCTGAGAAGAGCTAATCCCCACTGCTACCATGTGCGGTGAAAAGTGTCCCAATATCGGCTGGTAGTGGAAGTGAATAGGGAGAGCTTTCTAAATTGTAAATGCCCCTGCTGCAACTTTCCGGGTGGAAAGGCAAGCCTGACATCGAAGTGCCCGCCGTGTGGGACCCCACACCTAAAGCCAAAGGTATCGCTACCTGCTCTACGGATTGGAGAAAAGAGGTGGCTTTGCTACAGAATAGTGCGACCTTGGGAGTGGCTGCTCCAAGGAACCTGTGTCTACCTGTGCAAGAGCCAGCTAAAGACTTACCGGGTAAGGAGGAGGCTGAGGCACTTCCGATGATGAAGCGGGACTGCTGCCTATAAGCAACCACCAGTGACCGCGTGGTGTCCTGGTCCTCTTCCCCTGACGACAACAGCAGCGGAAGGCGATCTGTGGTGATGCTCTGGCCAGAGCATCACTCCAGCGCGACTGTGGAGTCCCGTGTGGATAACGTCAGTGAGAGCGATGCTGCATCCCAAGCAGAGGAGCACCACGGCCATGGTGGATCCTCAGGAGACGGTGTCGGATGTGCCTGCTCCAAGCCAGGAGGACTACGCGACTTCCAGGATTCAGCAGAGTGGTGGGGATGTTTCTTCATCCTTCCAGGCTCCAGCGAAGGGATCCAGCAGAGGGATACCAGACTGTACTTTTGCCTGCGCGGAGGATTACAACACCCTTCTGGTGCAACCGGATGACGCCATCGTGGAGGCGGACCATACCATGCCCACTCCGGTGAGTACAGCCCCACTTGACCTAACCTTACACTGACACCACGATAAGCATCAGGTGCTGGCAGTAACAGACCGTGGTAGGCCTACTAACATTGACCTCCACAGAGACATTGAAGGGCCTAAGACTTTTACTACCCATGCCCGGGGCAATAGGAAAGTAGTCAAAGCCTCTCAGGATTGGAGCGACTGGGTGAGTTCCGATGAAGATCCTCCTGAAGGGACGACCACGAGAAAGTGAAAATCAGAAGCTGTTTCCAAGCCAAAGCCAAAGGTGTCCAAAGAAAAGGTTCCGAAGGCTCCCAAGGCAAAGAATACAACAATACAAATATCTAAGTGCAGATGATTTCTTATATGAATATATTCATTCAAATCTTGGCTCTTTTGGGTGTCCTACTCACAAGAATGTAATGGTATTCAGGGCAACAACAGTGTATTATGATATGCACTTCAAGGATCAGGAAATGGCTGTAATTCACTCCGCAACTCAGCAGGGAAAGGAGATGCTGAAAAACAGGAAAACACCCATAGCGCAAATCAATGTGGTAAAAAATTCCAATGTTTATAAAATTCAAAAAAATGCGCACTTATAATAAAGTACTATTAAAACAGCATTATTAACTGATAAGAAAGCCGGAGAGATCACCCGTTAATGTGGCTCACCACACCGCCTTCGTTTAGGACGCCCACTGTGTTCTATTCAGCTCTTCACATTCAGCTGTCTGTTTCCTGGAAGCACTCAGTTGCTCTGCTCCGTTGCGGCTTCTCAGATGGCGCGTCACCTCCGGTTAGGCTTCTGTGGCATGCCTATCATCAGTGGTGTGTCTCTCCGTCTCTCAGCAATTGTGTGGGAGGTCTACTCTACGTGTTTCTCCAAATCACTAGATACACTCCTGAGGAAGCCGCTCAGTGATTTGGCGAAAAGCGTAGAGTGGACCTCCCACACAATTGCTGAGAGGCTGGAAGACTTTCTAGATTTGGGACTAAGCGAAGACAAACTTCACCAGAGGGTTTGAGCAGGGAGTCACAACCTTAATTTTATCACGTTATTCACATAAGTATTTTCACTTTATATTGCACAATTGTTTATTTAGTCACTATACTGTATAGTGAAATATCACGTTTTGAAGTTTTAGCGCCTTTTTTCACACCATCACTTTGTCCCAAGGCAAAGAAGCCTGGCCCTTTATGTACGGGAAGAAGAAAATGGCCAAAATCGACCATGATCAAGTTCATTGGCTGAGCCCCAGAAGTGCCCCTGCACCCACCAAAGCCGAATTCATTGTCCCAAACGTTTCACTTCCATCAACCAGCAATGCCGATGTTCGTCATGAAGTCGCCTTCTCAACCCCGCCAGCACCAAGCCACGTTGATGTTCATCTCAAAGTCCCCTGATCACCTCTACCAGCACCTAGCCACACTGAAGTTCTTCCTGAAGTCCCCTGCTCACCTTCTCCAGCACCCACCGAAACCGAATTCAACGTCCCTGACTTTTCATTGCCATGAATCAGCCACGCCGATGTTTGTCCCGAAGTCCCCTGCTCTTCTCCACCAGCACCCAGCGATGCTGATGTTTGTCCCGAAGTCCCCTGCTCACGTCCTCCAGCACCCAGCCATGCCATTGTCCATCTGGATGACACCAGCATTCCTTGCTCAAGATTCAGCTCTGTCGCCCGCTTACTGGATGTTTTTAGTGGTATAGAAATGACTGACCACACCATAGAGAAATATAGGGGTAGAATGGAGGCCAAGATGGATCATCTTTTGGAGCGCATGGAGAATATGGATAGGGGCATGGGTGTTCGTCTGGATAAGATTGAGAGGACCATTGCGGGGCTCTATTCTTTGCTAGAGTCCCTGCCCCTGTATGTCCGACGCAGGAGCAGGAGGGTGACTGGTGGTGCCTTATTCTCCCATGGAGGAATCGCATACCCTCTCCCCCCTTGTGCACCCTCTCACCCTCGATTTGACCTTCACGCTTCCAGGATACACACATAACCTTCTGTTGGAGGCGACGACAACACCGGTAACGCCACGACAGGAGGAAAGCATCCACCCAGACCATCTACCCCGCCCGCTGCCAGAAGCACACATGCTCCAGTAACCAGGATTGTATTGGTCCCAGACATCATGCAGAGACCTGCACCCAAGCATCTGTGAGAAATACAAAATCAGATGTGGTGATCTACCTCAGAAATATGTACAGCTTATCTTTAAAAACCACGTCAGTTTTGAGATGTACAGCGAGTGGACCAAAAATGTAAATTATGAAGGCAATAAACACAAGATGGGTCTTCCTGCAAATTTGAGAACAATTATGGAAGAAGTGAACCGCTATTTTAATTTTAACAGTCAACTTGTGAAAACCGTCAGAGACAGCATCAATGTCCTTTTGAGGCATACAAGGGCTCTTCCTTGTAAGTCCTCCGACCTATTTGATGACTACTAGTTATAAATTTATAGATGCGCTGCCACTGTTTTTAATCTTTAAAAAAATAAAAGACAGTTGATTGCTTAAAATTATTTCATTGTTTAATGCTTATTTTCTATTTTGCATGTCTGGAGCTGGGCAAAGAGAATGTGCAGGAAAACCCCTCCTTGGTGCAGGAAACTCTCCCGGCAATACTGCCAGTTAAGACACAGTGCTCCAATCCATGCATGCCAAGTCCCTTCCCCCCAAATCCCCAAAACCTAATGTAAACCTCTATTCCTAATGTAAAGTGCTGTACCCGTAGCCATACATGCTTTGTCTCCTCCCACCTGGCCTCTCCAAAGAAGCAGAAGATACAGTTCTGAATAATTATGGTCTGAACTGGTGTCATGGTCCTTTTAGCTCCTTTTAGCCTTTTAGCCGAGGATACACAGAAACAATTTTCCCACTAGAATGTAACATTGTTGTTGCAATACTAACTTGAAAGTCTGACACTTAGTATATTGTAGCAGCACTAATACACACTGGTTGAATAAGTCCTGTATGAGTAGCCAATTACAATTAATCAGTGACTCTTGGCGTACAGTAGATCATGATGAAAACTTGAGAGAATACGTTGGCATTTTTTAACCATAATGTACGGTGCGATTGATAATATAGAATATTGTCTCTTTCTTTACAGACCCAGATGTCCAAGAAGCACCAGCCATTGCGAAGAAGGAAAAGACAAGATTGCACATTTTGAAGAAGAGGCGATGTTGTATTGTTCTATTATTTTTCCCTTTATTATCCTGTCCAATTAAAAAAAATTCGTTCTTTAAATATACTTTTTTGTGTGTTCTTGTTTTTACTGTCTAGACACTTACAGTAGTAAAGTTAAATATATAAAAATGTCATTGATACTGTATACTGTATAGAATACAGTATGTACAAAATACAGTATAAAGCTAGAAAATTAAAATGCTTGCTACTATTTAAATACACTAACAGCAGTAGTACTGTACTACTGTCTAGCAGATACCGTATCTAGCGACTTCGGCTTACTGTACAGTAATTTAATAAGGAATATCAGGACATACAGTACATGCGCATAAAGGCGATGACACGCATACAGTATGCGTTTCAACAACTTTCCAATTTGCCATACACACATGCGCATAAATGTGATGACACGCATATGCGTTTCCTGCACATAATACCACGCTCCTCCCTATAGAAGTTTGCTGCAGGTAAAAAGATAGGCCTTAACATATAGAAAGACAAAAGAACGATTCCTGCGCTCCTACCAATTAGGCTAAATTAAAATTATATTCTCATGAAAAGGGGTATTTTGTTAAACCCTTTGGCCAAAGCATTTGTAAGCCTGCATGCCACGTCAAGGCAACCCGTTTAGTGCAGGTACCTACACTATATATTACCTACACTACATATACATGTAATAGTTGTCCCATGGACTAGTGAAAAAAGTGTACAAGCCCTGAAGGGATTAAATAAAGCATAATCTTATGTGGGTAGTGCAATTAAAATCTGGCTAAAGCCAGAATCATACTTACCATTACTATGGAGGTAAACTGGGTGCACAAATTCCCAGGTGACTGTGTAAGGCTGACAGAGAGATATATACTGTATGTGTAAGTTTATTATATTTACACCTGGGAATTTGTGCACCCAGTTTACCTCCATAGTAAAGGTAAGTATGATACTGGCTTTAGTGTAGGTACCTGCACTAAACGGGTTGCCTTGACGTGGCATGCAGGCTTACAAATGCTTTGGCCAAAAGGTTTAACAAAATACAATTTTTCATGAGAATATTATTTTAATTTAGCCTAATTGGTTGGAGCGCAGGAATCGTTCTTTTTGTTTTACGCATATGCGTTTCAACAAGATTACAATTTTCCATACACGCAGGTGCAGAAATGTGAAGAAACGCATATGCATTTCAACAAGGTTCCAATTTTAGAATCACTCATCCACGGAATACATATTTTACATTCGGAAGAAGAGGCGATGTTGTATTGTTCTATTATTATTGTCCCCTTTATTATCCTGTCCAAATAAAAATATTCATTTTTTAAATATATTTTTTGTGTGTTCATGTTTTTACTGTCTAGACACAGTAGTACAATACCTAAAGTTCTAAAGGCATTTATAAACACAAAAATGTAATTGTGTAACACTTGCGCTGTCCACGAGCAAGACAGGACCCCGGTACTGAGGTGGGAAGTAGTAAACCACACACCCACAGCAGCGGAAGCGTGCCTGGCAGGCGGATTGTCAAACATAGCCGGGTCTGTGTTGGAGAGAGTGGGTTAGTGGATACTTGCCAAGGTCTTGGAATAGAGAGTTCAGAATAACTAGGTTCATTAGCCGTGGTCTGGAGTTGGAGAGATCTGCACGGTTGAGGGAAAGCCAAGGTCAGCATCCAGAGAGGTTCCAAGGTCAAGCTGGGTCGGTACATGAAGGGCAAACTTCAAGATAAACACAAGACAAGGGGAGGCCCATGCACGAAGGTGAGGTGGATGGCAGCATAAGCCTTGAGCTCCGTCCCCCGCCCCAATAAAGCAATAAAAACTACTGAAAATCGCACCACTAACACCCCAAATCACCCTGGTACTAAAGCTAAAGCTACAGGGATGGCGCCGCTGAACCCAAAAAAGAAAAAAGAAGGTGACCTCCGCAAATATCTGGGCAAATCAAACTCGCGGAGCGCCGCGGCAGAAATGGCGCCAGGTTCGAATGCGGGCTCGGAATCGGAGAAGGAGGAAGACAACCCCGAAGGGCCAGAGCAACTGCCAGTCCGCAGTTGTGATTTCGAGCGGTTATACAGGGATATGAAAGCCCTAATACACGTAGAAATGCAGGACTTAAAAAAAGAGGTGCAGGGGTTAGGAGAACGAACCAGAGCAATGGAAGAGACGATGGCGGCCAACTCAAAGCTTCTCAAAAAGGCTGACAAACGAACAGCACACATCCAAGCACAAATAAATGAATTGGCAGACAGGCAGGAGGACGCGGAGAACAGGGATCGCCGCAACAACATCAGAGTTCGTGGCATTCCTGAGGCCATTACTGATGTTGAGGGGTTCATCTCCCGATGGCTAGAGGAGCTGCTCCCTGACTTTCCTGCCAATGAACGGATAATGGACCGCTGCCATAGGGCCCTAAGTAGCAGACCCGCAGCAGCAGAGCAGCCGCGCGATGTAATCGCCAGGCTGCACCATTTTTGAACCAGGGATGCCATCTTCCAGAAGACCAAAGCAAAAGGATCCTGCCAGTTTGAGGAAATTACCCTACAGCTTTTCCAGGATCTCTCCCCGGTCACCCTGGCCAGGAGAAGAAAGCTGCAGCCCATCACTAAGACACTGAGGGAACGGGCAATCCACTATAGATGGACCTTCCCATTTGACCTGCTGGTCATAAGAAACGGGAAGGCCATCTCTATGAGGGAAATAGAAGAAGGGGAAGAATTCCTCCATAAGCTAGGGGTAAAGGAGAATTCCTCCAACAGCCCCTGCAAAGAATACACAGGGGAGGCAGACGGGAAAGCCAGGATTCTACAGACTGAGGGAAGGAATAAAAAGACTCCCGCAGCAAGATCCCGCGAGAGGGGGCTGGAGGACAGGAAACCCCAGAAGCGCGGGCAACAGAAAACAGGTCTCGCCGGGAGCAGAGGACAATGTTCCCGGAAGGCCCCAAAGAGAGAGGGAGAGGCAGGATAGCGACATCCCACCGCAAACACAGACAGCTACAGCAGGACAAAAAAAATAAAAAAAAAAATAAAAAAATAAAAAAAAAATAAAAAACAGGGGGGGGGGACAGCGCGAGCCTCCCGTACAGCCGAGCACACAAGATGGCCACCGCACGCGCCTGAATAGGAGCGAGCTGAAGGCTGCAGCGCAACACCGGGCAACGGAGAAGGAACCTCGTACCCCAACTCAGAGCCGCAGAAGCGGAGACCCCGGCGCAACGACGACAGAGGTATAGAGGGAGGGGGGACGGTTCAGGATGGACCGGAGAGGGCCCCACAGACAGGAGGGGGCGGGAGGCGGCCACGTGGGAGTCGGAGCCCCTCTGGGGTAGTGCAGAGCTAGACACCATCAATCCCCCAACCTGTGCCCATCCCCCCCTTCCGCTGTAGCAGAGAAAGTAGGAGAACCCTCTCTGCAAAGAGAAGTGAAGGGGGCAGACCAGCTAAGACCGAGAAGAACCCCTCTGCTGCAGCCGTCTCCTATCTGGTAATCCAAGATGGCCGCCACTGGCCCTTAAAGGGAGAGAGGCCAGACAAAACAACCACTATAAACAAAGTAATAAAAACCACAGCCCAAGGGGGCCTGAAAAGCGCTGAAAGTTACACACAGCGGAAAAGGCGAATAACAAAGAGCGGAGTGAATGAGCGCCCGCGCCCCTCCCCTTCCCCCCCTTTACCCAAGGAGACGAAACATAGAACCATTCAACTAGTCCCATGGACTAACAGAATGCCCAAGTGTGGGGGTGCATATGTGGGATAGCTGCCAGCCCAGTAAAAATGACAAGAACCACCCTCAGCTCCCCATATCCAAGATAACCTAGCAACCAATATAGAGGAGGAAGACCCAGACCTGATTGTTCTCTACACCCCATAGCTGAACACAGACAGCATGGCCCCTCCTAAAAAGACAGGGAAGTCAGAATCTTCCACGTTCTTCAGTAGAAGGAACGTGGCACCCACACCAACGGGCAAAGATAAAGCCGCACAAGCTCAAGATCGCTCAGACTCGGACTCAGGGTCAGAAGCAGATAGGCACCCAGATATCAGGAAAGAACTAAAAACCTGGGTTAAAGAAATTAAACAGGCATTTCACGAGGAGTTACAAACCGCAATGAAGAGCCTACACACCAAGATCGTAGAGGTAGAGGACCGGACGACAGGACTGGAGGAAGCCATGGAGACAGTTACCGAAGGACAAGCGGCAACGGATGAGGACATAACCCAAATGAAAAAACAGATCTCCTGTCTTCAAGACGCCCAAGAAGAGGCAGAGAACAGATCGCGGAGGAACAATCTTAGAATCCGCAACATCCCGGAGACAGTCCTTAACGAGGAAATCAAACCATACCTAAACAGACTTTTTCGGAGCATACTCCCAGAAATCGCCGAAGCAAAGCTGGAAATCGACCGGGCCCATAGAATCTACAGACCGAGAGAATTTGAAAACAGAGGGCCTAGAGACGTAATCACAAGGTTTCATTATTTCTCTACCAAAGAGGAAATCTCTACCAAAGTCAGAAACCTAGATAAAATCTCTTTTGAGGACACGGAACTGCAAATTTTCCCGGACCTCTCGCCAACAACCATGGCCAAAAGGCGAGAACTCAAGAACATCACAGGCTACCTGAGGAGTAGAGACGTCAGGTATAGATGGGGCTTCCCCTTCCGCCTCCACGCCACCAACAAAGGCAAACAGGCCACCCTGCGAACCCCAGAGGAAGGCCCAGAATTCATCACAGCGCTAGGACTGGAGATCCCTGAAGAACTACGAAGGGATACAGGGAAAGCTTTTCCACGACCAAGACGCGAAAGGTGGTCCAGAGTGACAACTAACCCAAGATAACCCACCAAGCCCCAAGAGCTGAGGCTTAACAACCAGAACACGGCAACGTTACGAGAGTACAGGAGAGACATTCCTACTTCCACTGTAATCCCCAACCCCGAAACTGTATGCTGATCCAAATACAAAGTCACGAACTACCGGGAGCGGGAGGAGGGAGGGAAAAGGGTAAAAATAAAAAAAGATGGAGAAATGAAAAAGGAAGGAAAGAGAAAAAAAAAAAAAAGTATAACTAGATAATTGAGAGCATAAGGTTTAAGCCATTATTAAGCCTCCATAGATTTGATCTAGCTCAGATAGCTCAGATAGACCCTGCATGTCCCCGACACCCCAAACGCAGAGTCAAAGGCCCAAAGCACCAGAGGGCACTACCCCACTCCACGTTAAAATTCCCCAAGGTTATTTTTGTTCCCCCCCAATGTTCTCCCCAGTTCACCCACACTGGAGTACATCTAAATGCACACAACATGGCACAACCAAAACAATAGTTGGGATACGGTCCCGTAATCCGAAAAACCTCCACAGGGCACCCCCTAACAACAAGCTCCCTCCGGCAAATACCCGCGCACGAAATTTTAAACCAACATATGGCTAAAGTACTAAAAATAACAACGCAGAATGTCAGGGGACTGAACTATCCCATGAAAAGGAGACTATTGTTTAGAGACCTCAAAAACAGACAAAGCGACATACACATGATTCAAGAAACACACCTGAATAGAGCAGACATGACTAGGTTAAAAGACAAAAATTTCCACCAAATTTATCACTCACCAGCGACAGACAAAAAAGCGGGAGTAGCCATCCTGATTAGAACTAGTATCCCCTTTGTAGTAGAAAAAATAAAACGAGACAAGACCGGGCGACTGTTAATTGTATCCGGTAAACTAGGCACGATAGAACTAACACTTGTAAGCCTATATGCCCCCAACACAGATCAAGAAAGCTATATTAATGAGGCTTTCGAGATGATAAGCCAATATAAGAAGGGTTACTTAATAATTGGAGGGGATCTTAACACAGTTATAGACTGCAATAAAGATCAGGCAAAGCTCAAGGGCAAAGAGCAATACTGGAGACGGAAAAGCTCAACCGCTCTAAAACAAAGCATAAGACTGGGTGGGCTGGTCGACGTATGGAGGCTAATGAACCCCATAACCAAAGGGTTTACTTTCTACTCACCCCCGCATAAACAATACACTCGCATTGATTACATACTTGTATCTAGGGAACTGGCAGAGAGGATAATAAAGGCAGAAATAGACAATATAACATGGTCAGACCACGCCCCGGTTACACTAATCATAAGAGACCTACACCAAAGACCGACGGGCACACAATGGCGAATGAACGACCTACTGCTCAGGTTACCAGACACTAAAAAAGCTATAGGAAAGGCTATACAGGACTACTTCGCAATAAATGACAACGGACAAATCAGCGACTGTACACTATGGGCGGCGCATAAAGCTACGCTCAGAGGCAAGATAATCAGTATTGCCTCCCATAGGAAAAAGGAGAAAAACAAAAGGATAAATAAGCTAAACAATAGTATTAGAGAAAACGAGGAGTCCTACCAACAAGGCCCAACGGACATAGTTAGAGCAGCGATAGACAAGGATAGATTGGAACTTAAAAATATACTGATTGAAGATACTGAAAAAGCAATGAGATGGACAAACCAGATCTTTTATGAAAAAAGCAATAAGGCAGACAGGCAATTGGCGGCAAAACTCCGCAATAAAACAGCAAACCTCAATATATACAGCATAAAAACCAAACAAGTTAGCCTAACACTCAATCCGGTTGAAATCAATAAAGAGTTTGTCCAGTATTACAGTAACTTATACAACTTGACAAACCCCGATAAAGCTAACAAGAGGCTCGAAGCAAAGTTAGACGAATAGATAAAAAATACAAAACTATCCAAACTAGACGAGTCAGAATCAGCCCAACTAGGAACCCCGATAACAGCAGAGGAGGTCTCAGCAGCCATTAAATCCCTCAAGAATTCCAAAGCCCCGGGCCCAGACAGTTTCACTAATTTCTATTACAAGAAATTCGAACACACGTTGAAGCCATATCTGATCCGCTGGTTCAATAAGATCCTAGACGGAGAAGCACCACCAAAAGAGTCCCTAAAGGCCTCTATCATTGTAATACCAAAGGAAGGAAAAGACCCGACGTTATGCTCCAGTTATAGGCCCATCTCTCTGATAAATACAGACATAAAACTATTCGCCAAAATTTTAGCAACCAGGTTGAACAGAGTATTAAATTCCTTGGTACACCCCGACCAAGTGGGGTTCACCCCAGAACGGCAGGCCTCTGATAACATCAGGAGAGTAATCAACATTATCCACAACAGTAACAAAAACCAACGCCCTACCCTGATTCTAGGGTTAGACGCTGAGAAAGCTTTTGACCGAGTGGCCTGGCCCTTTATGTTCCGGGTATTCAGAGAGATGGGCCTACATGTAAACTTTATTAAAGGCATAAAGGTGCTATATTCCAACCCAATAGCCACAGTTCGCACCTCAGGTTACACATCAGAACCATTTGCAGTTTCTAACGGTACCAGGCAAGGGTGTCCACTCTCCCCAATGCTATTCGCTTTCTGCATAGAGGTATTAGCCTCAAGAATACGAGAGAACCAAGGGATAGAGGGTGTCCCTATAGGAAACAACATATATAAAGTGTCGCTATTTGCGGATGACACTTTACTCTCCCTGACTAACCTAGATACTTCATTAAAAAACCTATTTGACACGCTAGACGAATTTGACACACTCTCAAACTTTAAAGTGAACAACACAAAATCAGAGGCTATAGGCCTGCACATACCTCCAGAACTAGAAAGCGCACTAAAGAAAAAATTCCCAATAAAATGGATGTCAGACAAGATGAGATATCTAGGAATATACATTACGAGAACATATGATGATATGTACAGAGCAAACTACCCGAATCTTATTAAAAACTTGAAAAAAGACCTGGAATCCTGGTCAAGATACCAGATATCGTGGACGGGTAAAATAATATCAGTGAAAATGAACCTATTACCTAGAATACTTTATCTATTCCAAGTGCTCCCCGTAACGGTTCCAACCTATGTAATAAGAGATTTGGAAAAAGAGATAACTACATTTATATGGAACAGTAGAAAACCTAGGATAAAGAAGAAACTGATGGCTCTCTCCTAGGCAAGAGGCAGCCTGGGCCAACCAGACTTAGCAAAGTACTATGAAGCGGCTAGACTAAGTCCGCTAATCTATTGGTCCGCAGCCCCAGGGAAAAAGCCGTGGGTGGATATAGAGAGAGCGGAAGCAGGGACAAAGGAGTTAGCGTCTCTTCTATGGGTAAAAAAGGGACAAACAGCCTATAGAGCCCATCCAGTCTTACTGCATTCCCTAAACATCTGGGATAAAAACTGGAAACACAGGCAAATCTCCTCCATCCCCTCACCCCTAACACCCATTGGATCCAACCCCGAATTCACACCAGCTCACAACTCAAATATCTTTAAGCAATGGGACGAGAAAGGGCTCTCTAAGTTAGGAGACATGCAACAAGGAGGAAAAGTTAAATCATTCATGGGAATAAGAGAGGAATATAACATCCCAACCACACAAATATTCCAATACATACAACTGGCCCACTATGTTTCCTCAATTCAACCAAGTGACACTTGGAATAGGCCACTCACCAACTTTGAGAGCCTATACCAAAGAGGTCACTACAATAAAGGGACGATTGCCCAACTCTATCAGGTACTTTTAAAACAATATGATGACCAAACAAGCAAAAATATCCTAGACTGGGAACACGACATAGGAAACTCCCTAGAAGAAGAGGACTGGGCAGAAATCCACAAAAGGACAGCTAAAGCTTCCCGATGCTCCCTAATCAGGGAAACCAACCTGAAAGTCCTACACAGATGGTATTACACACCAGCCCGCCTCCATTCCTTTTTCCCGCTAACCTCCCCAATGTGCTGGCGTAATTGCGGTCAAATAGGCACATTTAAACATATATGGTGGTCCTGCCCCAAAATCATCCTATTCTGGGGAAGAATTAGACGCCTAATAGAAGAGACAACAGGGGTAGAGCTAACATGGGACATAGAAACAGTACTCTTACTAAAACCGACTGACGGACTTGAGAGAAAAATAGACTTTCTGATAACGCAGATCCTCTCAGCAGCCAAAAATCTAATAACAAGACATTGGAAACAGAACGACCCACCCCCGATCAATGAGGTATTGCACAAGATAAACTACATAATGACGATGGAGAGACTTACAAGCCTAATACACGACAGACACAACTCTTTCCTGACAATATGGGACCCCTGGGAGACCTACATATGGAAGAACCCAATAGGAACCATAAAATAGTAAGGAAACCAGAAACAACTACTAAAGGTTAGGTAGATCTAGACCTAGCATAGGATGTGACAAGTATCATGGAATGTTTGCTTCCTGCATGAAGCCAGTGATGGATGCTACCCCACTGCCCTATCCCCCCCCCACCTCATAACCCTTTTATTTTCTGTACCCCCCTCCCCCCCATTCCCTTCCCCCCCTTATATGTTACCATGTTTCCCGAAAAATAAAAAAATATATACGTTAAAAAAAAAAAAACAGGGGGGGGGGGGGAATACCGCATGGAAGGGGAGAAAAATGTTAAAAGGCAGAAATGGATCAGCAGGGGGGGAGGAAGGGGGTGTGGGAAGCGCAGATAAAGAAGGAGAGGCGGTGGGACACAGGCGGGTATCGTTGCTACCCGCTCTGTCCACTCCTGCCGCATTAGGTAAGACAGGACTTCCACAAATCAATGGGCGGCGGCCGTGCCTCCCCCCTCCATCACCCCCACCCCCTGCCTCACAGTTAGAGAGCTACTAGGTAAGAGATGGGAGGCCCCTAAGGGAGATGGCGGTCACGACAGCACGGCAGAAAGAAATACAAAAGAAGTCAGGGGGTTAAGACACAGATCACAAATTCACTACCCTGAGGCACGAACGAGACAGAAGGAGGGGATAATAGAACTATACAGAGGGAGGTTTGGGAAAGTTAAAGTTGCAAGTTTAGACTATAAGTGGTTATGTTGCTGTTAAAGTTAGTTTATGGGAAAGAGGGGGGGGGGGTTTGCCCTCCAGTCTCGCCTTTGACATGAGTCTCCACATGGGCACCGGGGGGATTCCCTCTGGGCGGCCCATGAAAGTCCCCACTGGTCCAGCCTGGTTGAGCGGTAGAGAGGGGTGGAGGTCCATCCCGGACTACGCTCAGGCTGAACGTCCAGGAGGGGCAGAGAAGGCGGTTGGGGGAAACTGGACTCGCCCATACGCCGGACGTACTTTTACTGTAGTTGCATGTTTTGTTTTATGTGTTTATATGTTCCCCCAGTGTGTATTCCCTTGTTTCTCCCTGCTGCAGTCTGAAACCACTGAAAGAATCGGACGGTGACCGAAAAAGCAGCCCCTACGTGGGTTCCACCTAGTTATTCTGAAAGCTTATGGACAAGCAAAGGTTTGGAAATACACAAATGAGTAAAGGGATTGTAATTCTCTCACATAACATGAAGGGTTTTAATAGCCCCAGGAAGTGAAAGCTGGCCATGACAGACTATAAAAAGACTGACCCAGACATACACTGGCGACACACTTTATTCGAGCTCGGCTAGTCCCACGAATTCGGGTATACCCGGGTGTATTGAGGTTTGTGACTGTTTTCTGCCCGAGTGCATTGAGTTATTTTCCAGGCAGGGATTGAAGCATTTTATTCCCGCTGGCTGCAATACTGCACAGTATATATATATATACTGCATTACAATTCATGAATTTATGCCATCTGGTAGACACGCGAAGCATTGCAGCCTATTAAATCCTAATCATTATCATTTAACAGATCAGCCGCCCATCAGCCAGGCATGAACCCAGGCTGGGAAGGCAAATGCAACGGGGCTTGTCAGAGGTGAGGAGCGGCGCATTCCAGGTATCTGCCAGGTACAAACTGGGTATTTGCTCGAATAAAGTGTGTCGCAGCAGTAATTATGCTACAGGAGACACACTTCTCCAAAACCAGACTACAGATATAAGTCTTGGTTCTCAGCCTCAGCCAGCAAAAAAAGCGAGGAGTAGCCATCCTCCTCCACAACCGGCTGCCACTAGCGGTAAAGACCATCAAAAAAGACAGTAACGGACGATTTTTGATTATTATCGGGGAGATAAGAGGTCAACCGATCACATTAGCAAACATATACGCCCCGAGTGACGACGCAGAAACTTTCCTGGAGAAATTCTTTTCCGTCCTCCGGAAGATTGCACAAGGCTGCGTAGTCCTCGGGAGACTTTAATCAGATGCTTGACCCAATACTAGATAGATGCACCCCAGGCGGTCACAACCGGTCAAAAGTCAGAAAAACATGGAACAGAGGGCTGACAACCAATAATCTTTTAGATGTGTGGCGCGAGCAACATCAGAATGGAAAGGGGTTTACATTTTACTCCCACCCACATGACAGATACTGTAGGATAGACTACCTCTTTGTGTCTAGCAGAATGGTTTCTCAGATCTCCCACTCGGGAATCCACGATATTTCGTGGTCAGATCACGCGCAGATAGAGCTGCGGTGCTCAGACTTCAGACTTGACAGACCAGGAGCGAACTGGAAACTTAATGAGTTATTAAAAATCCCCGAAATCGCACAAAAAGTGGGGGATAGAATCAGGGTTTACTTTCAGGAGACTACGGGAAGCATGGCTTCACAAGCTACCCTTTGGGAAGCCCATAAGTCAACTCTCAGAGGAGAGCTCATAGGGATCGCGAGTAAGCGAAAGAGGGAAAAGGACAAAAAAATGAATCAATTAAAAGCAGACTTGGCGGTCCTGTCAACCCTTCACAAAGATAACAAAAATGCAACGACCCTTAAGGAGTTGCTAGACATCAAAATTAAACTAAATGTACTGCTAGCCTCCCATGCTGGGAAAGAGCTGTCATGGAGCAAGCAGAATTTTTTTGAAAAGGCGAACAAGCCAGATACCCTACTTGCCAATAAACTCCGAGACAGAAATCAAGTCTCCCAAATTTAGACAATTCGGACAGCGCAGGGGGATCTCACCTCTGACCCTAAATTAATTGTAGACAAATTTAAATCATACTATGAGACCCTATATGACGGAGAAAAGGTGACCCACAATACAACCACACAAGCCCGACTGAAGACATTCTTGAAAGAGGCTCAGTTACCAAAATTGACCAGAGAGGAGAGGGACGCACTACAGGCAGACTTCACTATTGAGGAGATTCTAGAGGTAATGAAGCCACTGAAAGCATCCAAAGCCCCTGGCCCGGATGGCTTTTCCAACCTCTATTATAAAAAATTCCGCAATATACTAGCTCCTCACCTCCTAAAACTGTGCAACTCCTTTTTGGACGTTGCCCTCATCCCG
Organism: Ascaphus truei; assembly: GCA_036426205.1. NCBI lineage: Eukaryota > Metazoa > Chordata > Amphibia > Anura > Ascaphidae > Ascaphus > Ascaphus truei. Next base: position 56,601,104 of record CM071568.1, on the reverse strand, counting down.
GGCTCGATGCTCCAAGCGTCTATCTCTGTGATCCACAAACAGGGGAAGGACCCAGCGGATTGTAAAAGCTGTAGACCCATTTCACTGATTAACTCAGAAACAAAAATCTTTTCCAAACTACTGGCTAACCGCCTTAACCAGGTGTTGCCGAAGTTGGTCCACCCCGATCAAGTAGGGTTCATCTGTGGGAGACAGGCGTCAGATAACACCAGACGGATTATAGATTTAATCGATCTGGCACAAAAGAAACATATACCGTCTATGGTGCTTAGTCTAGACGCAGAAAAAGCATTCAATAGATTCGACTGGCCCTACTTGAGGGAGACGCTTGGAGAGTTCGGTCTTGGTGGGAGAATGATGGAGGCAATTCTCGCTCTGTACCAGGGACCGACAGTGAAGGTCAGGCACCAAGGCTTCCCTTCGGGAGAATTCCTGATAAATAGCGGCACCAGACAAGGTTGACCTCTATCTCCCCTTCTCTTTGCGCTTTGCATCGAGCCCCTAGCGGCGCATATTTGCCTCAGCCCAAACACAGTAGGAATTCAAATTGGAGAACAGCCACATAAAGTGGCCCTGTATGCTGATGACGTGATACTAACACTATCACAGCCCCTCACCTCTCTGCCTAATGTCTTCAGCCTATTAGGGGAATTTAACGCGATATCAGGGTTCAAAATTAATCAGGCAGTCGGAAGCCCTGAACATAAACCTACCTAAAGTCACTGAAAAATTGATCACGGTGAACTTTAACTTTAAATGGCAAACTTCCTCTATTAAATATCTAGGGGTAAATATCACGAAACAATTCGGCACCCTGTATAAAGCAAATTACCCCAGACTGATACGGACACTGAAGGAGGATCTCAGGAAGTGGGCAGGGTACAGTATATCCTGAATCGGCAGGATCCAGTCTCTTAAAATGAATCTCCTCCCTAGAATTCTGTACCTATTTCAGACCCTACTGATCCCTATAATCAGGGAAGACATCCTCCGGCTACAGTCCGCAATGGTGAAATTCGTCTGGGGTAATAAGACACCCCGAATCAAAACCAACACACTTATTCGGCCCACAAGAAGAGGAGGGTTAGCGGTACCTTGCCTGTTATCGTATTTCAGAGCGACCCAAATATACCAAATTACCCAGTGGCACACCCACCCTAGTCTGAGGCGTTGGGTGGAACTGGAGTGGGACTGTTGTGCCCCGCTGCTACTCCAGGACTTAATATGGCTTCCAAAAAAAGTGCATAACACCATCAGTAACCCGCTCTCCACGGTAAGCAGCTCGTTATCATTATGGGACAAGAGCAAATATAAGTTCGCCCTTACAAGGCAACACTCCTTGATGACCCCAATTTTGGGAAACCCTGATTTCGCTCCAGGCCTGCAAAGTAAAGATTTTGCAATCTGGAGACAGAATGGCTACACACGCCTACTACACCTGGAGGGAAGAATATCAATCAAACCTTTCGAGCAAATTAAATCTGAAAAAGCAGTACCAAATTCAGAATTCTTCAGATACCTCCAATTAAGGGCATTCTATGCTAAATTTCCAAACCGCCCCAGGCGAACTAATTTTGAACAGCTCTGTTCCAGAGGGACAGGTACCAGGGGACTTATCTCTGGTATATACAAAGAGGTGGTCGGCCCGGCATCAGACGACGATGCGGTACTTAGTTACAGGACCAGGTGGGAGAGCGATTTAGGGGAAACATTAGACAACGAGGACTAGGACTATATTGTTTTAGCGGCTTCCAAGAGCTCTATATGCACAACATTAAAGGAGAATGCGTATAAGGTACTGATGAGATGGTACTTGACCCCGCTACGATTATCTAAGTTTGTCAAAGATTACCCCCCATTGTGTCCCAAACAATGTGGGGAACAGGCAGACCTGTTGCACATGCTGTGGGGTTGCTCCAAGGTAATCCCAATCTGAGAAGACATCAGGAATTGGCTTCAGAGAATTCTCAGTCGCACGATCCCTTTGGACCCCTGGTTGTTTCTGCTGGCCAGGCGCACCCCGGGGCTAAACAGATCGGAGCACAAATTAATTGCACATTTTGCAACTGCCCTGAGGTGCGAAATCGCAGCATTGTGGAAGCAGCCCGAGATACCCAATATCCCACAAATCAGGAATAGAATCTGGTACGTCTGTCGGATGGAACAGTTAACGAGTCTGGTTAACGACACCGGCACAAATTTCCTAAAAGTTTGGGCGCCTTGGTTAGCCCAAATCGATATCCCAGGGATCAGTGCCTCCAATATATTGCTTTAATAGTCATTCTCCTCTCATGTGTGGAGACATTGGAAAGACGTATATAGATTAACTAAGCAGGACAGGAGGTTAGGCCGGACAGATAAAGATTTAGGATGGCTAGCCACAACATAGCGTAACCGTCAGACGACAGTCGGGAACTTTAGGCCGAGACCGACCCCCGGGCTCAGCAAAGCCGGGCTCACCTTGTAAACACCTGAGGATCCGAAACTCCCTGAGACTGCTGCCCACCCCCTCACTCCCTCCCCTCCCTCCCCCTTCCCCTTCCCCTCCGTATCCCTGTCGATGGTCTTGTACGTCCGTATGTCTCCCCAGTATTTCAGTTATGGTTACTCACAACAAAGGAGTTGACGTGGTTACCTCTATGTATGACATTGTGTTGGTAGATACTGTTATGATTGTACCATGCACTCAATAAAAACATTTTTGGTTGAAAAAAAAAACACAAGACAAGGAGCAGGGCAAACGGACGTAGGAGCTCAAGGCTACAAGAAGTTGTGGCGCGTCCGAGGGGGTGGAGCTAAGCTCCGTGGCACACTAGAAGAGCTGCACGTGCACGCCCTCTGTAAGCAGAGCAGGGATTCGTGCAAACGCTGGTGCCAGAGCGGAGGTCTGAGATAAGACAGGTAAGGATTCCTTACACATTGATACTGTATACTGTACAGAATACAGTATGTACAAAATACAGTATAAAGCTAGAAAATTAAAGTGTTTGCTACTATTTAGATATACTAACAGCAGTAGTACTGTACTACTGTCTAGCAGATACAGTATCTAGCGACCCCGTGAAGGAAATGCACTGTCTTGAAGGGTACTGTACATGCAATCACACACATGGGTTCTCTTGTCACACACTGTATCTTACTGTACAGTAATTTAATTAGAAACATCAGGACAAGCATGCGCAGAAATGTGATGACACGCATACAGTATGCATTTCAACTAGTTTCCAATTTGCCATACATGCATGTGCATACATGTGATGGCACGTATATGCGTTTCAACAAGGTTCCACTTTGAGAAACACTCATTCGCGGAAAACATATTTTACATTCGACAGAAGAGACGACGTTGTATTTTTGACTAAGGAGCCTCAGAAAGGACTTCCTTCCCATGTATACTAAATAAACTTATAGCGTTAATCTTCAAATTATAATTACACACACTTGAAGTATGGTACAGCAATAAAAGACCGGTTGAATTGCAATTAGATTTTTAAGACAACAACTTGCAATCGCCTACTTCAGTTTCTCGACAGTATTGCAGACAACGCTAAAATGCTATTTTCTGCACTCGATTAAAAGACTAGTAATTTTGCGTCTTAACACGGGGATATTTTGAGAAATCGTGCAACATGACCCGGTAAGCAAAACGATACAATGTGTGAAATGTTCAAATAACAGCCGCTGCATCTGTACAAACTGAAAACATATATAACAGGGTATGCCCCATAGCACCTTTCTTTCCCCACATAGTATATCTGCTATGTAAGTCCTAAGTTCCAGGCAGTAGCAGGTTAATCTATGGGCCAGTGACTCCCCTTCTGCTATCCTAGAAAGTGAAGGAAGTGAGGTGGTGACTCATGGCCTGTGTACTGCCCCTTTGAGGTGGGTACAGTCCATGAGCCCGCCCCTTCCAGAGATTTCCTAGGAGGAGCATCAAAGTTAGAAGCCTCTCCCTTTGCGAGGATGAGCTGGCCCACTCTAGGTCCAAGACGCTTAGAGAACACCAGGACTCAAAGCCCCACACTACCGGGGCAGCACCATCTAGACGTCCTGGGACTTCAGAGAGACCATGCTGCTATGAAGAACTGCTGCAAACATAATAGAAATATTCTTTTCTTGGGGTTGAGGAGGAGCGCTGGATAATCTCGTGATATGTAAAAAAATATAAATATATATAGTGCAGATGGTAATTCACTGCTACAAAAAATATAAAAAACGTAAGAAATGAACTCACAAAAATCGTATAAAATCACTGCATGTCAGAGATCCTTCTCTCTCTGACTGGAGCCCTTTGTGTAACTGGAGTCTGTATCCTCTCAGTGAAGTGGATGATATGAAAATAAAGAAAACCACAAATAGTGCAAATAGTATGAACTATACATATGTATTATACACAGGTGATCAGGAAACTCACATTTTCCATAATAAAGATGGGTGGTGGAGAGAACCGCCGATAGAAGCAGGCTGCTGTTCGGTGCTTCACTTTCCCCTCACAGTGTAGTTCAGTGTCAATCTGTGCCGTCGCGTCACTTCCGGTTTCGCGTCACGGGTGAGGGCGGGAAGCCAAAATGGGAGCGATCTCAGCAGTAGTTTGCCAGTCCTTCCAGGCGCAGAATCTCTCAGAACTCTAACTCTACGCGTTTCGCAACAGCTTCGTCAGGAGTTCCGGAATCGAGTGCAGCGTGCGGCGGCCATTCCCTTAACAGCATTAGGATCTACACAGGCTGCGGACAGCATTGTGAGCGGAGCTCGCAAACCTTTTTTATTGTAAGTGTGATTTCATCATTGCTGTATGTCATTAAATACCCTGTACGTTATCACACTAGTATATTTCCATTTTCTCCCCGCCTCCAACCCCCCCTCCTTCCCCCCCACACGCAATCATCTGTGGGAGCGCTGGAGTACACCATCTCATATGGGTTACACATAATTTTTCTATGTTATTAAAAAAGTGTATGCAATAACTTATTTGCCAGCATGAAAGGAGATGTGATTCATTCCTGCTTTCAACAGAACAAATCCTTCCCAAAGTACAGTATATACAGAAATTGTAGGTTGAGTGCAGCCAAGCCAAAGTGTTGACATACTTAAGGCTGAGTGTCCACTGTAAATGTAGTTATAAATGGAACATATAAATCCAACAATATAAAAAAAATTGTAATGTTAGCAATATTTATTGCATTTGGAAAAAGGCAAAAACAATCCTAATAAAAAAAATAGGACACATTAAGCTTGATGTGTAACATTAAAATTGGGAAAATAAACAACACATTCAACATTTCAATCTTCTTATGAGATCTTCATTCCTATTATTATTCTAGAATAATTTGAACGAAAATAAATGTGTTATACGCTTGTAACATGCATGTGTGCATGATAATAGCTTGCCTGATAATACCATTCTCAATTCCATTTTCATAAACATCCACTTTTGGTGCACGAGGAACTGAAGCCATACTTACGAAGTGGTATAAAGCTATGACAACTGTGGCCCATTCGAGTCTTATTGTTTAACGCAGCTTATTACATTTGGCCCAAGATCACAGGGAGATGTCACTCATAGGTTTGTCTGTGTCAAAGACAGTGGCATTATTAATAATATTAGGTTTTTCTTGTATAACAGTGACCATGTACGCAACACTGTACATAAAATTCTTGCAGGCAAGCGTCCCAGCCCCATAAAGCTTCCAATCTAGTTGTTGGTGCCTGAGGCACAGGTAGATAAAGTGGCTAGCCGCAGGTCACTTGCTGAAACCGGGAATTGACACCCTGATATGCACTCAATGTCATTGTTTTGACAGTCAGTGCCTTTATTAACTGAGCCACTTCAACAATCTTAAACATGGCTGTGTCACTTACATGTTTCTGCAAAGTTATGATCTGCAGCACTGTACTATTTGCTTGTGTAACAGGTTTTCTCCCACCATCTGGGAGATCACGCTATTACAGGGTGTGTTGTGCTGGTTACCTGCTGGCTCACAGAAGCCGCAGTGTTTTGGGGCGATGGTTGTTCTCTCTCACTGGTGCGGCACCTCCATCTCTTGCAGGCTCCAGGAGAACTGGATGCAATTCCTGCAGGAGAACCTCTTCTGATACTCCCCCTGATTAATTGCAGTTTCAGGGTACAGCCACGGCCCGTTTTATTCTCCAATATCTCCGAATTTTTTCTGTGATTTTTTCCGAATGCCACACACTTCACCGCACTTCATACCGCATTCATACCGCATACAGTACATTCAATTATGGGGGTCACGCAGTAAGCGGCGGAAAGGCACTTAGAAAAAATCAGGCCTTTTTCCTGCCTGGGATTGATGCCGGGGGTTTCCGGAGCTGATACCCATTAAAAATAAACCCGACCTATACATTAAATACATCAATCTCCCCCCCCCCCCCCACAACCACACAGTACAATAATTTGCCAATAACTATCCAGATAGGATAATAGATTATCTGCCCATTATTAAACACATTAATACATAATAAAATAACTAAAGTTTCTACTGACATCATCAATAAGAAGCCCCCATCGCCAGCAAAATCCTTGTCCTCCGTTGCCAACAAAATACATAGCCAATACATTGCAATTACATTCTGAGATCAATTAACCCCTTAATCACCTTATTGGATAATAACCGCAATGGTAATTAAGGGGTTAAGCCTCCCTGGCCCGATGCCCACCCTTCACCCATTCATTTATACAGTGGTTTCATCATGCAACTATATACTCTATATATATATACACATGATGAACCAATATACAAATAAATGTGTAAGGGTTAACAAAAACATGCTCTAATAAAAATACCACTACTCCATATCAGCCACAGGGGGAAGGGGGACGGGTGGCACAATTTAAAACCTTTCAGCATACAATTCCCTTTTATCCAAGGAAGTATTAGTTGAAGAGCTGTGTAGAATGTAGTCACACTAATTTGAATGCGTTTGGCATCCTGAAGTTTAAGTGAGTATTCTTCTTTAAGATGTATATTTAATTATGAATGCTGGTGTTGCTTCACCAGGAATGTATATAGATATATTTCTATTATTGGGTAACAGTGAGTGAGGGAGTGGGGGAAGTGGATGGACTGGGCGCTTCCTAAACAGTATAGTAATCAGTGGGATAAGTGACACACCTTAAGTACACACATAAAAACCTATCCCCATATAGTGTTAAATAAATGAATACATGTACAACAGCAGCTCTCAACTTCCTCTGATGGGATCGTTCCTAATCCCAGGATGTAGAGTATTCTTTTCTTGGGTTGAGGAGGAGCGCTGGATAATCTCGTGATATGTCAAAAATATAAATATTATAGTGCAGATGGTAATTCACTGCTAACAAAATATAAAAAACGTAAGCAATGAACGGCCCCCCCCCCCCCCTCCAGACACAGATAGCATATCTAGGGTGTAGTGAGGGCTGGCTACATGTGCTTTGGTGGTGTGTACCTGCCGGTAACAGGTGCGCCTGAGCTTCCCGCGGTGATGTTGGGGACACAGGACCAGGCTTCTGGGGTAGTTGCCTCCATTCTCTTAGTGATGCAGCGCCTCCATCCTCTATAACTTCCCAGGGATGTGGTGTATGACCCTTATAGAAGAATAACCCTGGTCCCAGGGTGAATGCTCCAGAATCACACAGTCTTATGTAAATCAGCAGTGTCTTTATTCTCTTATCTGGCACACAGCAGCAGCAGTACACGACAGGTCATATGCCAAGGCACTCCAAAGGTACACCAGACCTCCTCCTCCTCTCCTCTCCTCCAGACTGTACTCCTGCAGGATGGTCTGTGGGGGGGCCTCAATACCCCCAATGCCCACCTCAGAGGGTATCCTCTGGGTGGAGGTAGATTCTCCCCCTCACCCCCTCAGTAGGGTGAGGGGCATTGGTCCACTCTAGTTCTTCTCACTCTCCAAACTCATAGGACCGTAGCCTCTCTCTTCTGGTCCCAGGGCAGAACTTCTCTCCTCCAACTCCCACATAACAAAGTCCATGTCCTCACAGGAACTGGCTACTAAATAGAGTCAGCCCCACCCCTCATGATGTCAGCAGGACCTCCCCTCTGTCTCATGCCTGCAGCAGAGTCAGGGGCCTGCATCTATCACTCAAGGCAGGGCGTGAAGGGGAAAACCCATGATTACTACTGGTGCCTGCCCTTAACAGGACTTACCACAGTAGGAGAAAGATATATAGCCCGTTCTGTTTACAGGGGGCTACACTCTCCCTCTGGTGGAATCCAATGGTCCCCACTTGGACCTAACTTTAGCAGTACCATCCTGCGGTGAACAAACCTGGGAAACAAAACACATCATGGCAGTTTGTTAAGCATAACATATACCACATAAGGTACTGTAGTATCACGAAAACCCAGTTACTCCCAACGGGGAGAACCCTAATAGTAATGCTTTGGATCAGGTTTCCTTACTTTTCTTTCATTGTGGTCCATAATGGTCACAAAGAAGGACTGTTCCGACCCATGCTCTGGCCGATATATTACACTGTGCATGTATATGCACCGTCCTATACTCCAGATCCTGACCAACTCACTGACCTCATTATGGTAACCTGCCTTACCAAATTTTGTCCTCAAATATTCTTGTACGGCTTCTCGGAGCCAACTGTCTCTTTGCTCCTCAATCTCCTGCATTATAGGCTCAGGCACATAGGGGTATTTATAGCCATGGGACTGCCTGTACCTAGCCACTATGGCTCTGTCTGCTCTGCTCAACTTCGTGAGTTTCTTATGACGACCCGCCCTGCTTAGCAGTACCCAGAACTCTGGTTCTGTATGGGGCAATGTCATCGTACAAAATACTGGGCCCCCTGGGCAGAATTATCTTCTGCTCTATCTCCCAATACCTGTGGTCTATTTCGTCGCCACCTCCTGAGGAGTATAGGCACCTGCCGCCCACCAATAATCAACTATGTTGCTACGAATGAGTAAGAACCTGGTGCGGTCCATACCTTCGTGGTACCCAGTGAATAAGGGTGCCCACCACTTGTCACGGTGCTCGTACTCAGATAAGTGGCTAGTGTTCTCTACCTCTAACTCTGCTTGGGATGAGACACCGGACGTCCCCGCCTCCGTAGAGCGTGAGCAATCTCTCCTCCCTTTGGCGTTGATATACATGGTAGGGTTCATCTGGTGGACCACCTCACTGACAGACCCAGCCTCTGCTGGAGTGTGGGACCCTCGGGCCCTCCCTGTAGCTGTCGGAGAAAAAGGCACAGGGTTAGGCACACGTATTACATTAGCATAGGGTATTTCCCCATCCGACCCCTCATCGCTCACTCCCAGTCCCTCACATCTCTGGAATATTTGGGGTACTTGCTCAATTTATCCCCGCTGGGTCCCGGTGACAACACTCGTGATGGGGCAGGGGCAGTGGCCGGGGCGATGGAGCTAGGGGTTGGGGCTGGGGCAATGTTCAAGTCAGTGTCCAGCAAGCGGGTAATACCGCGACCAGTGGGCACTTTCTTGGTTGCTCTCTCTGCCATGCTTCGCGCTTCTCTGGGTGGGCCTCGGTTCCTCAGGGTGGCCATTGCAGCTGCCATGGCTACTCTCCGTGGGGAGAACAGTGCTCCCGGGCCCCGTTTCCCGTCGGACCCGGAAGTTACGTCATCGCCGGTGCCCGCGGAATCTCCATCCGCTCCGTGGTCACGCACCGGAAGTGCGTCGAAGACCGGAAGGGGCGGTGGTGGAGCATCCGGTTCGCGGACGGACAAGTAGGCCGCAATCCTCTCCTTCTCGTCCTCTGCAGATGCCGTCTTCGCCTGGCGGAAGTAAGGGGGTGGTGGAGTCTCCTTAACGCTCCGCTGCAGGCTGCTGTACTCGGGGTTCTCCGGAGTCGTCTCGGACGCCCTCTCCGCCGCACTGGGAGTCACCACGGCCGTGGGACTGCTACGGGCCTCAGGCCGCACCAGCGCTCGCCGTCGGAAGGTGTCTGGACTCGTCTGCTCCTCTTTATTACCGCTGGGGTGGTTCGCCGGTAGGCGCATCGCCACCGATGGTACGCCAACCTCTTCCTCCGAGGATATTACTATCGGATCCTCCGCAAGGGAGTCACCGGGTTCTTGGGCCATACCGCCAGTGGGTATTGGTACGAAACGGGCTCGCTCCTGTACCTCCACTGCTCTCGCGCTCTTCTCCGCCGACTGTTCTCTCAGCTCTGTAGCTAGCTGGGCCTTGGTTCTTCCCACATGGTTGAAACGGGAAACTAGGGCAGCCTTGTCTTTTGTCTCCGCCAACTCCGTTAGTGTTCCCGGAGAGGCACCCCGCGGGGTCTTGATCAGTGGCCATGGCTCGTTAGGCCACAGGTAGTACATGCCGCATTGAAGGCATCGTGCCTTAGTGCTTGGGTCCGCTCCGGGTATCCCGCAGTGGACGCACAGACACCGGAGGTATTCGTGGCCCTCCACCTCCACTACCAGTAAGCCTCCTGGTAGCTGGTAAATCGTGGTGCTTAGTTCGGACATTTTTAGCTCAGGGGTGGAACCGTTCAATGTTTCAGCTCCTTGCTCCTCGAATGTCAGGCAGAAGTGAAGCTCCTCGCTCTCGCTTCCTGTCCCTCCCTTTGCTGGGGAAGGCTCTCCTGATTGTCTCTCCTTGTGCCCCCTCCCTCTGGTGGAAACAAGAGGCGGGGCACTCCTTTCAGTGTGACGTGGCCTGGTTTGTTGGCCAGTCACAGCACAGGTGGGTGGGCTTTCGGCTTTAGCGCCGCTCCGCTCCTCTTGCAGGGGATCTGGGTTTGGCGCCAAACCCCTGCACATCTCCCGCCACATTTCTCGTACAGTCTCTTTGCACGATTCACGTACGCACTCCAGGATTGGCGGGAATCGCCATTTTAGTTCGGCTGCTAACTGCTGGGCCGTTGATGGCGCGTTTGTCGCCATTTTGGATTCTTCTTTGCTCCGCGGAGCACATGTAGTGACGGCCGCCATCTTCGATGAGCCCACCACATGTAAATGTGCACTATTCTCAGTGTCTACAGTGTAACACGTTCCTAGACACTGACGGACCTCCACTTGCTCCTTAATGCTTTCTGCATGCTTTCTGACTGTGCCCACTGATATGATGTGACATACCCCAGGCTAGGCAGAACTCCTTCTCTGTGCACTGTACTCGGTGACTGTTCCTGCAAGTGCTCTGTGGTGCATTTTATGTGGGTGCCGGCTAGTGTACCGGGCATCTCCCTAAGTATGGGCGTCCCTACTTTTGGCCACTCATAGTGCGGGCCCTGGGCTATGGTCCCTGGACAAGTTAACAGGCTAACCCCCCCCCCCCCAGTTGCCTCACACTATCTGCCTCAAGGGACTAGAACAGCTATAGCTAGGCACCCATCTTACGCCACCCTATTAGGGCACCCAGGGCGTACTGTGCGGGAGTCTACGCTCCCCTGACTACCCCTGGTATGACATGCCCTACTTTCTCCAGCACTTGCACGGAGAGTGCACTTCACTCTTCCCATTCTGCTTCGCTGAAAGCTTGTCCTGTTTCTGATCTCAGCAGCTCGCCTCCAAATGTAACCCATATCCCCCCCACCCAGACACAGATGCTATATATAGGGTGTAGTGAGGGCTGACTACATGTGCTTTGGTGGTGCGTACCTGCCGGTAACAGGAGGGCCTGAGCTTCCCGCGGTGATGTTGGGGACACAGGACCAGGCTTCTGAGGTAGTTGCCTCCATTTCCTTACTGATGCAGCGCCTCCATCCTCTATAACTTCCCAGGGATGTGGGGTAGGACCCTTATAGAAGAATAACCCTGGTCCCAGGGTGAATGCTCCAGAATCACACAGTCTTATGTAAAATCAGCAGTGTCTTTATTGTCTCTTATCTGGCACACAGCAGCAGTAGTACACGACAGGTCATATGCCAAGCAAAGGTATAACCAGACTCACCCTCTTCCTCCAGACTGTACTCTGACAGGATGGTCTGTGGGGGGGCCTCAATACCCCCAATGCCCACCTCAGAGGGTATCCTCTGGGTGGGGGTAGATTATCCCCCTCACCCCCTCAGTAGGGTGAGGGGCATTGGTCCACTCTAGCTCTGCTCACTCTCAAACTCATAGGACCGTAGCCTCTCTCTTCTGGTCCCAGGGCAGAACTTCTCTCCTCCAACTCCCACATAACAAAGCCCACGTCCTCACAGGAACTGGCTACTAAATAGAGTCAGCCCCACCTCTCATGATGTCAGCAGGACCTCCCCTCTGTCTTATGCCTGCAGCAGAGTCAGGGGCCTGCATCTATCTTTCAAGGCAGGGCGTGAAGGGGAAAACCCATGATTACTACTGGCGCCTGCCCTAAACAGTAGGAGAAAGATATATAGCCCGTTCTGTTTACAGGGGGCTACATATGCTTACAGCACGAGGATCAAATATTGTATATGGCTATAAAATGTTGCCAAATAAAACATAAATGCATATATTTAAAACACTGGGGATTACATAAAGTAGTTATATAAAATAGATCAGATATAGGGAGTCTGGGGCATGGAATAACTACAGAAAAACTTCTGTAGATATTCCTTGTATCATTGTCTCCCAGGTGCCAAATGACAGCAAAGAAATGAGATCAGCATTGCAGACTAAACTAAATATGCTTTTTTCTAAGGCAGAAACTGAAGAAATTAGAAAATGCATGCAAGCATACAGTACAAATGTGTTATGCACTTTTATAGTACTCGTGTTAAACCAATCTAAAAATGTAAAGTGTAAAAAACGCCTGTTGAATTTTCTCCCATGGCTGAAGTATCAAGCTCATGGTGTGATGTGTTTGAGTGCCAGGAGCTTTTTATTCACAGGCAATTTTCTCTGTTTTGAAAGGATTCACTTACAAACTGGAACTGAAACACTACACAATATATAATATTTTATGTGTTTTAAAAATAACACGATATTGCATGAGGAAAATGTAATGATGAGGCACATGCTGTAATATAAACAACATCCTAAAGATATAGTAATGCCATGGTCAAATATTCCACTATTGCAATGTAAATAGTGAAAGACTATATACTACAGAACATACACTGTATGGGAAAAGTAATTAATACATACTATATGTTTAGTGGCTCTCAAGCCTCTCCTTGGGGATTACTGTCCACACACTTTTTTTTATTATAACCAATGCATCTGCACACATGCATTAATTTAATTTGCTTTAAATCTATTATTGGCTTGTCCTCCCCAAAATTTGGGCTGACTAGAGGCCCTGAGAAGATATTTAAAGCTTTAGTCTGTGTTGCTCAAGTCATGCTGCTCAAGTTACCTGTAATACCTTAACAAGGGGAAGCCAATCCACAGTCTCTGATCTCTAGGGACCCAGAAGTTTAAAAGATATTAGAAGATTTTATTTACCTGCTGGAGACAAAATGGCTGCTTCAGTCAGCCATGTTTCAGCGAACAATAAAGAGGTGCAATGTCATCATAGTTTTTATTGTTAATTCCGCACCCATATTTATGCTTTGTTTTCATACAAAAATAAAATATGCAAGGAATAGAGCAGTCCCAAGAATCAGGAAAGTGATTTTGGGCACTGGAGGACTCTAGTTCAGGCAATATTACAAAATATATGTGTAAAAACGGGGATCGCTGATAAAAAATTACATTTTTCTCAGTGTGTGTGTGTGTGTGTCATGTGTATTTAATTATTTATGTTACAACATTTTTCATGATAGCTTTCTGAGAACTTGCAAAATTATAAATTTTAAATCATGTATCCAGATGCAAAGTAGCAATTTATGAGACCTTTTAAATGTGCAGAAACTCCTAGTACCAAAATGGCATTATGCCGTTTACATATTTATGGCATTAAGTCTAACGATTGACACTTTTAATTGTACAATAATCAGATAAGTATAAAAGTTTTAAACATTTTTTTACATTTTGTAAACATGGTAAATGGAAAAATGAACATGAAAGAAAAAAGTAGCACTTGCAATGACTGTAGGTGTTCCTGCCACGAATGCACATCCATGACAAATTCACAAAAACACGACTGCCATAAAACAGATTCAAACTTTGGCAAAACATTTTACAATATCTACTAACTATAGTACTTAAAATCCAACACAAAGCACTTTTTCATTTACACATGTAGCTCAATAACCTAAGAATGCAATTGTAGTGGAGTCCCCCTACCCTGCCTCCGGTGCGAAGAACTGCTTTGAGGTTCAGCCGGTCTGCGGAGCTCCGCCCGATCATGGGGATTGTGGAGGTGGCCATTTTGCACATGCACAGTGTCGACAGGAGTGGCGGCCATCTTTGAATGGCTCTGCATGCACCAAGGTGGAATTACAAGTCCCAGAATCCCTGGGGGGGAAGGGATAGAACACATGGGCAGTCCCTACCAATGCGATGAGGGGCAGTCCTTGTGAAGCAGGATATCCTCTGCAGGGATCAAGGACGGGAACTTGACGGAGCCGGGAAGGAAGAAGGTAGTGTCCAGGGGGCAGTCAGCTTCCTGGACTAGGCCAAACCTTGCCCATTAGGCCCAAGATAGCCCCTGTCACTCTAGTGGAGTATTGCAGGGCCTGCCATACTATAGAGATCATCCCTTACTTTAGAGACTGCTGTGTTCAGGGACTTTGTGTGAGACACTCAGCTGAAGCTCGCATCACGTGGAGGCATGGACAAGGTGTGGGGGGAGTTGTCTTGGAGGCCCCCGCTGCATGGGAGCTGATCCAGCATCCTTCTCTCTTTATCCCCTGGTCTGGCGCTTGACCAGGAATGTACCCACCATGCACCAACACTTCATAAGGGGGCAGCACTACCTTACACTTGGGTGGGATTTTTATGTGGACATCAGCTTTTCAGATGCCCAGGGCACCCTCAGTACTTTGGGGGAACCACCATTATTATTGTTATGTATTACCGTGTATTGTTATGTTGGTGTCATTATAGTATGTATGAGTTAAGTGTGTTTATATACATTGGTTGTATTATTAGTAGTGAGTATTGTGTCCTATGAGGAGTCAATCCCGCCTACGCTGGGATCCTCTTAGGTGGAGGCACTGCACTGCGAGAGATAGCATCCCAGGCTCCCATGAGCGGAGGCTTTGGCTTCCTGTAAGCCTCAAAGGTACAGCAGCATGTGTAATCGCCTGTGATTTCCCTTAGGCATAGGGAAAGGGGGTTTTACAATATTTCAGTATTAGAATTGGAACTTTACAAAGAAAGCTGTGTCTTCTACTTTTTCTAGCAATGGAAAATGATGCTGGTCAAATTAAAGGTCTTATTATATATTTTCTACTCCATTTTGTCAAATATGTACACTATCACATATAATGTACTGTAGGTGGCAAAGTCTATAGTAACTTATCCCTTTAATAAACAAGATTTGCAATATAAATGTAAGTACTGTTTTTGTTGAATTTAGCCACAGTATCCTTTGCTATTTCACATGCCTCAGTAAGGCTTACTGACACAGATTACTGAAACAGATTAAGTATGCATAAACCAACTGTTATGAAGGTCAATCAGCTGCAGATTTGTTCGCCAGTAGGAAATATAGACTAGGAATGATCATATCTTTGTGTAACACACTGGGGGTTATTAATTCACTTGAAATAATGACCCAACTATAGACCTCTCCTGACTATCCTTCTCTCTTTCTAAACTGTCTGTTGGTGTGCCTCAGGACCCTGTCCTGTGACCACTTCTTTTTGCTCTATATGTACAGTACTCTCATTTGGTGATCTCATTTGATCTTTCGGTTTCCAATGTCACCTCTATGCAGATGCCTGCCTCTATATATTGTATACAAGATCCAGCTGTATCTTTCAATCGTTAAACCTACTAACAGTCCCAATTTACTGATTGCCTCTCTATCTCAGACTGGATTACCCTCCATTGCCTGAAATGTCACATACCTAAAATGGAGCTCATCATAATCAAACCCAAACTAGGATCATTGCTCAATGTCTTTCTGTCACAGTCAGTAGTACTGCTTACCTAGGTGTAATATTTGACTCGTCTCTCTCCCTATTTCTCTGCTCCCATTCATGATGTTGCTATATCTTTCTGAATTTTCCTTCAACAAAGAAAATGTAGTCGCTTAACATCTGGGTATTGTAGAATTAATAAGGTGTACTATGGGAACTACATATATATACCACGCACAGAGAAAGAAAAGCCCCTAATTGTGTGCACTCAGTATTATGGAAGTAATGAGATCTGACAGATAGCTAAAATATTACTTTTAATAGGTAAATTAGAATTCATGCATCATGAGAACAAACAAGGGCAGTTATTAAAATCGGAGTGAGGCCCGGAATCAGAGGGTCTTTTATAGTGCAATACTACCCTTATATCAGTAGTGCGTGGACTGCCATCAGCTGCCTTATTTAGGCACACACAGTCAATGATATCTCTCCAAGGAAACGTGAGATCAGAGAATCTGTCAATGCTGGTAGCAGAACATATGGCTTGGATATTAAAACGTATAGACACTGCAGTGTATAATGGGTATACTAATATATATCAGAATGAGTTCTATTGGACCAAGAATGGTGAATACTATCAGAGTATCTATAATGAATGGATGCTGATGGCAAGCTCACAGTCTGCACTTAAAGTCATAGTTACATCGTTACATAGTAAATGAGGTTGAAAAAAGACATACAGTACATCTATCAAGTACAACCTATGCTAAATTTAGACGACAAATACTTTATCCTATATTTATGCTTACAGTATATTGATCCAAAGGAAGTCAAACAAAAAACCCCAGTGAAATATTATCTCATATATATCGGCTTGTCAGCAAACATGTTATTTACTTAAGATTTGAATGTAGAACGAAAGATAATTAAAAACATTCATACCGTATAAAGCACGCTAAAGTCTAGATCATTCTGTATATGAATGATCAGTTGTCACATGGCCTCATATTTTATTTATTTTCTTTGAAAATTAACACATTTATGAGGAAACGAGTAGAAGAAAGAGTGCTTAGATGGAAAAAATATGGCTTTAAAACCTGAAGTTTACTTATACTACAAAATGTAGACTTTTATTTGTGGCCTGAATCGTTTATATTAAAAAATGTAGTTGGATATACAAACTAAGTGAACATACAAGTTAGCAAATAGGCTAATAGATGGCTAATAGATTTTTGCCTCCCACATGGGTAACTCCTTCAGCCCTTAGAAGGAATTCAGTTAAACACTTGCTTTCAAACACCCATGCTTCCTCCATCAAGGCAGCGACTTTACCTGTCGCTGCTTTTTTTCTTTGACTCTTTCCTTCGTGATCTAATATTGGAAATGTATTACCCATCCCCTTCTCATAGTATTGCTGTGAGCACATACTCTTTGAAGATTGTAAACATTCTCTGACATATTACAGATGTCTTATGGATAGCCAATTGGGTTGGAAAGATTGCATGACTGGCAGAATCCTTTTTTTCCATTTTACTTGTGGCCATACAACTCCAATACCTCTGTGTTTCAATCCTTTTATTCACATTCTTATACATATGTAACGGGTATTCCCTATGAATACCGCCGCTACTACCTGCTGTGCAACCTGTGTGGCTCTCAGGAGCCTAAGCCTCCGCTTGGGGAACCTGGGGTACATACATATCATACATCTCTAGGTGCAACGCCTCCACCTGGGAGGGATCCCAACGGAGTGGGAGGAGGCCCTCACAGGAAACAACCACACAACACGAACTAATATAAAACAGGACTGGCTTTACTGCATGGAAACACATATATCACTCAATAACATCATAACATCATCATGCGCCACGGCGGGCGCTAACCACACTGGGTGTCACGGCGGACACTAACCACACTAGGCGTCACGGCGGACGCTACCACCTCTAGGCGTCACGGCGGACGCTATCACCTCTAGGCGTCACGGCGGACGCTACCACCCACAATGTGACCCCACCCTGTGTCCAGTAACCCCCACCCAAATGTCTCGTACTCCCAGAGTCAAATATCACTGTACATGTGTATGTGTGACTGCGCAGCCACTATGTTTGGTGATAGGCCTGGTTGGTGCACGTGAGTTGCAGGTTACCTGCCCGGGCTCCAGCCACGGGTACCGCGATATCAATCCGCACGATCCGACGTTGTCCTCCACACCGCGTGGGTTGAAAGTCCAGCGCGAACAATGTCTCTCCTAGTCTTAGGGTCTTTGGTGGTGTTCTGAGCCCAGAACCCACCTCGCAGGGCCGCACGGCTTCCGCTCTGTGTCCCTGACTACTTGACCAAATAATGGGGCAGTGTCCCTATCTAGGGCCTGTCCCTAAGCTCCACAAGCTATTAGGTGACTCAGGACCTAACTGGGACCTTGGGGGCTGCTGGCCTATGCAGAGGGTCACTGACCCCTGCATCCACCTCTTACCCCTAGCTGGTCCGGATCCTGAGTGCCTGCGTAGCTGCAAAACCCCGCGAAATGTATCTAACTGGGAGCAGGGGAATCCGGCCTTCTGATTGGCTCCCTGGCGTCAGGTGTCTCTGCCCCTAAGCACCCTGGGGGCTGGCAGTCTATTCTCGCGCATGCGCGAGCTGTCTGAGCCTCCCGCGCTGTGCACTGCCATTGCGCATGCGCAACAGCCCTGTGTATGCGGCGCCCTGCTTCCCGAGCCGCCGGGCCGGTGGCAACGCGATCGCGGCCTTAGCGACGGCCCGATCGCGTCCCCGGCAACCGGCCTGCTCGCCGCTCGCGTCCCTAGCTACCAGGGATCACTATGCTTCCGCTCCAGCCCGATCCACACGCGCGCTCGCAACTGGGAAGGAGGGGGTGAGTGCGCGAGGGGGGGGGAAACCTGACTACACGCGAGGGGGACCTGGCTACACATATATCAAGGACCACCAGCAGGGAGGGGGGAGGGGGAGGAGGAGTGCCGGAAAAAGTGACCAGAACCCGGTTGCTGTGGGGGGTGATGGAAGTTTGACATGGATCGCTGCCGGGCCTCTGGTTTCTGCCACCAGGCCCAGGTTCCCTGCCCTCCCCAGCTGCTATCCCTTTCCATGCTGGCCTCTCTCTCCTGCCAGTGTGTGCCAGAAGCTGGGCCAGACTTCTGGGTGCACCCAGCTTCTGGCACACACTAGTGCGAGAGATGGGACAGCAGAAGCCTGGTGGCAGAAACCAGGGACTGAGCACGCAGCCGGACCTCTGGTTGCTTCTGCCATCCTTGGCTCCCAGATCTCTTCAGCTGCTGCCTCCGCTTCCCACACTGCCCGCTCTCTCCCGCCGGTGCGGTCCAGAAGCTGGGTGCACCCAAATGTCAGGCTCAGCTTCCATCGCAAACCAGTGGGAGAGAGAGGCAGCAGCCGGGGGGAGCCAGGAGCTTGGGCCTGGCGGCAGCAACCACTGGTAAGTCGTAATTGTATTTGTGTTTGGGGGGAAATTGTATTTGTTTGGGGAGAATTGTATTTGGAGCGTGTGGTGGTAATTATATTTAGGGGGTAGTAGTAGTAATTGCATCTGGAAGGGGGTTGTAGTGGTAATTGTATCAGGGTAGTGGTAATTGTATCTGGGGGTAGTGGCAATTGTATCTAGAGGGGGGTAGTAGTGGTAATTGTATCTGTGGAGCTAATTGTTTTTGTATCTGGTGGGGGATGTTTGCATCTGGGGTGTGTAGTGTGTCTGTATCTGGGGTGTGTGTAGTTGTGTCTGTATCTGGGGTGTGTGTAGTGTGTCTGTATCTGGGGTGTGTGTAATGTTTTCTTCATCTGGGGTGTGTAGTGTGTCTGGGGTGTGGGGTGTGAGTAGTTGTGCCTGTATCTGGGGGGGTGTAGTGGTGTCTGTATTGAGAGGGGCTATTGTATGTGT
The DNA here is from genome assembly GCA_036426205.1 of Ascaphus truei. Lineage (NCBI taxonomy): Eukaryota > Metazoa > Chordata > Amphibia > Anura > Ascaphidae > Ascaphus > Ascaphus truei. The sequence goes on along the minus strand of CM071568.1, from coordinate 56,581,318 downwards.
ATTGGGGAAGGGGAATTGTATGTGTAATGGGGGTAATTGTATGTGTGGCCAGGGGAGGAGGGAGAAATTAGTGTGTGAAAGGGGTAATTGAGTGATAGCAGAGGGGAGCGGGAGAGGAGAGAGGGAGTGTAAGAGAGGGAGGGATGAGAGTGAGTGAGGAAGAGGGGGGGAAAGGGAGCCCCAGGAAATCTGTCAGTGGGTCTCTATATACAGTAGCATTTTTATTATTTTATTTATTTATAACATATTTTACCAGGAAGTAATACATTGAGAGTTACCTCTCGTTCTCAAGTATGTCCTGGGCATAGAGTTAAGACAAATAATACATGGTTACAAATTCAGTTACATAAGTGAACAGGGTATTCATTGTATACAAGACATTGCATGCACAGTTAAAGAAAATATATATTATAGGCGTACAGTATGTAACAGTTGAAGACCAGATTAAAATGTAAGACAGCCGTAGTTTTTAAAGAACTTAAACTAGATTGTAAGATCTTTGGGTAGGGGTTCTCTTTGCCTTATGTTGTCATATACCTGTTGCATGTATCCTGTTTGTAATGTATTTACCTTGCATTGTAATTTTGTAAAGTGCTGCATACATTGTTGGCACAATATAAATATAATTATACATATGTAACGGGTTTCCCCCCCCCCCCAATCGCAGATTATACTGTGTGGGTGCAAGAACATATATTGTTACTCGGGTGTGGTGCGTTACCTGTTGGCTCACAGGAGGGCTGAGCTTCCGCCACGAGGAACCTGGGGCAATTATACTATGGACAACCACTTACATTCGGTGCAGTGCCTCCACCTACGATGGCTCCCACCAAAGGGGGAGTGGTTCCTCGCAGGACAAACACAATAATTACATACACGGGGAGATATATTAACGAGTGACTTTACTAACAAGCAATATAACATATCACGCAATACCTTTATATAACCTGTGTCCCTCTCTAGTGGAGACACCTACTGCGTCGCGCAGGACGCTTCCCCAACACCAAGTGATCCCACCCAGTGTCCAAAGAAACCCCACCCAATGTCCCGCACTCTTGCAGAGAGTCAATGGGTGACTGCGCAGTCACTATTTAAGCTAAGGGCCCGGTGGTGCACTTAGGAATGTAGATACCTGCCGAGCACTCCGGTGCTTGGGTCAGCAACGCTTCACAAAGGGTCTGTAGTAGGATGATGTCATCTGATCCCCAACCGGACTCCTTGCACGTGGACCGCCAGGGCGGTCCCACTCTGGAGTAGTCTCTGCGGACCCCAACGTGGGTCCGAACCGCTTCAACAGGAACAGCAGCAGCCGCTGTGTCCCTATCTAGTCTAAGCGGCACGTGCTACACTATAGGCCATCCCTATAGTACAGCAACCTGTAGTGGCTTTGGGGAAACTCCTAGGGGCCTCACTAATGCCTACGAGTCCCAGAGCCTGCAGCAACAAGCTGTGACCCACTGGATGTTGGCAGCCAACGTGCTGCGCAACAAGGTGCCTGCCTGTCAGACCTCACAGCACTGACAGCCGTGACTCTGACAAGGCAGCACTCTAACACTAAGGGCAGCGTCCCTATCTTGGGCCTCCCTCAGCAATTACCCACTACCCTAGTGGGGGGTTGGGGCCTACCTGGGGTGTGGGTACCTATAGGGCCGCAGGAGCTGTACTCGCTCCCCGCGCCCTTCCTTCCCTCACAGCTCCCCTGCTCCAACGGACTAACCTGAGTGACAGGGTCCCTCTCTCTATGGCAGTCCCTGGCAACACTCTCTCTCAGAGGATACTCAGTTACCTCAGACCCTGGGGGTGCTGGCCTAGTACAGTGAGTCCTGGACTCCTGTATCCTACCTCCTTCCTTGGGCTGCTCCGGTCTCTGACTAACACCTAACGTGGTGCAAGCGCGCGAAATGTATCTCTTCTGCAGGGGCTCCCTAAGCCCTATTGGCTCCCTGGTGTCACGTGGGGCGCGCAAAGGTTCTTGGGATATGTAGTCCCAGCTCAGAGCCTTCCCTGGTAGGCTAGAGCTTCGTGGGCTTTTCCTACCCTGCACTGCGCTTGCGCAAGCTTCCTCTGGCTGCCTCAACCTTCCCAGTCTCTCTCTGCTCTCGCGCGAGCTATCTGGGGCCTTTCGCGCTATCGCAATCACTTCGCATGCGCGAGTCAGTTTTTAATGGCGACGCCCTCCTCGCTAGCCGCCGGGACCTTAGAGACGCGATCGCGGCCTTAGCAACGGCCCGGTCGCGTCCCCGGCAACCGGCCGCATGTGGGGGAAGCCGCGCTGCTCCCTGCTCCAGCCCCCACCCTTGGAAACAGCCGTCGGGTCCGTCGGCACCCGCGATCGCGCTGTAACAAGGGAGGGGGGTCTCCAGGAGCCACGGGAGCTCCAGGCTACACATACATACAGATATTAAAAGGACCTTGCCAGCATCAAGTTCCAGACAATCTCGGAAAGAAAATTGAGAGGCAGAGAAAGCCCTATGCACCACTGTATCAAGATACTGTAGAGGCCATCAGATAAACTGAAGTGCTTTAATTATATACAGTATACGACTTTGTTCTCTCTAGCTTAAACAATCACATACTTCATCACCCAAGGTATTGTTGAGTTGTTTCGATAAGTGCTCCACCTCTAGCTAGCTCCACCAAAAAGATAAGTACCTTTAATTTAACCGCCAACCACTAATCCACCAACTGGATAATAAAAATGTCTAATTTATTTAACTATTTGAGTACTTCAGTATTAGGTGATACCTTTTTTATTTGGACTAACAATTTATATTATATAAATAATCAATGAAATGTACTTACAACTAATAGATACTGCAATTACATTTCATGGCTATCCATTTACTGTATCTAAGCATTGCTGGAGAGGTACAATAGGGTTTTACAGCACGAAAGGTAAATCCCATGGAGGAAACATCTTCCTCATCAGTGGTCAGTTGAGTTTGGAAATAGCTGTGGTAAATATCTTTAACAGCAGATGGGAGCCTAATGATTGTCCTCTAAAGGCACTAATTGCAAATATCTGCCCCCTGATGGAACTAGGACAAGTTCTTCTTGAACCCATCTTGCAGAAAATATAAAACCATCTGAATAGAAATCTTCTCTGAGTCTGGATTCTCTTGATGATCCATGCACCATCAGAGGAACGTATGCCTGGCTCGGTTGTATGACTTGTATATACAGTAGAGGTCTCAAAAACTTGCAGCAGAATATGAATGTCTGGGAAAACCCCTCTCTTGTCATTCTTCTCAACCCAAATTCCAAGTAATCGAGTGCTTCTAAATCTAGATTGACTATTTGACCCTGTAACATGAGATCATCCCTAAATGGGGGTTGATAAGGAGGTGCTGTTGTTAAACTGAGAACCAAGCACTGTGTGGCCAAAATGGAATCACTTTTGTGAATTGAGCTGCATCCTGTCTGATTTTCTGTAACACCCTTGGAATCATGGACAAAGGATTAATACGTAGACCAGAAGGTCAAGGCCATTGTCATTGCATCCAGGTGGAGTGGATTGTCCTCCTTGTTCCTAGAGCAAAAGATGGAAACTCCGGTATTGTTGTGGGTAGCCATCAAATCTACCTTTGGTTGTCCCTACTAATGGACTAGATGCTGAAAATGTTATTAATTTAGCGACCATTCCCCAGGAGCAGTTATCTTGCACCTCAGAAGTCTGCTTTGACTTTCAAAGTGCTTCGGATGTTGATGTCTGATATTTGAGGCCCCATTTTCTCTGCCTAATTTAGCATCCTCTTACTCTCAACATCTGTGCACTCCTCATGCCCCCCTACATATTGAAATAAGCCACCACAGTTGAGTTGTCAGATTAGATGCTGAGTGGATAACCTTCTATTAGGTCTTGGAAATGTGAGACTGCCAAGAAAAATCATCCTAATATCAAGAATGGTTTCTGGTAACTGACTGTCCTGCGGCTTTCAGCAGCCCTGTACAGACAGGTAGCTGAAATGTTCCCCCTTTCCTAGCTGGCTGGTATCAGAGGTAATGACTTTCAAATTTGTAATGACTTGAGGACAACCTCTCTAGATGGACCCCCTGCTTCCCGAGTTACAGGCCTCGTTATGGGGCATCGGTGCCAGTGTTGCTGCCATTTTTATTGCGTCCATGTCGCGTCTTGGAAGCTATAAAGATGGCGGCGACACTGGCATCCGAGGCCCCATACAGGGGCCAGTAACTCGGGAAGCAGGGGGTCCCTGAGCCATTAATCAATGCGGTTCAGCTTCGGAGACCCCCTGCTCATGTACATTATTATTAAAATGTATATTCTTAATGCACGATCGCCTGTAACAGCCGTGCATTGCAATGCAGAATCTCTGGCTTTTTTTCCCTCTATCAGCTATCGCACTTGAACTTTAAGCGCGATAACAGGGGTGAAAAAAAAGCACACACATCGGGCAGATTTGAGCATGGCTGATCCCGAATGCGCTGAACTCCTTAGTGAATCACGCCTCCGGCTTCACTTTTTAGCGGACGTGAACATTTTTTTCACTCCAGCGCAGAAGCTCACTGCTTAGTGCATAGCCCCCATAGTCACTAATAAAGTCCAAATAACCAAATAAAAGTCATTAGACCCCACAACAATTTGGGAGATTAAATCATCTTTTGGGAGATGGAAGTAACATTTTGCTTTATACAACTAGAAGGCAATAAAACAAAAATGATTGCAGTGGGGATTTGGAGACACAGTCCACATCCAGTGGTATGTTACATTTGTTATATCTTGTTATCTTAAATATTTTTTTTGGATGCAGAGCAATTTCATTTCCCGCCCCCCCACCCCGTCTCTCCATGCCCCCGCCCCCCCACCGGGTCTCTGCAGCTCCCCGCCCCCCCACCCGGTCTCTGCAGCAATCTCTGCAGCTCCCCGCAAACTCAGACCCTCCCCTCTCCCATGCGCCCAGTCTCCCATCAGCAAACACGGGGAAATGGGGAGCGCAGGATATGGGGAGCGCAATATGGGGAGCGCAGGATATGGGGAACGGGGGGGGTTCCCGTCCCGTCTGCCCCTCCTGCCCCTGTGTCCCGTCCTGCCCCCCGTGTCACGTCCCGCCCCCCGCCCTCCCGTGTCCCGTCCGAAACACACACACCACACAGCACTCAGACCTCCAGACATCTCCCCTCCTCATTGGCTCACTGCCGCACCACGTGACGCGTCAGTCCTGCAAAACACTAGGAGCTTGCAGCTTCGGCAGGCTGATGCGTCACAGCACGCAGTCAGCCCTATCAGAAGGAGGCAGCGGGGACCAGCAGACTGGAGGTAAGGGGCTGGTGACCCACGCGGCCGCGTGCGCCACCGACCACAGCGGGGCCTCAGTCTTATAGTCACTATGTGATGAGAGAGCTCTTTTTTTTTTTTTACTAATAAGTTGTCTTACATTTAGGCCAGGATTTTGAAAGTGCTGTGTAATGAGTGTCAGAGTCTGACCATCTGTATGTAGAAGATACCATGGCCTAGATTTATCAATATTCGATAGGGGGAAAATGTGTTCTTACATTAGCGCACTTCCCCCCACCCCCTGGGAGATATGGCGGCTACCGTGTATGTGGTGGCTACCTGAGTCTCAGAGGAGGGCCGAGCCTCTGCTGCTAGATGCCTGGGGTGTGTCTGATCTGTCTGGTGACAGCGCCTCCACCTGCACGGATCCTACTATGTAGGATAACCCTGTGACAGGACCCAATACAGTAACACACACACTGATAAGAATAACAGTTTACTGTGAGCATAATATAATGAACAATACTACCACGTTCCCACTAACTAGGCCTGGTGTTATAGTTGTTGCATTTGCAGTACCTGCCCTGGTGCTCCTACACCCGGGTATGGCCGGAAGATAGAAGAGAGGTATATTCTTGCCCCCCGGCAGCTACTTCTTTATCCTGGGCCTTTCCAGTGTCAGTCTTGTTAGGTGCAGGCAGTGGAAAGGTTCATTCCTTCTTTAGGCCCGGTGTGTGTGTTGCAGCCTTGGGTGACATCATCAGCATCCAAGGGCGGGTCTAGCAACTGTCAGAAAATGTCAACCTGAGAGAGGGATACTGGTTGGTTCATCTATGGGGAGTGATAGCCAATCAGTATTTAACCTGTCTTGTTAAGGGGCAGGGTTACAATCAACAGCTCTCAGCTTATAAAAAGGCATTCTCCTAAATTAACAGGGCCCTGGAAGATTCTACCTCCTCCTCTGAGGAGTGAACACCATCCAAGCCCTCCACTTCCCAAGGACATAGAGGAGGTGTACAGCAAGCCTGAGGGGGTTTAATGCCTTGCTCAGGGCACTGCCTGTCTTTATATGAGAAAGCCAAGAAATACATGTCTGTAATCTATAACATCTACCTGCAATTAAACCAAGAAAAGAAAATGCTGTTTGTGACTGTCTCTGCTGTATGGAAGAATGTCAGTAGAGGCTCATCCCCTGACCAACCGCAGAAGATCCCTGCTGGCTGGAGGCGCTGCACCTATGGAGAACTAAGGTAAAACCTGTCCCTCCTGTCCTGCTTCTCCCCACAACATCGCGGAGCACTCAGCCCTCCTGTTGCCAACAGGAACACATCACCACACAGAGTAGCCAGGAGAAGACATACCCACCCCAATCTCACTTAGGGGTAGGGGTAGATGGGCTACAGAGGGATCCGCTGGTCCAGCAACGACATCAGCGAAGCCTCCGCCTCTACGTGGGGCGGTATCCCGCTTGGATGGCTGCACTATGAAGAAAGTATCTCTCTCTGAGTGGTGATCTGGTCCCAGACCACCTGATGTAAGGATTCAGCTGCGTTTTGGCTATGTCCCTCATGCTTGTACTACAGGGGCAGTGTCCCTAACTACTGGGCCTGTCACTGCAACAGCCACATGCTAAGAGGGGGAGTCGGGGCCAAGCTGTGGGTCTAACGGGGGTCTCTAGCCTAGTGCAGGGGCCACTGACACCCTGCATATACACACCCTACCCCTCTGATGTCCCAGCTCCGACTGGTGTGCTCCTCTGCACGCGAAAAGTACCAATCTCCCTGAGCAAGGGAATCCTGGAGCCCTATTGGCTCTTCTGCGACATGTGATACCTTGCCCCTGGGCATTCTGGGGGCTGTAGTCCCCGCGGAACCCTCTCTGTAATGATTGCTGCTCCTAGCACTGTACTGTGCAGGTGTGCTTCTGAAATGGCCGCCAGACTTGGGATCCACTGCGCATTCACCGGATCTTACGCATGCGTTAGCAGATACAAGATTGCGGTGCCCTGTGTGGTCAGGTCGCTGCCGAGCCTCCGGTGCACCGGAGCTCTACCTAACTACCCTCTCTGCATTAACCAGAAGCGCGCGCTGCCGCTGACACCCACACGCCCTCGCAACACTCCCAGCACCCGCGGATGCATCAGTGCACCTCCGCAGCACACTTGGAGATAAGGGGTTGAACGAGGACCCAGGGGGACACTGGCCACATTACTGTGAACAAATTCCATTATTTTTATTGTGAAAGTCATCATTGTTGCATCTCTAAAAAGAAAACATTTTTTTAACGGGTCCATTACTAATATTGGAACTTGTCCAAAAATGTGGTAATAATTCCACAATGTGGTTCTATCATTGTGCCAGTCATCAAGTGCTTATCTTGATCATAACATGATAACCTGCACAAATACTGCAAATATTTTAAGCATCCACAGTAGTTCAGGATGGAATTAGGATGACATTAGGCTGGTGTTAGCACTTTCTTGCCTGTATATATACATATAACAGTACATATAATACAAAAAATTAACTCAAAACCAGAAAACACAATGTCACCAAAATCAGACAGTGTATATATATGTATAGTCATGTAGTCATTGTGCAGAAATGCTTTACTAGCTAGCTGCTAAGGAACCAAGCAAGTAGGTAGTCTTGTTTATTTGTCTATTAAACCCTTTTATGCCTGTAAAATACCTTGGTAGCTACTGGCATCAAAGTGGTTCATGTAAAGTCTACCATAAAGTTCTGTAATAATTGATGTTAGAGAATACTATGGTACATATATTAGTAATGCAATTACGATGCAATAATTAATGCTTCATTAACTGTTGTTTTAACTCCTGCATCGTGTGAAGTAGAACATATTGTACCCAGTAAATTATTACCACAATATTGATGACTTACTGTAGTTCTTAAAATAAGGGGTAATAAGAAGTGGTAAACGTGTGTAGTGAGTGCAAATAGGATTTAACAGAGTTTGATGACTTCCGGCATATAGTATGTGTACAATCTAGGTATTGCATCCCACTATCTATGATTTGGATTCAGGCACAACACTTCTTATGGGTTATGTTGATGAAATCATCCAAGTACTGGCCAAAATAGTTCAGTGTTCTTTGCAGACAGGGATGTTTCTAAAGCCCCAGAAGAAAGCAATCAACAGACCACTTCCAAAAAAAAAAAGCCTTTATTAGACCCGTACTGTATGGCTAGCTACAGGCCCATATAAAACCTCCATTTTTATGAGAGGACATTGAGAAAGTGGTTGTAACCCAACTGGATTTCCAGCTGTCAACCCATGATATTTATGATCTAGTCCAGTCAGGATTCAGGAGACTGTATAGTACTGAGAGGGAATTGGCTTGTGTGCTTTATGATCTTCTGGAAGCGAGATAGAACATTCACATCTCTATCTTAGTCCTCTTTTATCTATCTGCAGAATTTGATACCATGCACTTTTTGTAAACTGGATAGCACAGTCTTCACTTGGTTTAAATCTTTTCTCCCTTGAAAATCACACCGTTTGTTGTCTACTCTGTACTCCTCTGCACCATTATCCCTGTTATTTGGAGTTCCAAAGGGCTCAATCTTGTCTCCCATGTTGATTGCTGTGCACTGTACATGATAACAGTGGTCTAGTTACTAGTCCACATTGAAATTCAACAGTACAACATGTCGCCTAATAGTGATAAAGTGGTTTGTCTTTTAGATTTTAGGAGGGACCATGGAAAAGTACTGACAGTCATCAGCTGAAATAGTTTGTGTCCAACAAAAGACTTTTCTCTCTGAATGTTTTCAATTGAAGAGGTTTTAGTGTGTAGTTGTAACTTTTATATTTTACTCTGCAGCTGCAGAATATTTGTTCACCCATTACACTATACAGGTGTAGTTCATTAAAAACAAAACTTACACAATACATAAATGAATAACTGAACAATGCTGTCATGCAACATATAGTTTTTCTATTAAATAAGGGCTACTATGGTGATCAATCATTAAGCAAAGAAAACACGTACTGTAAAGCGTGTGAACAAGTTTAGCTACTGGAAATACCAACCATTTGAGATATGCGTTTTCTTTTTTTCTCTTTTGTCTTATTATACATTCCCTGTTTGCACAACAAAAATATGTTTTTCTTGAGATTAACCCTTGTCATCACCAAGCTTCAAGAATTCCCAGGCTGTTATAGTGGGGACAAATGTGCAAATAGGTTACTGATTAGAAACTCTGAAAGTTTATGTAACACAGTTTCCCCCTCCTCTCTGGAAGATGTACTACTGGTTACTGCTGTTTGTGGTGCGGTCATACCTGTGAGGGTCCAGGAGAGCTGAGTGATCCGCGATGGTGTGGGGAACAGGACAGGCTTTTGGTGATCTTTAGTATTCACTTATGGGTGTCAATGCCTCCAGTTGTGTGGGCTCCATTATTTCCAGACAGTCCCCACCAGAACAGACTTCTTTCACACCCCTGCTCAATAGACTCTAGACTCAGGCAGGGGTATATAAAACAAAGGGCTTTAAATGAGCAGTCACTGCAGATTGAATACAGCGGATGCAGATGGATGTCAGAGGGTCCCAGGCCTCTGGATGGTGCTGGTCTCTCTGGTAGTCTTGAGGCCTTTGATCTCTCTTTTACCAGCAAGCCCAGGAGGGACTGACTGGCATGTCTCACTCCCAGCCGGAAGGAGCAGCACACACCTCCTTTCCCTAGGAGGGGTTGAAGAGAACTCCTCATAATTTGGCACTTCCTCTCTGAGACTCTAGAAGGGGAGGGCACAAGGTCTGTACCATAATTGGCTATACACACACCCTGAGTCACTACCACTTCTGTCACTCAGAGTTAGCATGAGGGGGGGGGAGGGTCAATGCCCCAAGGATAACCTGCCACAGTCTGTAGCTATCAGGACATGACAGGAGGCAGAGAGGCAGTCTGGACCAGCCATGACTGCATTGACTGTATATTGTAACAAATAATTCACAACACATCGATAGAGGTAAAAATACACAACCCACATACTGTACCCAGGGAATAAGGGATGCCAAATCTTTGGGACAAGAACAAATGAAAGAAGCAGGTTCCCCTAACTCCAGTGAAGGGAGAGGGTAGGAGAAAGGTATGGGCCTGGAGGAGATAATATAGGTGTTGGCCTGGGGGCGGGAGAGTTATGTTTATGCCTTGGGGGGAGAGATAAGTAGGGGCCTGGGGGAGGGTGAATAAGTATGGGCCAGGGGGAGGGAGGATAGGAATTAGCCTGGGGATGGGAGGGGTGGAGCAGAGGGTGGAGTTTACTGTGGAGGCAAGCGTCCTACAGATAGGCCTGTCTGTGGACCTTGGAAGGTGAAAGACCCTATAGCCAGATTTGAGGAGCAGCAGAAGGCAGGAGTTATACTGTTGGCTCGGGGGTTATGCAGCTTGTGGTTGGGGAGTTTAAGTATGATTATGGGGAAATATGGGCCTCGGAGGGTGGGGGATTAGGTACGGATGTGGTGGGTGGGTAAATGAGGTATACGCCCCTTGGGGGACATGGCCTGGGGATTGTTTTATTTTTGCCTGAGATTTCATTTAAAAAAAAGGTTTTAACGGGAGATCTCCAGAGCTGAACCCAATTCATTTCAGTTCCGGGGCCAGCTGGCTTCCCCAGATACACATCTCTGCAGGTGCTGAGGGTATTTTTCTGCATTTTAAATGTCCCAGTAATAGCTTCCTATTGACCCATTTGACCGAGACATTGAATGTGAAAAGAGATACCGGCACCCCCTACATAGGTAAGTATCTCTTGAAGCATGGGGTCACCAGAGCAGAAATGAATGGGATTCAGCTCTGAAGACCCTTGCTTCAAACCTATATTTAAAAAATGTAAAAACACAGGACATTTTAAGCCGCCATTATGAATCATCCTTTTTTGGACTGATTCGCGGATATCACTGGGACAAAGTAACTGGGCCGATCCAGGGCGAATTCAAAGCTGGCAAAACTATGTGCCCATATCTTTCTGCAGGAAATGTGTACTGTATGTGCTTAGAATTCATTGTGGGTGTGGATTACTATTTAACTTACTTTCTCAAACACAAAATTATTCTTAAATACTGTAGTTAAACTAATTTGTGTATAGATTTTGACATGGTGTTTTGGTTTAATCTTCAAATATATTTGCAGGTTTTTCCTACAGGTTGTACTTTGGCAGAATATGTGAATTTCATCATTATTTGACGATTCAGACACTCAATTACTGTTAATTTCTGTCCCGTTTAACCACAGTTGAGGTTAGAAAGTAGCAGTATCTCGATACACGGATCTCTCGTGATGACGGGATGAAGTCATACGTCTCAGCATACGGGTCCCTCCGTGTTTCGTCACAGCACGTGACTTTGTCAAGGGATAAGGTGTGTTTGACAGGCTGCAGATGTGTGTTACTGGGGCAGCGTGTGGCCTGTAGTGTTACTGTGGTAATCTTCTTAGAGAGGTTTCAACACACCTGTGCTGTCCAGCGCAGTTCAAAGCAGCACTTCTTCTTTCAGCAGGTCCACCTCTTCCTCCTGAAACAGTAGATACAATCAAGTTCAGCTGATTGTAAATAGCCAATACAGGCTTTAAAAGGTTCACGGATAGTCCGGTACCTTGTCCCTGACGAAGTCAAGTGCTGTGACGAAACGCGCAGGGACCCGTATTCTGAGACTTACAGTATGACGTCATCCCGTAAGTACGAGAGATCCGTTTATCGAGACACTGCTACTTTCTAACTGCAACTGTGGTTAAACGGGACACAAATTAACAGTATTTGTTGCAAGCACTATCCATTGCCATCTTGGTATTCTGGAGGATTGCATATTATGGACATTTGTTTCTACCCTGTTGGCTGAGTTCCATGATGATTCCAGGTGGAGGTACAAGTTGTTTCAGATGAGTATCATCTCATATGAGATTGACTAACTCTACATGCTTTTATATCCCTAACCCACATACAATATAGGCCTCGCATTGCCGTAGCCCCACCGTGCCCTCCAACCGTAGTGTCCACCACTGATGGGATTTCCCCAAAGTACTGAGGTGCCCCTGGGCACCCAACCTTCCTGGTGTCCATAAGAGCCAACAAATCCAATGTGTGAGACAGCACTGCCCACAGTAACTGAAAGTGTTATAGTTGGTGCACGTTGTGAGGTACCTGCCCAGGTGCTCCAGCACCCGAGTATGGCCGAAAAAGGGATCCACTGATCCAGCAACGTCGATGTCAGCAAAGCCTCCGCCTCTGCGTGGGGTGAACTCCGGTAGGAGGGTCTCACCTTTGATAGTCTATGAGAGTGCGGTGGTCCGACCCCAGACCACAGTCCGCAATCGCCACGTGGCGTCTTCAAATGGCACTATACACTAACTGTATACAGCTACAGGGGAAATGTCCCTAGTTAGGAGTTTCCCTGTAGTAGCCACAATCTGATTACGTTTTAAATAGGTTTTAATCTGAAGTTGTTAAGTAGTGTGTGTATATATACAGTGTATATATAAATATATATTATATATATATATATATATATATATATATATCCAATAAAGAATATCACTTGTGAGCACATTCACATGTCTTAGACAGGTCTGCAACCCTGCCTTTCAACCATTATCACCTAGCATGCTAGACTGGATTCTCTCCTCAAACCCCAGCAGAATCCAATCCTCTGGCATCCTTCCTGATATTTTCAGTGACCATGCAATAGTGTACTGTGTAAGGAAAATTAAACCGCCCCATTCAAGCCCTAAAGTTCTCCTCACTAGAACATTTAAAAACTTTAACCCACAACAGTTTCTGGATGACCTTACCAACTGCCCATGGCACAGAATCGATTTAATTCCCGACCCTGATTCTGCGCTCGACTATTTACAATCTGAGTTCTTAAAACTCTGCGATACCCATGATCTACTAAGCAAAATAAGGGTACGGGGGGCCCACCTTCCATGGGTTACACCTGACCTTATAGCACTCTACCAGTTCAGGGATGCCTTGTGGAAAAGCTACAAAGTAACTGGCACTACCAAGGATCTCAATCACTACAGATGCATGCGGAACATGTGCACAAGGCAAACAAGGCATGCAAAAGCACAATATTACTCTGACAATCTCCACCAGAATACATCAAACCCAGCTAACTTCTGGAAGGTTATCAACAATATATTCCAGCCTCCTAACCAACAACAACCAAGTAATATCACTAAGGGGGATATTACTCTGACAAACCCCACTTACATTGCAAATGCATTCAATGATTACTTTGTGGGGTGTGCCACTAACTTATTAGCGAAACGCAGCCCAAATCACAAACCTGAATCTCATCCTGGGGGTACCCTATAGTCCCACCCCCTCCCAACACTGCCCACAATTTTCAATTTGGCCCAGTATCTGAACAGGGGATTATACAAGCGCTCCTCAAACTAAAACTAAGCAGCCAATGTGGATCCGACTTACTACAATCTAGGTTCCTACGACTTGGTGCCCCAGCCATTGCCAAACCAATTGCATCCTTAGTCAACTCTATCCTGTCTGCAGGCCATATCCCTAAGACCTGGAAAACTGCCAGCGTTGTCCCAATCTTCAAAAGTGGGGACAAAAACACTGTCTCAAACTACAGGCCAATCTCACTTCTCCCAATTCTATCCAAAGTCATGGAAAAATGTGTCCACTCCCAATTAAGTGATTTCTATACCAAGACAAATTTCCCTAGCCAATTCCAATCTGGGTTTCGTCCCAAACACTCCACCGTAACTACCCTGCTACAAGTTTGCAATGAAATCCAGTGTGGAATGGAACGGGGACAACTCACTGGTGCAGTATTCCTAGATTTTGCAAAGGCTTTTGACACAGTTGATAATGCTATCCTGCTTAACAAACTCCAGAGATCTGGAATAGGGAAGCATGCTTTAAGCTGGTTTCAGTCCTACCTATCAGGAAGATCCCAACATGTGTCCATCTCAGGCTCTAACTACAACCCCCTGGATATCACCTGTGGTGTCCCGCAAGACTCTGTTCTGGGCCCCCTACTCTTCTCACTGTTCATTAATGATCTTCCCACAGCTTGTAAGGAAGCCTCAATACACATGTATGCAGATGACACAATCCTATATGCACACAGCCATAGCCTCTCTGACCTTCAACACATACTTCAGTCTGACTTTTTGAGACTCGAAAATTGGATTTCCCAAAACAAACTGTTTTTAAACACTGACAAGACTGTAACAATGGTATTTGGGACCAAGACTAAATTTGTAAAGCTCCCAGTGACTGAGCTCCTGATTAGAACCAACGCTAACACCACCCTAACACCTGTCACTAGTTTTAAATACCTGGGCTTATGGTTTGACTCCCACTTAACATTCGGGATGCACATTGATACCCTGACAACCAAGACCTATGCCAAACCAGGGGTACTTTACAGGAATAAATCCTCCCTAAGTGTCCTGGTCAGAAAGCGTATCGCACAGCAAATGCTAATGCCAATTATTGACTATGGAGACATAGTATATGGCTCGGCACCTCAAACCCACCTTAGCAAACTTGACACCCTCTACAATTCAATTTGTCGTTTTGTTCTCCAATGCAACTACAACACACATCACTGCGAAATGCTCAAAGAACTAGATTGGTCAACACTAGAGTCTAGGCGCAAAGTTCACCTTTCCTGTCTTGCCTTTAAATTCTTCATGGGCAAGCTACCCAGCTACCTGAACAAGCTCCTCACCCCTACCACTTGCAGCACTTATCATCTGAGATCAGACTCCAAAAGACTGTTCATGGTCCCAAGGCTCAACAAAGTATCCGGACGTTCCTCCTTCTCCTACCGTGCAACCCAAAACTGGAACAACCTACCAGAGACCCTCACATCCACCACCAGTTTAAGTTCTTTCAAATCTAAGGCTGTCTCACATTTTAACCTGGTCTGTAACTGTTTCATACGCTCATAATATATATTTTCTTTAACTGTGCACGCAATGTCTTGTATATAATGTATACCCTGTTCATTTATGTAACTGTACTTGTAACCATGTATTATTTGTTTTACTCTGTGCCCAGGACATACTTGAAAACGAGAGGTAACTCTCAATGTATGACTTCCTGGTAAAATATTTTATAAATAAATATAGCATACAGTGCTCCCACTGCAGCAAGGGATTCTGGGAAATGGCATGCAAATGAGCATTTACTGTATGCACAATGTGTCATCTTTTGCCATGGAGGAAATGGGCTCCATGTGTATGGATATTCCAGGCAAAAAGTGACACATTGTGTGCTCATTTGCATGTAATTTCCCAGAATCAAGCAGGGAGACCTGTGCGCAAGCGGGGAGACTATAGAGCCTATTACAAATGCGTTGTTTACATCAGTTATGCACGTATATGACTATTGCCGTACAGTACATGCATCGATAAGTGGAAAAAAGGTAGTCCTTCACTTTAAGTACATTGTCGCTTTACATACATGCTCTGGACCCATTGCGTACGTTAATGCGGGGTATGCCTGTATACAACGTGAAACAACTTAAAAGCCTCAATGCAACTAATTAAACATTTTTGCCATTTAAAAGTTATAATAGTGTTTTGACTTTTTATGTAGTTAAACATGGATTAGGCATTGAAAATATTACAGTTACGGTGCGATGTATCTTAAATATTAAAGGAATACATTTACATTAATTACAGGAATACATTTTGGAGACTGTTAATATTTATAAAATCATCTTTACGTGTCACAGAAATAAGCTCCTACTTAATATACCACATGTATCTTTGGACTAAGTTCCTACTTAATATGGGTCATTTTAGATACACCAGCCACTAAACACTTTTCTAATAGTATTAAAATAGCCTTAAAGTAGTTGGGGGTCTGTACTGTATATCAATTTAAGAAATAAAAACCTCAGAATAACGAAAATATATATTTTCCATCAGTTATGTCTATAATTCAATATTACAACTACAACTGCATATATTTCTATAATTCATGAGTAATGGCTGCTAACCAATTCTAAATTCTAATGGCATTTTAAGTTTTCTCAAATAAACTTTTCTTTTAACGATTACAATACTTTGATTGGAAGTACGGCATATGCTACAGTACATGATAGTTTTTGAATTGTGCTTTCAGTATTCACACATTTTAAATATATTGCAGTTTTCCTACTCTACTCTAGAAAGTAATACTGGTGTCATACTTTCCACAAAATGTATAATGGATGTTGAGACCATTGTTTCCACATATCATATCCTGCTACAGTACTAAATGCTACCATTTTAAATGTTTAAATAATGGCTATTTCCTCCATCATAATGTGATCCATCTTTTGACAGCGTAGCAATTATACTATGTGCTATTACCATATATATTTGCATTTACTGTGGAAACTAAATGGTCCTGACGTTATCTGTGGGGAGAGGTGAACATTGTCTAATCTTTCCGTAACAGAAGCTTACGATTATATAAAAAGATATAAGCGTGTCATAAGTAAGTCACTGAACCAGCCGTTTGCTTGGGTCTCAGTCTAGACAGAACTATTATAAAGCAAAAAAGGGCCTTCTATTATTATATAGTGGTTGAGTGGCGATTAATGCAATGTTCTCAGAAATCCAAATTTGCTGCAGATTTGCAAGTTCCTTCCTCTGTCAGGACCTGAGGCATACTCGGAAGAGCTGCCGCAAGGGGCAAGAAAGATCTACCCAAGCTCCTGCACCCTTTCTGCATTCCTGCATCCTTTCATCCCTCTGCCATTGCACCCTCTGCAGCTGTGCCCACCACAGCAGGGCCCTTGAGGGCTCAGGTCTCCGGTGAGGTCGCATGAGATGTCACTGGCCCCGCAGTGGCAGTGATCTCTGATCTTCCCCAACAAAAAGGGGGTAGAAGGACAGCCTGATACAGCCACCCTCTGTCACCACTGTCTGCCTCAAAACACACCCAACCACAAATATACGCACCTCAATGGGTGCGGGAAGAGTTAAATCAGGTAAACAGAGTTAACCCATCAGGTGCATCAGAAAATGGCATAGCAGCCGCTGCGTATGTATAATTGCTGTCATGAGGTAAGTAAGAACACAGTGTCAAATGGTATATGTACTCTCTCTTTGCAACTGGCCCAGCCTTGGGCACCAAATGTATTGCTCTGGTAAAACTCACTGTTATGCAGACTGTGTCTCCAAATGAACCGCGTTGCACCGCCAACCCTCTCGCAACTGCACCGTCTCAAAGGGCGGTCACATGACCGGCGGTGATGTCATCCAAGAACGCTGCAGCCGCCCGGCGTGCTATCTGGCAATGAAGTACAGGAAATCTCTCCAACAGGAGACAGGACCGGAGCACAGCCGTAAAGCAAAAGAGGACAGCTAAGGTGGTGACTAAAAAAGTTTATTGAACAACAGTATGCTGCTGATGGATCCTGGCTCCTGTTTCTTTTATGGGACACACTCTCTTGCAGTTTTTCTTCTTTTTTCACTGTGTACAGTAGTGCTCCAACTTTTCTTCACCTGTCTGTTTTGATTTCCTGGAAAAACGGAGGCACACACCCGAGGAGGAATTTCACTGAAGACCATACAGATGTGAGTAACATTACTCTTGCACACCTTTTATTTTTCCACATCGATGTACATTTGTCTGGACACTAGCTAGTGTGAGTTGTTACTTATCCTATAGTGGAACTCTATCCAGCTACTCGATTTATAGTGGATTTAGGTGTTGTTCTATATGTGACCATAGGTCTCTTCATTTATGTGATACTCCAAGGACTCACACAGTGAGGAATCAGTTTATTCAGGCTTGCATAAGCTACTGATCTATGTTTGAGCACCATACAGCTTTTCTTCTTCGGATTGATGCTGGGGGTCTCTGGAGTTGATACCCATTAGTATCATCACCGGAGACCCCCGGCATGAAACCGATGCATGAAAAATGTATTTACAGCCCACTTCATTACCTTAGCGGCAAACCACTAGGGCAATGAAGGGGTTAACCACCAGTTCCATGCTTATTGTGGGTAGTGGGGGTGGGTGAAGGTGGAATTTGGCCCTTGGTGGGTGTTTAGGCCTTGCGGGGGGATTGCGGGTTGACTTAACCCCTTCATTACCTTAGCGGTTCCCGCTACCCACCTTGTAGGACAAAACACCCATCCTTGGGGCTACTACCCACTTCACCCACCCTCGCTACCCACAATAAACACAAATACTCACAACAGCCTCACTACCCACCTCCTAGGCCCCCAATAAACATTAGAATATCTAATAAACACCAAAACACAACCCACCCCCTGTGCCCCCACATAAAATCATTTTTTACACACAGGATTAATAGTAGCATACAAATATTTAAAAAATGAGCCAACATACAGCTCAAACCCGTTACAACGCGAATCCACTTATAACGTGATGCAAGCATGGCTCCCAATTTTCGTATTTATGAATACTTTACAACACGATTACTGGTGTCTTAAATACTTTATTGTAAAATGCATACAATTGTACATTATTTCTAACGCAGTCCACTTATAAAGCGATGTGATTCTTTGGACCCCAAGCACAGCGTTATATGGGGGTTGAGCTGTACATATAAAAAAACATAAAAGCTAAGCATTTTGCAAAAGAACCATTGCTTCTTACTGTATGTATATATAGCTTTGAAGGCGCATACATAAATACAGTTGCAATGAATATGTAAAAAAAAAAATGTCAATACACCAAAAAATACAGTGAATAAACTGTAAAATAAAAATAACATATATTCAATTTTTTTAACTTACCTTTAGATGTCTTCACCCTCCGATTCCGTGGTCTCCGCATACTCTCGAACCAATCCACGATCCCAAACAGCAAAGATAAAAGGTAAGGTAAAAAAAAAAAGTAAAAAAAAAACCCAAGTCCTTTTCTTCTTCCTTTATCTTCATCTGTAAATTGTAAAATTGTAATCCATTTTGTGCTCTTCTATCTTCTTCTGTACGTTCTTCTATCTTCATCTTCATCTGTAACATCCTTGTAATGGCAATGAAGGGGTTAACTCCTCTCACAACCTTCCAGGCAGGCATAACCACCTACCCTGGGAGTAGTGCCCCCTTCATCCACCTCCTCTGCTCCAAGAAATTGATGTTTAACCCCTTCATTGCCTTAGCGGCTAGCTCCTAAGTTAATGAAGCTGTTTTAATATAAATGTTTAATACTAGTGTAGATGAACAGGGGCACACACTGGGCTGATTAGTGTGGTCCTCCACTAATAGCCCCTGAGGAAGACTATTAAGTAGAAACGCGCGTTGGGTGAGTCTTGGACTACAGAGTGGCACTTTGCTGGTGACATTCAGAGTGGAGAACTACACTAATCAGCCCAGTGTATGATGTGACGCCGCGGAGCAGATGCTGTTGCTGGGAAGAGAATTGTCTGTCCATATGACCCAGGGTGGTCTGAATGTTTACCACAAAGACACTTATGTAAGTGGAATACTTTGTGTTTTTAATATTAAAAGCAATATTATACTATTTTGCTTTTTCTCCTTTGTATGTGGATTTCACTTCCTTTCCTATGGAACATTACTGGTGTTGATCCGGAGTACTTATCTGGAAATTAAAGTTTGTAACTTCTAACAACCACAACGCCCTATTATCACGTTGTACACGTGAGTGAAAACTTTATAGAGCTTTCAACACTGATTACATTTGTTGTAGTTGACAATATTGCACTATTTGGTGTCTTTATTTCTATCTTCCATGTCCTGATGAGATTTGCGCACCTGTTTTCTTCTTCGAGAAACAGACTATAGGCAGGATTAATTTTAGAACAATAAAACAAAGGCAAGGTGAAACAGAAGACAGGAGACTGTAAAGATAGGCAAAGGCAGAAGACAGGGAAACACAGGAGACTCAAGAGAAGACACAGAGGAAAACCAGAGCAGCAGCACACCCTGTGGACAAATGGGATCTGTGGCTAGAGTGAGAGTCTTAAGTACATGTCAGTTATGTTCCTGACAGGTACTGTAGAGAATGATCTCCTAAAACATACAGACACATTGGGGCCTATTCTAGTAGATTCAATTACTTTGTTGCTATCTCAAACATTTTGGCATGGCCCCATCGAACGGTTTGTCATTTGTGTTATCACAAGAGGGAGTGGCTCAGTAAGGCACGGGCCATAGAGGGGGGGAGCCGGGCTGCACCGCGCTGACGCTGAGGCTCGCCTGCAGAAACTGTGCGATTCCACGCACATACAGGCGAGCCAGCGTCCGCGATCGGAGGTAGGGGGAGACTGAGGGAGGCGGGGCAGTGATGTCGCTGGGCCAATCGCCCGTGACGCACTGACGTTGACGTCACGGCGCCGACGTTACGGCGCCGTGACGTTGACGCAGCCCCACTCTCATTGGAGGTTTTCAGCCGACAGCGCGCTGAAAAACAGCTTGGCGCTCGGCTGAAACCTCCAACTCCTGCGCACGCCTGCGGACGCTCGCGCGAGCCCCCTCTCAAGGCATCCTCATTGAGGATGCAGGGGCTCAGCGCTGAGCATCTGCACGCCTCAGCACGGCCTGTCCTTGTATGGACTCGGCCTAAGTAACAACACTGACTGGCACAGAGAGTTTGAAGCAGGAGAGCCTGGTCCAATTCCCGGTGTCGACTCCTTGTGACCTTGGGCAAGTCACTTTATCTCCCTGTGCCTCAGGCACCAAAAACATAGATTGTAAGCTCCACGAGGCAGGGACCTGTGTCTGCAAAATGTCTAGCAGTGCTATTCAAGAACATGCTATTATTATTATTATCACGGTATTCAGAAAGAATCTGAAACCATCTCAACCCGTGAGGTAGAAAAATGCTTTTTTCTAAGTTCTCCCCCTGCGATTTGCTCTCAATTTACTCTCTCCAAAGAGAGAGCTGCCTCTCCCTGCAGCTCCTACAGGTGATCACAGTATTTTTATTTACATTTGAATAAGAGTGTGTGGGAGCAGGGGGTCACGGAGCAGAACCGCATTTATTTCAGGTCCGGGGACCCCGTGCTTCCCGAAATACAGGCCCCGGTATGGGGTGCCGGTATCTCCTATGCGTTTAAATGTCACGATCACGTAACGCGGGAGATTTAAACATTGCAGAGGGATACCGGCACCCCATGCTGGGGCCTGTAGCTCGGGAATTAGGGAGTCCCCGGACCTGAAATAAATGCAGTTCTGCTCTGGAAACCCGGTGCTTCCACACCCTGTTATTCAAATGTAAATAAAAACAGCTTCATTACCGGATGAGTTAACCTCTTCACTACCATAACGGTGGGATCCCACCCATTTAGAGGTCCTGTGTATTTTAATTGAGTACTTAAAAGGGAGGAGACATTATGAAGGCTTTGGAACTCATAATATGTCTGAGGAAAATGATTATGCTATCACTAACATCAAGATTAAACTTGTGGTTTAATCAGTAAGATCTAACATTTGATGTAAAGTGATATTTCAATTGTGATTGATGGAAACTGAGCTGTCCTAGATTATGTACAGCATGCACTGTATGTGCGAGAACAGATCCATCAAACTCAAATTAGCTTGGAGGCAAATTCTTAAATCCAACTGCAAGACTCGGGCCACACCACGAAATTTTTTTACATAGACCCTAACCTACGCGTACACTTTTTTCTTGAACTATTCTAATTAAAAATATGTAAATGTTGCTAATATCTCTCCCCCATTCCCTCCTCCATCCCGTCACTCTCTCCACCTCTAAAGAAGAGGAAACAGAAAACCAGCAAATGGCCATGAGAGAGGGGGGAGACAGACAGTCAGACACTCTGTCTCTCTGACATTCTCTCTCTCTGACACTCTATCTCCCTCTCTTACACTCTATCTTCCTTTCTTACACTCTCTTACTCTCTGACACTCTGACACTCACTCGCTCACTCTGACACTCACTCACTCTCTGACACTCCCTCGGTCACTATTTGACACTCTCTCTCTCTTACACTCTCTCTGTGACACTCTCTTTCTCTCCCTCTAACATGCTCTCTCTCTCTATGACATTCGCTCTGACACTCTTATACTCTCTCACTCACTGACACTCTCTCTAACACACTCTCTATAACATACTCACTTTCTGTCACACTCACTCTCTGACACATACTGTCACTCTTCCTCTCTCCCCATCTCATGCTCTCTCCGCCCCACCCTCACAATAAACACACACACACAATACACACAAACTGCCCCCTTCCCACACACTATACAAATACTTCCCCTCCCCCACATTACCCCCATAAACACCCCTCCCCACAATACACCCTGAGGCAAGAGTTTGGTTAATCAGGCCATTAATAAAGGTATTATACCTGACTGATTAACCCCAACTCATATTGGGAGTGAAGGGGTTAAAAGTATGTGCATGACACTAATGTATTTATCCCTGTCCCAGCCTTTTTAGCACCATTTTGCAGGCTTCTCCCTGCCTGCAGTTATAGAAATAAATGCAAAGTGTGCTATAATCTTTTTAGGCACAAGATGGCGTTATGAGCACCGAAGCCATCGCTGATTGAATAAGCGTGACTGGCGCTGGGAGGTCTGTTTGAAGTATGGGTATCCATTTCCAAGCATTCGACTCTGTAAAACCGCAAGTCAATTGAATAAGTGGCTTGCGGTTAAGGTTGAAGTGGTTTACCGATAAAATATATCCGTACCTTGTTAGCTCCCGTAACTTGAAAGGCAGAAAGTCTATTGCCGTGGGAAGTCAGTCAATTGACGTAAGAAGTAGGTCAACTTGGCTTCCCACCGGCAAGCCTTTCAATTAAGCGGGCTATCTCGGGAACGCAGGAAGCTAGCACTCTAATTTTTGGTGTGCAAGTCTGTCATGGTAGCTTATGACAAGATATAATGAACACCAAATATCTGGGTTGAACTGAACGAGGCTTAGATATAATAAAATATCATTTATTCCTTAAAAAAGGTGAACACAGCAATATACTGTAGTACAATTAACAGACAAGTAGGTAACACTTACTTAGGGATGGGGGATGGAGAAGTATCAGCTAGCAATTCTCCAGCAATCCGGTGACATCCCAGGTGGAATCAGAAGAAGAACTAAAAACTGTAGGGTTGACACAGTTTACATACCTGTGTAACCCTATTCTTAACATTGAATATAGACTATTGGTGAACAATTATCTGTATCCAATCCCTAACGTGGAGACACAGATTAACCCATGCCCCCCAGCTAATTAGCCCATGTGTACTGGGACTCTATGGGTAGCCACATAATTAAATCAGGGGCGACGACCAATCTACCAAATGAAGTATCTGCATTGTTTGTAGGTGTAGACATAACACTTACAAACCACTCCAGTTTGATGATTCTCCGCTGTCAGGTAACAATTAGAGTGGCAGAGTCTTATTGATTAGTAATTGGTCTGTTGATTAGTACTTAGTGTAAACAATCAGGGCAGTTACCTTTTGATCACAGTGCTTAGGCTCAATCAGCCGGCTGCCCTACATGACCTATTAGCATAGCAGATGGCGTCTGCATTTTCAGAACAGATCCAAAATACCATACATATACACTTTAATATCTACACATATTAATAAGTTCCATTCTGGTGGGCTCAGTGGGTCGAAATTTGCCAGTTTTTAATTCCTACAGGGACTCCACATATTGGCCAAATATCAACTCTCTGCGACCTCCAGAACTGGAGATACAGAAATGCACTTTAAAACATCTTTAAAATACAGGATTATAATGAAACATGGGAACAGGGGAACATACATTTTCAGGACATGACAAGGTGTAAACCACATTCCTGGACCGCAGTCCAGTTAACCCCTTGCCTCCCTGGTGAGATCAGGGGGTGGCCATATGAGGTGCAACCCCTTTAATACCGGGCCAACCCCCTCTCCCTCTACACGTCCCCTTCTTAATGGGTGACCTGTGGCCCACTGGCCCTAACGGGGAGTGGGGCACTGCTGGCACCCTTAACGAACTCAGTCTCAGAGGGATAGTCCTGACATGAAAGTCCATCAGCATTGCTGTTTTCACTACCCTTTTTGTGCTGAATAGTAAACTCGAATTCTTGTAAGGCCAAGTTCCACCTTAGCAATTTGGCATTCTCCCCTGATGCCCTCTGCAGCCAACTCAGGGGGTTGTGGTCTGTGAGGACCATGAAAGCCCTTCCATACACGTAGGGCTGGAGTTTTTTGAGTGCCCACACAATGGCCAAGCACTCTTTCTCAATGGTGGCATAGGCCACCTCTCTGGGGAGTAGTTTTTGGCTGAGGTACACCACAAGGTGCTCTCTGCCGTCGTCCCCCACTTGGCTCAACACAGCCCCAATGCCATAGTCCGAGGCATCAGTCTGTATGAGGAAATGTTTGGTATAGTCTTGGGGCAGCCAGTATGGGGGCCCCAGCAAGCGCAGTTTTCAGTGCCTGGAATGCAGTCTCACAGGCAGGAGTCCAGGTGATAAGCACAGGCAGTTGCTTCTTAGTCAAATCAGTCAGGGGTTTGGCCACGGCGCTGTACTGTGGGACAAACTTCCTATAGTACCCTGCGGTGCCCAAAAATGCCATGACCTGTTTCTTGGTTTTTGGAACAGGCCACTGAACTATGGCTTCTACCTTGGCTGGCTCTGGTTTGAGGTGCCCTCCACCCACCATGTGCCCTAAGTACAGGACCTCTGCCATCCCTACCATACACTTAGTGGGTTTCAAGGTAAGCCCAGCCTCCCTGATCCTATCCAGCACCGCAGCTACATGTCCTAAGTGGGAGTCCCTGGAATTACTAAAGACAGCAATGTCATCTAAGTAAGCCCTGGCATAGCTCTGCATCCATTCCAGTAACCTATTGACCAGGCGTTGGAAGGTAGCCGGGGTATTCTTCATCCCAAATGGCATCACCAAAAACTCATAGAGGCCACTTGGAGTGATGAATGCTGACTTCTCCCTAGCCTCCAGG
The DNA here is from genome assembly GCA_036426205.1 of Ascaphus truei. Lineage (NCBI taxonomy): Eukaryota > Metazoa > Chordata > Amphibia > Anura > Ascaphidae > Ascaphus > Ascaphus truei. The sequence continues at coordinate 56,556,181 of CM071568.1, read as the reverse complement.
GTCAGTGGGATTTGCCAATAGCCTTTGCTCAAATCCATAGTGGTCAGATACTTTGCCCCCGCGAGTTCATCTAGTAACTCATCCATGCGGGGCATGGTGTAGGCATCTGACACCGTCCCAGCGTTGAGCAAGCGGTAGTCCACAGAAAACCGGGTGGTCTTGTCCTTCTTAGGGACTAGAACTACCGGGCTTGTCCAAGGACTCTGGGACGGAGTAATTACCCCTAGGGTCAGCATCTCCTCTATCTCCCTTTCCATACTGGTCTTGACCTCTTCTGACACTCTATAAGCGTGCTTATGCAGAGGCTGCAGGTCCCCTGTGTGCACTGGGTGTTTTGTGAGATGTGTGGTCCCTGGCATGTCAGTGAAGAGGGCCCTAAACTTAGCTTCTACCTGCTGCCTAGCACTCAACTGTGCCCCTATCTCTACCTGCTCCACAGAGATTCCCTGCCTAGCCTCCCCTAGGATATCAGGCAGAGCATTGCTCGCCGGATCCTCCAGCAGTGGGCTACAAATGGCCTTACTGCTCCCATACTCGGTGCTCTGTATTCTTTCAGCATATTGACGTGATATGTCTTATGCCTCTCAGGCTCTACCTGTACAACGTAGTTGTACTCATTCACCTTTCGGGTAACCGGGTACGGTCCTGACCAGGCAGCCATCAATTTGTTCTCCCGAGTGGGTTTGAGAACAAGAAACTGCTGTCCTGGGATGAATTCCCTGCTACGGGCATTCCGGTCATACCATTGGTTTTGCTTGGTCTGAGCGGCCCTGAGGTGGTCCTGGGCCACCCCCATGAGCATCTCTAACCGGTCTCGGAGATCTACTACATACTGGATCACTGAAGCATCAGTAGCAGTAGCCTCCCCTTCCCATCCCTCATGGAATAGGTCCAGAGGTCCACGTACCCTGCGGCCATATAGTAGCTCGAAGGGGGAGAAGCCTGTAGATTCCTGTGGTACCTCTCGGTAGGCAAACAGCAAGTGATGTAAATGAATCTTCCAGTCTTTCCCCTCCGCCTCTATAAAGGTCCGAAGCATCTACTTCAGGGTACCGTTAAACCTCTCACATAATCCGTTTGTCTGGGGATGGTAAGGGGTAGTGCGCCGGTGCTGTACACCGCATACATCCCAGAGACAATGTAACAGTTCACTCATGAACTGGGACCCCTGATCGGTTAGGATCTCACTAGTGAAACCTACCCTAGAAAAAATGTTCAGCAAAGCTGCTGCCACTGTCTTGGCATCAATGGTGCCAAGCGCTACCGCCTCAGGGTGGCAAAATCCATCACCGTGAGGATGTAGCGCTTCCCTGACCTGCTAGGAATCATAAGGGGTCCTACAAGATCCATCGCTACTTTCTGGAAGGGTTCCCCTATTATTGGTAGGGGTTTCAGGGGTGCCTTCACACGGTCGCCAGCCTGCATGCATCACAAGAGCGGCAGAAAGTGCCCACATCTCGAGATGCCCCTAGCCAGTAATAACGCTGTAATAACCGGGCTCGCGTTCTGTTGACCTCCTGATGTCCCGCTAACGGAATAGAGTGAGCTACCCGTAACAGTTGCTCTCTGTACCCCTGGGGCACTACTAGCTGTCACTTACCGGTCAATCCCTCCTCTATCCCTGGGTTCCCTTCTTCTCTATACAGGAGTCCCTTATACCATAGGCAATGCTCAGTGCCTTCCCCTGCCTGAGATTCGGACGCCCAAAGTCTCACACCGGCCAGGGTAGGGTCTGTCTTCACTGCCTCCCTAAACTGGGCTCCTAATTCTGGCCACCCCACAGTCATATCATTGTCCGGAGAATGGGGAAGGGTGAGGGGAAACAGTAAGTCAGTCTGTGGTTGCAACTGATACTGGCTTACCTCCCCGGGCTCCTCTACGCCCTCTGCTAACGTTGGTCCCAAAGGCTGGGGGAATGGTGCCGCCGCTGTCTGGCTCTGGGTATCCACCGCCACTGCAGCGGGTTTGGGCACTCGGTTGTAGGTGCAGGTCATCGGACCCAGATCGTTGCCAAGAAGAACTTCAGCATCCAAACCGGGTAAAACCCCCACCTCCCGCACACCCTGGCCCTCCCCCCAATCCAAAAAGATTCTGGCCACTTGCAGGAAACGTGGCTCTCCGTCGGCCACAGTGATCTGTATCCCAGGGCCTGGGAGTAAATCCTCTGGCCGGACCATATCCGGTCGGACCAGGGTCACTGCAGCTCCTGAATCCAGCAAGCCGACTGCTTGCCGGTCACCGACTGTGACCGGGGTGAGATGTCTGCTTAGCCAAGCATAGGGTCCAAATGTGCAACCCTATGCTGGGGAAGCACTTTGTACCGCCGACACTGTGTCTCAAAGTTCTTCAAAAAACTGTCGATCTGATCAGTACCTTCCACGAACTTGGTGAGACTGTGCTGATCCAGTTTGAGTTCATCTTGGTTGGGTTGGACAGGGGGGCAATAAGCGGGTCTGGGATTTCCTCCGCAACCAATTTAGGGGCTTCTGCTCCATGAGACCCAGATAGGGCTTCCCACATACATAGGGCTGCAGCACTCCTGAGCCCAAGCAGTGGCCAGGCACACTGGCAGAGCCTGTAATACTGCCCCACACTGTGGGGACCAGTCTGCCAGCACCTCGAGCCGCCTCTTGGTCACCTCTTTCAGCCCCTCTGTCGATATCCGGTACACGGCCGTGGCACTCATTGCTCACTGCTCCAGAAACACCCTACGCGTTTCATGACAGGGACTTCGTCAGGGGAAATTTCATTCCTTATATACCAAATAAATTAACTTGTGCATTGATTGCCAATAAACAACAGATGAATATATTTAACTTACAAGTGGATTTAACCCATGTGATTGCTGGACAGAACATAGTACTAGAGTATCCCTACCTGTACTTATATGTGAATACCATGAAACAAAAAATATACAGAGCAACATTAAAGCTTACATAACAAGTTAATTTATTCGGTAAGCTGTCTGACCAATGAAATTGACCCCTGACAAAGTCCCCAAGACGAAATGCTTAGGGTGTTTCTGGAGCAGTGAGCAGTGAGTGCCACAGCCGTGTTTTTATGAGTGCAAGCAGAAGAGTGAGCTTTTTGAATCCCTGAGCAGCAGAGGTTTGGTGTTACCTGCCGGGTCCATACCGCGAGGCATCAAGTGCACGGGAACTTGTTTCCTTGGAGTGCCTGTAGCCGGAGGAAGCAATACTGTGAGACACATGGTGCAATTGTCTATCCGGTATACACGGAACCAGGACATTGAATAGCGTGTGGAGTGAGAGAGGCACTATATCCTCCAAGGACTCTCCGTTTGGATCCACTGCTGCTTTGCTGTACTGTTGGGGTTTGAGAATTTTCTCATATATGCTGTTATTCAAGCTCTGTTTGTGAGTGCACATTTTAGATTTTTTCAGCCCAATAAAATTATTTTTATACTTTAACACACTAGGAGTGCGCCTGTTTTTTTTTGTTTTTTTTGCAGATATCTTTCATGGAACTAGTGATCCTCATATTCAGGCTGCAAGATTCCGGAGAATTGTGTTTTGGGGCTGGTTCTTTTTTTATTATTTATATTTTTTATTATATTTTCCATATATTTACATCAGTTTATAAGTACTTAATATTTTTTTTATATATTTATTTTTATATATATTGTATATTTTTATGTTTTCATTTTGTTTTTGATATATATATAGGCTGTTTATTGGAGTGACAAATTATCACCACCATTAGTATATATATATTAGTAAACACTCCATTTTGCTCCATGGTCAGTGTATAGCTTCTTTTTTGCTAGTTTTATTCATATTTGGTTTAGTACGCATTAGGCGCTACCTCACTGGTGTGTGTGTGTGTGTGTGTGTGTGTGTGTGTGTGTGTGTGGTGTGTGTGTGTGTGTGTGTGGTGGTGTGGGTGTGTGTTGTATTCTAAATCTATATATATATATATTAAGTTATGGTGGGTGAAAAAGGGGACAGAAAACCTCTACCGTTAGCATATAGCCAATAAAGAAACTGGGTTGCCGGGAGGACCAGTTTCACTGAAGCACCAGGAACCGGAAGTGACATAGAACGCCGATCAGTTCGGCAAGTGCCTGTCGCGGACACCGGAGTTTGCGGAACACCATGAACTGGTCTGTGCCCATGTTTTAAACTTGTTGTGTGAAATCACATTCCTGATATTTGACATAAAACAAAATTTTGAAAAAGAAGTTCTTTGAAAATTGTGATGACTTCATGGTGGTGAGGACGCTTAAAGATACCATTACATGCCTGAGACAGGCACTGAAATGTAAGAGCATATCTCACCATTTACAGATACAAGCATTGTGTTGTGAACTTGCTTCACTATTGTGCTCTTTTTCTTTTTCCTTATCTGACTCTGAATAGCAAAGCAAACCTCTAACTAAATAGAATAAGTTGCCTTTTCTGTACTACTCTTTCATTATACTGTACTTAACTGACTTCGTTTTCAAAATCAGCAAAAACAATGACTGTTTCACATGATCTTTGCAGTGGCGTAGCTAGATATGCCCGGGCCCTCGGGCAAAAAAACATTTCAGGGCCTCCTCATGTCTCTCTCTCTCTCTGTCTCTCTCTCTCCTTTGTGTCTCTCTCTCTCCTTTGTGTGTGTCTCTCTCTCTCTCTCTCTCTCCTTTGTCTCTCTCTCTCTTTCTCTCTCCTTTGTGTCTCTCTCTCCTTTCTCTCTCCCTCTCCTATGTGTCTCTCTCTCCCCTTTGTGTGTCTCTCTCTCTCCTTTGTCTCTCTCTCTCCTTTGTGTGTGTGTGTCTCTCTCTCTCCTTTGTGTGTGTGTGTGTCTCTCTCTCTCCCTCCTTTGTGTGTGTGTGTGTCTCTCTCCTTTCTCTCTCTCTCTCTCTCTCTCTCTCTCTCTCTCTCCTGCTCTCTCTCTCTCTCCTTTGGTTCTCTCTCTCTCGCCTTTGTGCCTTTGTGTCTCTCTCTCTCCTTTCTCTCTCTCTCTCTCTCTCTCTCTCTCTCTCTCTCTCTCTCTCTCTCTCTCTCTCTCTCTCTCTCTCTCTTTACTTTGTGTGTGTCTCTCTCTCTCTACTTTGTGTGTGTGTCTCTCTCTCTCCTTTGTGTGTGTGTCTCTCTCTCTCTCCCTCCCTCCTTTGTGTGTCTCTCTCCTTTGTGTCTCTCTCTCTCTCCTTTGTGTGTCTCTCTCTCTCCTTTGTCTCTCTCTCTCTCACTCCTTTGTGTCTCTCTCTCACCTTTGTGTGTCGCTCTCTCTCCTTTGTCTCTCTCTCTCCTTTGTGTCTCTCTCTCTCTCCTTTGTGTCTCTCTCTCTCTCCTTTGTGTGTGTCTCTCTCTCTCCTTTGTGTCCCTTCCTTCCTGTATCCTTTCCTTTTCATATCTGTTGTTACCCCTGTGATTTAACCCTTCCCCTCCCTGCCCCCTTTCCCAGCATGTCCCTCAGGCTGCAGCTTCAGCCCCACGCTGCTGTACTTGAGGCCCCGCCCCCTGACCTCGGCCCTGCCATCTATGGAGGCTCTGCAGAGGAAGGCATTTCCCCTCTGTCCTTCCTACTGCATCTCAGGGCCCTGCCCCCTAACCGCAGCCCCACCCACCTGCAGAGGAAGGGATTTGCCTCTGTGCTTCCTGCCTGGTCAGGAGGTCTGGCCGCTGACAGGGGGGGAGAGCGGGCCCCCCAAGAGTGCGGGTTTCAAAGAGATCAGCCACATAATTGTTACACTTCAACTTAATGTAGCAAATCCAAAAGCAATAGTAGGCAGTTTGTAAGCCCTATCCTGCCTTATTAATGTCTCTATTCCCATAAGATTACCTTTACCCTGATCATGTTCAATAGCCAATAGACACTGTTGCATGTCTTTATACGGAGACCATATATGTTGCGATCGTGGCTTATTGGTATTACTTACAGTACCTGCATTTTGTTCTGAGTGGCTACATATGCCTGATGACAATTGCTTCACTCTTTAACTATAAACCATATACTGTACACTATGTGGTTTTTGAGATTAAAACCACTTTATTGCCGTACCCAATGTATTACTCCTAAACAGGAAATACACAGTCAGCAATATTAACTGTGTTGGATAGGGTTCCCTTTCCACATTGACTGTCTTCCTGAATTTTTAACTTTTTTGTGTATGTAGCCCTTGTTCCCCCGTACCTGGGAAGTAACTACCGGCACTGCTATTACCTGTGGCAAGCAGGGGGCCTGAGCCTCCGCCACTGGGAGCCTGGGGTGATTCTGGTTCGTCTCGGTGCAGCGCCACCACCTGCAAGAGATCTCAACGTGGTGGGATAAGCCCCTTACGGGAACAATACCAATAATACACACACTCAAATATATGACAACAACCTTTACTGAACACACTATAACAGTACCCTGTACCACACAGTATAATAGGCCCAGCCCTGTATCACCAATGAGTGTCCCCAAAGTACATACATAGGGTGCTTGGCACCAATACACTGATGTCCTTTTCCCCCAAAGTCGGGACCCACCCCGAAGTGTAGGAGATGGCGCTATCCCGTGAAGTTTTGGTGCACTTAGTTGGGTACCTGCCCGTGGCTCCGGCACCCGGGTAATGCAGATTTATAAGGGGATCCGTCTGATTCAACGTTGTCGTGGTCTGCGATGGCGTCCGCATCCATGTGGGGTGAACTCCGGTGTGGATAATATCACCATACAGGGTCTCTTACAACGGCTGCACTCACTGTGTGGCATCTTCACTGTGTCCCTGACATTAGACAGTAAATGAGGAAGCATCCCTATCTAAGGGGCCTTCCCTGCAGCAATCACAAGCTACTGTGAGCTGTGGCCTAAGGGGGGGGGTTGGAATATACTAGGCAAAGTCTCAGAGCCACTGGCTCTGAGACACTACCTGCTTGATCCAGCTCCCTCTTCCGACTGGTGTGGTCCACCTGAGCGCGCCACATCTATCAGTCTGTTGCAGTGGGATTCCGGGAGCCCTTTTGGCTGTTGTGGACCTTGTGTCCCTACTCCCAGAGGCTCATGGGAGTTGTAGTTCCCCTGCTGAGCTATGGCTGAGCAGAGGGTGCACCTTATTGCACTGCGCATGCGCAGGGTGTAGCATGATGGCCGCCGCTACTCTGAATACCCTCTGCACATGCGCAAGCTGTTACTGCGCATGCATTGCGAGTGGCCATATAGGGATATTAGTACCCTCTGATTAAATTTTCCCGCCATTATGTTTGTCTATAACGAGTGCAAATAAGTATCCTTCGGGTTGTATCTATCAACCTTTTAGTAAATACAATGATACAGAACAATGTAGGATGTAAATGACGCTCCCTGAGTGATAATTATATGCCGAAAAGCTATTATCTTCCATTGAAACATAGCCCTTATAGTCTACAGATTTTAAAATACTCCTGTATTTACAGCATTAAATAAAAAAATCCCACATTAAGCAAAGGCCTTTTGTTATCGTCAATATATTTGATAAGCACATGTGTACTGTATGAGTGTGAAAGAAAAGATTGCATTTAGAGTCATTGCATAGAAAGAATGGGTAATTACAATGTCCAAATTTCTATGTGTCAATGAAAAAAAAATACAGTATGTGAAAAATCTTTGCAATTTTATAAAGTGTTCTTCAAAACTAGGTGTTATCAATCTCATTCATTTGCTATACAGTATGGTGAAATGTACTTGAGACAGGAACACATATTTATACCCTTGTAATTAGCAAATATTTTATTGTGATCAGTATCAGGTTAGAAATGTTTCCCCCATGAAAGATAAATGATAACAGCTCAGCCAGCATTTATTTTTTCTCAAATGGACACAGCTCAATTGCTCCTCCATGTGGATAGTCTATTCATATTGCTGGTGACCACTGAACCTGCAGTACAACAGTTACTGTATTTATAAAGAACCGGCAGTGAATTCACTACACTATTACAAAAAGAAAGGTCATGCAAATTACAGCTCAACCCCATTATAACGTAATCCGTTACAGCGCGAATCCGCTTATAGCGCGATGCAAGCGTGGCTCCCCATTTTCGTATTTATGAATACTTTACAACATGATTATTGGTATCTTAAATACTTTATTGTACAATGTATAAAATTGTACATTATTTCTAACACGACCTGCTTATAACGCGATGTGATTCTTTGGACCCCAAGCACAGCATTATAAGGGGGTTGAGCTGTACTATAGTTTTTCTCTCAAACTGAAACCTATAACCATAAGGTTTTACTGGGAGTTCCCGTCCATTAACATTCAGGGAACTTTGCCTCACAATGATAAATGTGATTTTGCAGGTAATGCCACTTGCTCTGGATGGGAAAAACACTGCCTAACTCTGTAAACTTCATGGGTCCTTGGACAAGTTACTTTACCTCTGTGAACCTCAGGCACTATAAGCAGATTGTAGGCTTATTGAGGAAGGGCCTTGTAAGAGATGTGTGCAGAGGTACGCAATAGAGACTGGTTTTAAGGTGAAATTAAATAAGGCTTTATTGCGCCTGTTGCTTTAAACAAAGCAAACATGTGAAAATCCACAAACAAAATCTGCTCCACGTTGGAGTATTTTTACACTTGTAGTCCAGTGATTTACCAGCCAAAATCATAGAGACATTTAGATATATATAGACAGACATAGATAATCAGTCTTATAAGAAAAGTCTTATCTGTCTCGTAGTTGTAGGGGGAAGGCTTCTCTCTTTCCTGGGTTGCTGCCTTTTCCTCAGGTTATCTCAGCATTCAGGTGTAGACGTCTTGTGAGCTCCAGACATCTGTGATCCCTCTATCAGTCTCATCTGTGAGACTCAGGAACCTCTGCTCTGTCTGTTTTCCTTGGTCAGCCCAGTTGTGGACTAAGGAATCTCTCTTCCTGTCTCAAAGGCAGGCTTTTCTAACCAACCTCTAATCAGCAAGGTGGTGTTGGTTAATTGACTACCAGCAGTTAACCACCACACTGCTGGATTAGAGGCACCTTTTTGAACAGGGACACGTCCCCTGTTACAGGCCTCAATATGTCTGAAAGATTCTATAGTTAAATTCCCTAAACTAGGGCTGTCAAACACGCAGCCCACAATGAGTGACTGCTCATCCAACAAATGCTGCACTTGAACCAAGGTGAAAAAACTGTAACCACTGTCCCGGGCCTGATGGCTGTGGGGTCACGGTCGATGCTGAAAGTTGCATCTGGTTTCAGGGCCTCTGATTGCTGGCAGGCCTCTTTTCCCCTCAAAGGTCAGGGCCTTCTTTCCCCATGATGGTGCATACTGAAAGTTGGGCCAAACTTCCGGGACCACAAGGCACGAGAGGCTCCCCCCAACCTAAAATAAAAAGTGTGTGTATTGTGGGGGGAGTAGTATTGTGGGAGAGAGGGGTATGTGTATGTATGTGTATGTATTGTGGGGGGTATTGTGTATTGTGGCCGTAGGGGGGTATTGTGTGTGTATTGTGGGGTAGGAGGGTTGTGTGTGTGTGTGTATGTGTGTGTATCTATTGTGGGGAAGGGGGTAGTGTGTGTGTGTATTGTGGGGGAGACGGTTGTGTGTGTATATGGTGTTTGAGAGAGGGGGTGGGGAGAGGTAGAGGGAGAGAGAGAGAGAGAGAGAGAGAGGGATGGAGAGAGAGACGGGGAGGGGGAGAGAGAGAATAAGTGAGGGAGAGAGACTTTTTTTCTTGGTGCGGTCCAAGTTGTGCAGTTGGACTTAAGAATTGGCCCCCAAGCTATTCTGAGTTTGATGGGCCTACACTAAACCTTGATGTGGTGTATTACAGTACATCCTGATCTAGTGCTAACTGCCATTGAATTCTATCAGTCGCATTGGAGCTTAATTAAACTGCCCCTCTTTATACCAATGTACTGTAGTGCCGACGATTATTCTAAAACAAACCTGGTGCAATCTCCAAAAAGACCCAGGTACATGCTGGGTACATTTCACACATTTTCTGCAGACAGACTAATTGCTCATCGGATTAACAGAGGGGACTGCCAGTAACCCCTGCTGTGTTAATCCGATGGGCCATTAGCCTCTGCAGAAATGTCACTGAAATGTACCCAGCATGTACACAGCATGTACCTGGCTAGTTTAAGACACGTTTAAGACAAGTTTTAGAATACTCGTTGGCTCGTCTGCATATACAATATTTTTGTTTTTAGCGACCCTGTGTATTTACTGTACAGGGTTACAAAGTATCTTTAAATGCTTCAGAGACCTTGGAGAATTAGATTAATTGTAATAAAATTCCTTTAAAGAGCAATTCCAAAACAAGAGTTAAATTTATCTTTAATAGGTATGGAACCAAGCTATATTGTAATGTAATGACCCAAAAAGCCCATTATTGTTGGTTAGAATAGTATATTGTTAGCTCTTGGAATCTTTTGGGATTTAAGGTATTACATCCTTTTCTTAGGAAGAATGGGAATTTGTGTAGGAACTACTCAAATTCTCATATTACTCGACCTCTCTGCTGCATTTGACACCGTGGACCACCCTCTTCTCCTTCACATTCTCCATACTCTTGGTATTCGGAACAAAGCTCTATCCTGGATCTCATCCTACCTCTCCCATCGTACTCTTCAGTGTCTCTTCTCCTAACACCTCCTCCTCCTCTATTGATCTCTTTGTGGGGGTACCCCAGGGCTCTGTCCTGGGACCTCTTCTCTTTTCTCTCTATACACTCTCTCTAGGTGACCTAATAACATCTTTTGGGTTTAATTATCACCTCTATGCTGACGATACATAAAAATACTTTTCAACACCTGACCTTACACTGCTGTACAAACCAAAGTTTCTGAATGTCTCTCTGCTATATCATCCTGGATGGCCCTCCGCCGCCTTAAACTCAACATGGCTAAAACAGAGCTCCTCATACTTCCTCCCAAACCTGGCCCTACTACCTCCTTCCACATTACTATTGGAACTACGATCATTCACCCAGTAGCCCAAGCACGCTGCCTAGGTGTCACACTCGACTCCTCTCTCACATTTGCCCCTCACATTCAAAACATTTCTAAAACCTGTTGCTTTTTCCTCCGCAATCTAACAAAGATACGCCCTTTCCTTTGTTGCTCGACTGCTAAAACTCTGACTCAGGCCCTCATTCTCTCCCGTCTTGATTACTGTAACCTCCTGCTGTCCGGCCTTCCTGCTTCTCACCTGTCTCCCCTACAATCTATCCTAAACCCTGCTGCCAGAATCACTCTACTCTTTCCTAGATCTGTCTCAGCATCTCCCCTCATGAAATCTCTCCTGGCTTCCGATCAAATCCCGCATCTCACACTCAATTCTCCTCCTCACTTTGAAACTTTACACTCTTCTGCCCCTCCTTACATCTCAGCCCTAATTTCACGTTATGCACCATCCAGACTCTTGAGTTCTTCTCAAGGATATCTTCTTTCTACCCACTTTGTATCTAAAGCCCTCTCCCGCCTTAAACCTTTTTCACTGACTGCCCCACTGTAAGGAATCCACTACTGGCTTTGACTATAGCCTTACAGAATCATGGTCAGTTGCGAAGCGTCCCTGCAATCAAAGGCAAATGTGCTGCCTCTCAATTGCAGCTTTCTGTCCTGTGCTACATCATTGGAGGAATACTCCAACCACCCTCCTCCTGTGATTGGATCTCCTCCGCCCTTTTATTCTAGGCGTTGGCTCTGAACCACCCGAGCATAACTATTCCTACCTCTATGGTTACTGTCTCTGCCACAACCACCCCAGGCCTCTCCCTAGCGTTCTTCCTTACTCCAAGTTCTGAGTATCCAAGGCCTGGTCCTGGACTATCTGTGTGAAGCGTTTGTTGCCAGCACTGGCCTGCGCTATCTCCTTGCAGTGGCCTACCCTGGACGTCTGTGCTGAAGCGTTGTTGCCACACTGGGCCGCCTGCTATCTCCTTGCAGTGGCCTAACCCTGACGTCTGGCTGAAGCGTTGATGCCAGCACTGGTACTTGCTGCATTTCCCTCCTAGCAGTGGCTACCCTCCTTTCGCGCGCCTGCTGCTATCTCCTTGCGTGGCCTGCCCTGGACGTCTGTGCTGAAGCGTTGATGCCAGCCTGGGCCTATCTGCTCTTCTCTGCGTGGCCACCCGGACGTCTGTGCTGTAGCGTTTGCCAGCACCGGTACCCTGCTGGCATTCCCCTCCTAGCAGTGGCTACCTCTACCCTTCCTTTCCTGCGCTTGCTGCGATCCTCATGTCGTGACCTGCCTTGCCGTTCTGCGCTAAGCGTTGGTTCTTCCCGACGCTGCCCTGCAGGTAACTGTGGCGGGTCCATCTGCGGGGTCTCCCCTCCGCTGATCGGCGTCAGGGCCGAGGAGCCCTCCTCCGAAAGCCACCCCCGCGCTCAACTTCCTAAGCGAATCGGGGAAATCCTGACTACCTGCTTTTCCGAACTCCTTCTCCATAACGACGATGCTGCCTTCTCATCTGACCCTGCGATGTACAGACTACGAACTGGCCCCTGTCCGGATCAGTCTGGCGTGGACTCAAGTCGTGATTAGATAACCCCCCTCAGCCCCGCGGTCCGGTCCCGGTTTGTGCAGCATCGGCTAACTTATGCTGGCCATAAAACCGAACCGCGCCGAGGGGGGGGCGGGGATGGCAATTTGCCAACTGAATTTATGTCCCGTCCTGCGTATATCAGTCCCACTATGAAGGCCAGTATTTGTGTAAGTACTACCCTGATTGAATGAACTTTGGACTTATGAAGTTTAACCCCCTTTGCAAAGACATGCCGTTGTGATCTGCTTTTTAAGGCTACCGTATCCTGAACTTAAAACAGTCTCTAGCCGAATGTATTCGGCTCCCCTGATCCCCTTTACCTGGGTAATGTTGAACCTTATGGAACTGGCCGACGCCAAGCGGCAATCTATGCCCTGGCCTCATCACTGGACATTCATCTAGTAGAACAGAGCGCCCTCCTCATGGGCCCTCTCAAGATACCTCATGTACTTTTCCTCAAACACTAGTACCACCACATAATAGAACAGGATCCCATCCTTCGCCAGTCTTGCTGCTGCTTGGCAGATTCTCTGTGCTGCCAGTTCCTGTTACTTAAACCTGTGGGGTTACCTTTGCTCTCTAAGAATGGTTCAAACCATCTGCCCTTTCATCCCCGCTAAGGAAGAGCTGCCACGTCGTCCTAGCGCTGAGTTAACCTCCCTGGGTTCTGTCCCCGAGGTTCTTTCTGTCTGAACCCCTGCTAGTCAGGGCCTTGAGTCCCCACCGTAAATCCCGCCATCCCCAGGTCAGTGTATCTCCTCCCGCAACAGAAATGAATCCTTTTGCCTCTCGTTATTAAACCGAATTTCTAAGCTCTGTTCCCGAGGTTATTTCGTGTTTAAACCCTGCTAGTCTGCTCGTGAGTCCCCACTTAACCCTTGTATCCCGCAGACTAAGCTGACGGTCTCAGGGCAAGAAGCTAGAAACCCTATGTCCCACTCTCGAGATAGTGACTTTCCTGATTCTTAGACTACACCTAACTTTACCTTGAGTTTGTTCCTATTTAAACCCCTGCAGGCAGCCCCTGGTGAGCCTCCTTGTAAATCCCTGTAGTCCTCCAGTCAGGACCCTCCTTAGCCTCAGGGATGAACCCCTTATGTCCCCTGATCTTCAGTAAAATTCTCGGGGTTACGCCCCCCTGAACGTTCGGCAATAATAATGGCTCCAGTATAAAGTATTCTGGAGCCGTTTGTTTCTTAAGCCTGTTTCACAGTAATCCCTAAGTCCTAGGAATTTGAACCCCCGTCGTTCACTCCAGAGAGCTGAGACCACCTGCTTCTGAGCATAGAACCCTTTTCGGGAGAACTGTTTTCTGTTTCTGATGGTCCCAGAACTACTCTTTCCCAGATACCCACTTCAGAGACCAAGCACCAGGTCGGGTTGCCTCCCACTGCACGTGTCTGGTGGTCTCCTTTCTCAATCCTAGGGGTAAAGTGAACTTATATATTATGTCCCTTTCGCAAGTGACCCCTGTCTTGAGATGCAGTCATATCTGCTGTTGCAATCACCTTAGTATCTATTAAGTCTGGGTTCCCCGTTTTGAGAATCAAGTTTTCAAAGTGTAAAGGGCACATAAACAATAAACCCGAAAATCGGCGGGCGGTAAATACAGGTTTCCGGGAAATAGAGAATTTCCTCGTTGCCCGAAGATTGGGAGTGCTAAAAGGGGGACGGTGAGATGGGAATCCTCTGATTTTGTAAACCTGCAGTCCCTTACCACTGTCGTTAAAGGTTCTCAAGCAGCCGCTGAGCTTAGCTCGTGCGCTGTAAAGTCTTCTGTTGTAGAGGCAATCTTGCCTAGCTTACTTCTGTCAGTCCTTTCTGTGATGCCTATCACCTTTACTAATTTCTGTCTGTTTGCAGGCATTCTCCTACTAAGTCTGTGATACCTGCAATTCCTTTCATTGGTGTCCAAAAACCCTGTCATAAGTTCCCATGGAGTCTGATGCCCCTCACTAGGGATTCTTGGGACCCATTCTGAAACAAGTGCAATGTTTCTCCTGATTTCATTACTAGCAAGTTCTCCCTTGTTTCTATTGGAAAGTCTAACCCCAGTTTTCTCTCACGGATATGCCCAGCCTCCGGAATCATTAAAATGACTTTAAGTCTGGGATGCCACTCCTGTAATAATACGTTTCACGCGATTCGCCCACAGTTTCGGGATATCCACTACTGACTGTATGTCTACTACCACAAAATCAGGGTTATCGCATTTGGAACTTTCCTTTTTTCAAAAATTCCGTCTTTAAGATGGATTATTATTTCTCTGTGTCTTCCAACAATACTTGGGGTACTTGCTATTGACTGTCATGTCCCAAGACTAGGGTTACCTCTCAAGAAGGTGCCTGGAGCTACCGATGTTAAAAACCTATGTTTAAACAGTAACAATTTGCATTGCTTCTCCCATAGTATCATGTGAAACCTGGGTACTGGGATCTCTACTCCAGCCAAGCTTAGTTCTCTGTCTTCTTTCTCTGTGTTGGAGGTACCACAGCTTTAACCCCAGACTTTTTCCCTAAGGCTGATGCACCGTTTACACCGCCTGCTCTTGTTTTGTGGATAAAACACTGTTTTCTCACCTTTCAAACAGACCTCTACACGAAGTGTCATCTGTGCGGTGCCACAGTGCCCTTTCTGGATGGCATTTGGGCCTTTCTCTAAGACGAGATACCCTTACTGGACCTCGTCGCTTTACCTGAAGCGTCCGTCCCATTCTCTATGGGTCCATTATGGGTATAGAACAGCTTATTGGTCCTTTACCAAGGCCACAATTTCGGGAGTTGATTCTCTCTAAAGATCACAAACCAAAGGAAGCGGATCCTTCTTCAACTGCCGTACCATGACCAAGGGTTGCATACACACTGCTACAGACTCTGCAAATTGCCTAGTATAGCAACCCTGTTTTGTATCAAAAGTACCGCTGCTATAGTGTGTAGTGTACCCTCCCGCCCCATTCCCTCGCTAACCATCACCCGAATTCCTTGGAAGTCAAAGACTTTCTCAACTTCTCCATGCTGATTTCATAAAGACATTGCCTTCTGAAGATCCCTCTGCTAATTGTGTCCGAAAATCTGTGTCCTTGTCCCGTACTCTTGACTATTACTATGCACCGGACACCTGGCTACTGTCCTTCTGATGTTCCCATTCCGGAGCCCTCAGGTCCCATTGTCCATTACCAAGAATGCAGTGCCACCGCTGCTTTTAGGGCACTCGCCAATGTACACCTGGATTGTGGACCTAATCTCCGCGAGACCTTCTGGAACAAAACTCTGTCTCTCCAGACCTATGAATGGTCCTGTCACCCAGGCTTCTCACCCAGTGGTGAGGGTACTGTAAGGAATCCCAACAACTATGGCTTTCATACGCCTCCTCTCGCCTAGGAGAGTTTAGGAACAATTCCATGTCCCCCAAATCTGTGATGGTTCCTGTTCTCCAGAGGTCTCACCTGAAGGGGGGGGTACTGTAAGGAATCCACTACTGGCTTTGACTATAGCCTACAGAATCATGCAGTTGCAAGCTTCCCCTGGCAATCAAAGGCACATGGTGCTGCCTCTCAATTGCAGCTTCTGTCCTGTGCTACATCATTGGAGGAATACTCACACACCCTCTCCTCTTGATTGGATCTCCGCCCTTTATATCTAGGCGTTGGCTCTAACCAGCGCCGAGCATAACTATCCTACCTCTATGTTACTGTCTCTGCCACAAACCACCCCAGGCCTCTCTCCTAGCGTTCTTACCTTCCAAGTTCCTGAGTATCCAGAGGCTGGTCCTGGACGTCTGTGCTGAAGCGCTTGTTGCCAGCACTGGCTGCTGCTATCTCCTTGCCAGTGGCCTACCCTGGACGTCTGTGCTGAAGCGTTGTTGCCAGCACTGGCCTGCTGCTATCTCCTTGCAGTGGCCTACCCTGGACGTCTGTGCTGAAGCGTTGATGCCAGCACTGGTACTGCTGCATTCCCCTCTAGCAGTGGCTACCCTTCCTTTCCTCGGCCTGCTGCTATCTCCTTGCAGTGGCCTGCCCTGGACGTCTGTGCTGAGCGTTGATGCCAGCACTGGCCTGCTGCTATTCTCCTGCAGTGGCCTACCCGGACGTCTGTTGCTGTAGCGTGTTGCCAGCACCGGTAACCTGCTGCATTCCCTCCTAGCAGTGGCTACCCTTCCTTTCCTGCGGCTTGCTGCGATCCTCTTGCAGTGACCTGCCTTGGACTTCTGCGCTGAAGCGTTGGTTCTTCCCGACGCTGCCGCTGGTGAACTTCGGCCAGCCTGCTGTCTCCTCCTGCTGAGATCGGCGTCATGGGCCGAGGCCGCTCCTCGCGCAGAAGCCACCCCCGCGCTCACGCTCCTAAGCTGAAGCGGGGAAATCTGACTACCTGTTGCCGAACTCCTGCTTCCATAACGACGATGCTGCCTTCTCCAATCCTGACCCTGCGATGTACGACTACGAACTGCGCACTCCGGATCAGTCTGCGTGGACTCAGGTCGGTGATTATATAACCCCACCTCAGCCCCGCGGTCCGGTCCCGGTTTGTGGCGAGCATCGGCGTAACACCCACACCTCTGGAATTCCCTTCCCCTCAGTACCCGACTAGCACCCTCTCTATCCACCTTTAAAACCCATCTTAAGACACACTTGCTTAAAGAAGCATATGAATAGCACTGTGGATATTCTGAACACATGATACATAAAGCTTGGCCCCCTGCAGACGCACTTACCAGAACTCCCTCCTACTGTCTCTGTAAGTTTTCCCTACCTACCAATTAGACTGTAAGCTCCTCTGAGCAGGGACTCCTCTTCCTTAATGTTACTTTTATGTCTTAAGCACTTATTCCCATGATCTGTTATTTATATTATCTGTTATTTATTTGATTACCACATGTATTACTACTGTGAAGTGCTATGTACATTAATGGCGCTATATAAATAAAGACATACAGTACAATACAACTAAAGGTTTTTACAACACTGCAACAGTTATGTGTTGTGTCGGTAACCCTACAGGCCCTCAGAAAGAGCTGAAGGTTGTTGACATTTACTGGAACCTCTCAAGAAGGGAAGTTTCCAGTTGTGAGTTATTAGATGTAGTTGTTCCAGTTTTCAGTTGCTGCTGTTAACCATGTAGAGCTACCATAGCTGAAGGGTGCGTCTGCATCTCTGTCTCTGGACTTATCAGCTAGACCTGGGGGAAGTTTACAATAGGTTATGGAGATTTGTCCACGTTGAGGTACAGTAGAAGGATGAGTTTCATGATCAAATGCTAGACTTCCTTCTAAACTGGGAACTTTCAGAGACTTATCACAGACCCTACAAGAAGCTAAACCCATGTCGTGTTCAATGGCTTGAAAGTGAAGTCCCTAGTATTGTGTGGTGGTGGCAACTGAGTTCAGATAAATTATTGTTGTATTTCATCTTTAAATAAATGTTCCCTGTTTTGCAAATAATGTGTGTGTGTCACTGAATATGCAAACAGCTGAGGAAGGACTGGTTACAGTATTTTTGTTCAGGTAACACAGCAATGCTTGTGGATGTAGGGAAATGAATACAAAATTGGAGTAGCAGGCTAGCCCAATTTGGAGACTTTTATTTCTTGATACCTTACAGGGCCACATTTCTTTTAAATGTATCCAATTTGAATTTACAATTTACTTTGCCTTTGCAGAATAAAATTGTTTATTCAACAGGGTTTTCTTTCTTTCATGTACATAGTAATCAATGTTTACTTTGTACTGAAGAGTACAAGGTACTATATTTTAAATGGAAATTTTTAAATGTTTTTCTTATTTCGGACAATCATACACTAACGAGAGAGAAACACAAAACGGGAAGTAGTAGAAGAAAATTAGTTTATATCTAGTTCCCAAATAATTTTACAAGTTAAGGAAAGAGTTCACAACCTTGTACAGAACATAAATGTTTAGTTTGTGATGTAAAATGTGATTTGCCCCTAACTGTACATACTGTGTGAATATTTATATATACTCTGACAGGGAAAATATCTATTCTAACATGAACATTACTAATAGTTTTTCTTGTATAGCGCTTACAGTGTACACAGTGCGGTAGATAAGATTTTTGTTGGGACAGGTCTGTTGAAATGGATTGGGTGGGTCTCTGGAGAATAATTATTAGCAGTATTCTGAATCCATTTTGTCTGTCCTGTCTTGACTCAGTATCCATTTCTGTGTGAAAGAATGTATATGTTGCAAGGTTGAGTTTTGCTGACAGTAGATTTTCACAGTGATGTCTGTGGCTCAACACCCAGAAATATAGTCATGAGACATATTCTGTTGTTGTACAGAATAATAGTGATAAGAAGTACCCTGTTGTTGTACTGAGCTGTTTGAAACTAGGGTAGCCCCCTCTCCCCCTGTGTCAGGGCGACAATGGGTGCTGCTATACCTGTGTGGCAAACAGGAGACCTGATCCTCCCCCACGGGGAGCCTGGGGCGTGTGTATCAGTATCTACTAACAGCACCTCCACCTGAGAGGGATCCTTATGCAGTAGGATGGCCCCTCCCAAGACAATATGCCCAGTAATACACACACAAAGTATGGGTAACAGTATTTACTGGATTGTACTAAGAAATAACCATGAACACACAATATACATATACAGTATAGCTTATACGGACCTACGATGTATTCACTACAGTACTTGGGTGCAGGGACACCAGTGTCCCGGTGTAAAGGCCACGAAGGCCTATCCCGCCCCAAGTGTGAGACAGCGCTGCCCCACGATGTGTTGGTGCACTTGTGGAAAATACTTGTCCGGAGCTCCAGGCCAGGGGGTCGCTGAGTAAGGCCAAGTTATGGTCAGACAATTCCACCGAAGAGCCACCTCCGTGTGGGGTGGCCTCCAGCCAGAGCGTCCCACCTTTTGATAGTCTCTGATATGAGTGCCTGGTCTGGTCCCTGATGCAGGCCACGCACACTGCGTTCATCCGTCACCAGTACAAGGGTACAAGCACTAACAGACTAAGGGGCGCGTCCCTATCTGAGGGGGCATTCCCTATAGCACCACAAGCTAGGGATGGTTGGGGCCTAGCTGGGACCTGAAGGGGGATACTCTGACCTAGTCCAGTGGAGCACTTCTCTCTGGACCTTACCTATCCCCTTGCTGTCCTACTCCCGACTCACCAACCTGCCCTAACTGTCCTAACTGTTATCACTGTTCTAACTGTTATAAATGCAGCAGCCCTATTGGTTGCCTGGCAACATGTGGTCTGCAGCCCCTGAGGCCTGCTCACCAGCTCACAATCTCCTGCAGCAACCACACAGCTGTCCCCCTCACGCAGCCTGGAGGTAAGAGGGAGACCTGGCTACATCAGTATTTACTAGCTTTTAGTGACCTTTAAGATGATAGGCTTAGAATAGGGAGTAGGCATTATAATCCGCCTAGTAACCAATGTTGAAAGGAAAAGTGTATACAGTATAAAGCCTGCTTGGGACCTGCCCTTGCAGAGTCTATGGGGACTTTCCCGAATGACCATTCGGTATGCTGTAAGCAAAGAATTACTCAGTATAATCTAACAACCTGTGTTGGCTTTGTCTGTATGTGAAGAAGCTGACAATCACAAGTCCCTGCCCCGTAAAGCTTACAATCTATTGTACGGTGCCCGAGTAACAGGGAGATAACTTCACTTGCCCAATGTCACACTGAATGGAGAAAGGGGGGGGATCCTCCGGCGCTGTGCTTCACTCAAATTTCCAGGACACATGCAATGTAAAACAAACAAGGGACCCAATCAGAAGGGTTAATCACAGTAGTATCTAGGAGTGAGTATACCAGGCACACTTACTTTAACCACTAGATTCCCTCTTCTGTGCAGTATATACTTCTTAATATACCTCGAAAAGGGAGAGACAGAGAAAACATAGTATAACCCTGTTTATTGAACAAAATTGATTAAAACATAAATTGCCAACTCACAGCTACCTTAAAGAATGGCATAGAGTGCAGAATTTTCAGTCCTCTGCCAGACTTCCCCAGAAAGGGAGAGGGAAGGACGAGCACTATCTCCATGCTGTAAAAACCCCATAACCACAGTATCGTTCCAAAATAAAGCTATTTAATAAGGTCAAAAAATCAGTAAAAAGCAACCAACGCTTCAGACCTTATGGTCCTAATGGTCCTACCCGATGTTAGGTGCCGCGTGGAGCTGTCCCGTCGTACGATGGTGGTGCATGGATATGAATGAAAATCGGGTGGTTTTCCCGACTTGTGACACAGACCTGTTCTTCCTCCCGTCAGTCAGCCTCCTTGCAGTGTCTTTCCCACGTCCCGCGCATCTGGCCATCGTCGCGTCCGTTGGTAGTGTGTATCAAAATGGGATTCTTGCCTTCACTTCTCTGTAGACGGTGGCTCGCGAGGACCAAAAAGGACCGTCAGAACGCGTTTGTCGCTAAAAGCCTTCCTCAGTCACGTGGATACATGGGGTCAGCATCACTTTATATCTCCTTTATGTTTGCATTGTCCATCTGCACTGTTAATTGCTCTCTATATTAGCATACGAAAATTGCACTTGTTTTAAATCCATCTCAAACTAGCTACTGTATAATAACATACAATACATAATAAACATCTTAAAACAAATAACTTATATATAAATTTATAAAAATGCCAGATTCTTTGTACTGATTTTATATCTTAATTGAAGCAGAATGATGTAATTACTAGGTGTTCCTGCATTGAGAATCCTACAATGAAGGCTGTCAGTTCAATCTCCAGGTTTACAACCCTTTAGGTGCTAGGTTTGCAGGGAGAGATCCAAAAGATTCTCTTTGTGATATTTTTCTGAATAAATCTCCTCCCTCCAATCTGTTTTAAACCTGTTCTATTCCTAGGAACACTTCAAGCAAGCAGGATTTTTATGTGTTTAATCCTGTAGTGGTTTGACACACTGTGGGTTTCTAAACCATTGATAATATTTCTAATGTGTTCTCCAATTCTTGTTTTTAATTTGCGTATGGTTCTGCCCACGTACTGGAGATTACACCCACATTCCAATACATACACTATGCCTTTGCTATTACAAGTGATGTGTGACTTGATTGGATATTCAATTGATGAAACAGTACTTTTAAAACTTATGCTTTTTGTATTTAGCTGCGAGTTGTTTTTACATGCTTTGCAATTCAGACATTTAGAGAAACCTTTAGACAGTTTGTCTAACCAACATTGGTTTTATAGTCTCTATATTTGTTTTCCTTATAATCAATTTTGTCCCTTCTAAATTTCGTACTTTTATTTTCTGGGAACTAGCTGCAATTGAAAAATATATAGAGCAGGCTAGAATCCCAAGAGGGCTACGTATCTTCAAATCTCCCACCCTAGAGCAAGACAATCCAGTTTTTATATTAGAGTGGAACAGAATACTGGATAATTGCTCATTTGAACTAATGCGGTTCATTACTATAACAAGGGGTGAGACGTTAAAAAGAATTGACCAACAAATCATTGAGACCCAATGCAATCTGGAAATATATGAGGGACATGAAGAATTCAACTTATGTGAAATAGAAATTAAAGACAGATTAGATAAAATAGAGGAAACAACTAAAGAAAATAAAAGGACGAAATTTAGAAGGGACAAAATTGATTATAAGGAAAACAAATATAGAGACTATAAAACCAAAGAAAAGGTTCATGGGGTAATAACAGCACAAAAAGAAAGAAGTAAATCTAGAGAAGTAGACAAACGAGATAGAAGAGAAAGAAGCAGATCAGCAAGACCATATAGAGAAGAACAAAAACAAAAAGAGAAAGAAAAAGAACGTGAGAAAAATAAATATAGACACACACAAACAAATAAACATAGTGAAAATCAGGACAGATATATAGATAATCGAAAGAATCAAAGTAGATATACAGAATGGAGGTCAAATAACAACAAAAGAACAGAAGGGGGAAATTTAAGGCCCTATAAGGAAAGAGATTTCCACGCAAAGGGAAAAAGAGAAGCCTTCTGGTTTGGAGAAGAATTCTACTTGCAGACAAGAGGGACTGCGATGGGTACCAGGTTTGCCCCCAGTTATGCAAACCTTTTTCTCGGTTGGTGGGATGTCCTGGAAATTTGAGTGAAGCACAGCGCCGGAGGATCCCCCCCCCCTTTCTCCATTCAGTGACTAATACAGAGGTTGGAGAATCACCTCTGAACGAAACTCTGGCAGCAGGACTACACTCTATGAGGGACTGAAAAACCGAACCCATTTTTATACGGTTGGCGCAGTTATTTTATTTCTTTTTATCCAATGTCACACTGAGCTGACACCGGGAATTGAACCTAGTTCCCTTGCTTCAAACTCAGCATCATTGTGTTCTCAGAGTCAGTGTCTTTAATTACTAGCCCACTCCCTCTATTAAATATATTACATATCAATATGTACGAATTCAGTCATACAAAATGATGTTAAAACTGATATGGTTGAGCACCAACATTGTGTCCCCTTCTCCTGTGATCACAATCACAACAGGCAGTGTGCATGTTATCTGAAAAAGTGCACAGGATGAAGAATGATAGTGTTAATCTGCCTTTTTTTATTAGTCAAAGATTGAACATGTGAGTGTTTATTGTGCATACAGTATGGGACTTTTAAAATGATGCCTTTGATGTTATGTATTTGCATGATATATTGCATATGATGGGGACGACTTACTATGAATGTATTTTAACATTTTTTGTGCATCAAAATTTCAGTGCTAAAAAGTAATACAAACTTTCGGAAATGTGCGTTCTTTGCATGAGGACTTTATACAGTACTGTACGTGATGCCTAATTTTTGTTGAAATTATATTTGATACATCACTTACCTAGTTTCTCCACTGCAGAGGTATTACCATGCAGCAGCTGCATCGAGCAGCTCACGCCTACACTGGCGTTCAGAAAAACAGCTCTATGTGAGAAGCACAGCGAACGCAGCCAGAGGCGTTCACTCCGCTTCTAAGTGTAATAGTATACAAAACAGTTCGATTCTACTGCTCCAAGTCTGCTGCGCAGGGACACTGTGATTGCCATACATAGGCTATACCCTTGTCCCGACTAAATCCAGCAAGGAGCTTCATATTACATAAGACATTAGTGGATCAGATCGCTTCAAGTACCCAACATATAGGGAAACTGAATACCACATCTAAGGCTCTTATACTAATAAGAGATTAGTATACTCAGGTGTTTATTCAGTCACCCCTTCTTTTATTCAACAAGGAGCTCTACACAGGGACACTGCGATTGCAAAAACTGGCCTTCGATTTACAGACAGCAGTGTAACCACAGCCATTAAAATATCTTACCAATTGCTCCAGGATTGCTGTGCAGTAACATTGTGATTGCCATACATAGGCAACCTCCTAGCCCCAATCTAGCCAAGCTAAGGGTTCCATAGGTTATATGGTAATAGTGGCCCGAAGTAATTTATTTGCATGGCCACTAATGACTCCGATTACTACACTGGGGAGTCATTTTTTGCTGCATCAGGAGGCCCAAATATTATAGCGAGTGAGTAAACAATTCCGGCGCTGATCCAGTCTCCTACCCAATTAGCTACCGCGGGTCACCACGTAGGGATACTGTGATTGCGTACTGGCAATCACCCGACCCCAACCAGCCACTGATCGATAGAGAGCAGCGCAATATTGGCTGTTGTCCACCCTGTTTGGACGTATCATTGGACCACTAAGTCCACTATCTCTCACACCCCTGTATACCCTGCTACCGTGAGCCATTAGATTTCACCAACGGCAGCTTGGGGCACACCACAGCGGTTAATATGTGACCCCAGCAATACCCCTCGTACCAACAATCCTGACACATATCAGGGTTATAGCTTACCTGGTCAGAGAATGAGACTCACTTACACTTTAACCACACCTAGCTCAAAGAGCACTTACTGTAATGCTACAAGTTATATATTCACTCTGCAGTTTGTTTTCTTTTTAAATTCGCTGCTTTATTTAGGCTTCCGTTTTGAGTTTATTATTGGCACAACAACCAATGCTCACATTTTGTGTCCACAGTTATATTTGATCTTTTTGATCACAGCTCACAATATATTTAACTAATGTATATTAATACACTAAAGTTATATACACAGCTCTCAGGAGTTATTATAATCACACAGTCAGTGAAATAATTGGAGAGCACTCAAGCATGACACTATGCCTGTGTATTCCTAATGGTGCAGTCTCCAAGCAAAAATAATGACTCATTTAATCAGGAAAGGCCTCCAGGAAAATACATGCTGCCAAAGGAAGTGGTTTAAGAAACCTCCAGTCAATTGAATTCCAGAAATAAAGCAAATGTTGTGGTCTCTAAATACTCCAGTTATAACGATGCTTTATTTATTGCCAATGTATTTTTTTAAATGTCTGTCACAATGATGAGATACGGTACAAGTTTGGTTATTAACTCCATAGGTGCAGTCAAGTACTTCACTTTTTTTCCATATTCCTATTAATAGTACCACAAAGAGCTTCTGGAAGTCTCTTCTTAATATGTATAATCCTATTTAACTTTACTTATTCTCTGCTATGGAGATTTTGCAGAGTCATTTATGTTTTATTTAAAATTATTTCTGAAATACAGTACCCATTGTTTTCTATTGCCTGTTAGTCCTATCAAGAACGTTGGATCCGTTTTCATTCAGTATTTTGTTATTCATCCTTACTGCAGCTTACAAAGCAGAATATTTTACATTCACATCTAAAGCTCAGAGTCAATTTAGCCTTTCACAGACATACAGATGCAGCCACCAGTATTTGAACACTTACCTGGGAAAATCTGGGGCAGTCTCACAGTGAATGCCTCAACATTTCTGTGAGATTCTTAGTGGCCCATCGGATTAACACAGCGGGGGTGTTCCTGCAGTCCCATTCAGTTTGACCCCTGCTGTGTTAATCTGATGGGACAGTAAGAATCTCACAGGCATGTTGAGGCATTCACTGTGAGACTGCCCCAGAATTTCCCTGGCAAGAGTTCTAATACTGGTGGCTTCATCTGTACCTATGATGCTTACATTTAATATGTCTATTATGTCAAGCTTGAACTAGAGATTGGCGAACCTGTCTGAATCCTTTCAGCAGATTGTTTTTTCTTAAAATCCTTTCTACATACCAAAATCCGTCCTGGAATTTAGTACTAAAAATTGGCGGAGGAGACTTCTATGTTAGTAGTGAGAGACGTGCTGAAATAGGAAGACACCTGAGGTACCCTGGGAAATATGTGAATGGCTAGTTTTGGCTAGGCAAAGTATATTTAAATGATTCCCATCCCTCACTTTCTAAAAAGTTGTCTAATGTCCATACCAACTATACGGAGTTGACTTAACCCCTTCTTTTCTCCCACCTGGGATGCTTAACTCCCATTAACATGCCTGAACCATTTCTCACCTACAGTGCTTGCATCAATCTAATATCCTCCTCATCTCATCACTCACAATTTATGATAATGTTACAAATTTATATAAACAGATTTTTTTGACAAATCCTAATTGTAGGGAAAGGTAGGAACTCCTCTCCACACTTTCTTTTGTGGCCTACCATTCACCCACCCTCCCCCAGGGGAAACTATCCCCTTCCCCACTCTTTCCCTGGAGCACTTAACTCCTTCCTGCCTTACCCCAGGGGGACTAAAACCCTTCCTCGTCACCCCTGGGGCACTTAACCCCTTTCTTCCTCACCCTTGTGGCACTTAACCCCCCCCTCTCTCCCCCCTGGGACCCTTAACCCCTCTGACATGCCTACTCTTTACAATTTATCAACTACACTGTTTGCATCATACTAACATCCCCCTCATCCCATCACTCTCACCCTGTATGAAAATGTTACACATTTATTTAAATAGATTTTTCGAGAAATCTTCATGGTGTTTTTAAATGGAGAGATAATCTCGGGGTTAGAGTGATGGGATAAGGGAGATGCTAGGGTGATGGGAGCAGTGTAGGTGAGTGATGGGCTAAGGGGAATGTTAGGGTGATGGGAGCAGTGTAGGTGAGTGATGGGATGAGGGGAATGTTAGGGAGATGGGAGCAGTATAGGCGAGTGCTGGGATGAGGGGAATGTTAGGGTATTGTATTGTATTGTATGTCTTTATTTATATAGCGCCATAAATGTACATAGCGCTTCACAGTAGTAATACATATCATATAAATTACAAATAATATAAATAACAGATCATGGGAATAAGTGCTTCAGACATACTGTAAAAGTAACATTAAGGAAGGAGTCCCTGCTCCGGGGAGCATACAATCTAATTGGTAGGTAGGGAGAACGTACAGAGACAGTAGGAGGGAATACTAGTAAGTGCGTCTGCAGGGGGCCAAGCTTTATGTGTCATGTGTCCATTATTATCCAGTGCTACTCAAATGCTTCTTTAAGCAGATGTGTCTTACGGTGAGTCTTAAAGGTGGATAGCGAGGGGGCTAGTCGGGTATTGAGGGGAAGGGCATTCCAGAGGTGTGGGGCAGAAAGTGAGAAAGGTTTAAGGCGGGACAGAGCTTTAGATACAAAGGGGGTAGAAAGAAGACATCCTTGAGAAGAACGCAAGAGTCGGGATGGTGCATAGCGAGAAATTAGGGCTGAGATGTAAGGAGGGGCAGAAGAATGTAAAGCTTTAAAAGTGAGCAGGAGAATTGAGTGTGAGACACGTGATTTAATCGGAAGCCAGGAGAGGGATTTCAGGAGGGGAGATGCGGAGACAGATTTAGGAAAGAGTAGAGTGATTCTGGCAGCAGCGTTTAGGATAGATTGTTGGGGAGACAGGTGAGAGGTAGGAAGGCCGGACAGCAGGAGGTTGCAGTAATCGAGACGTGAGAGAATGAGGGCCTGACTCAGAGTTTTAGCAGTTGAGTAACAGAGTAAAGGGCGTATCTTTGTGATATTGCGGAGGAAAAAGCGACAAGTTTTAGAAACGTTTTGAATATGAGAGGAGAACGAGAGAGAGGAATCAAGTGTAACCCCTAGGCAGCGTGAGTGGGCAACTGGGTGAATGATCGTATTTCCAATAGCAATGTGGAAGGAGGTAGTAGGGCCAGGTTTGGGAGGAAGTATAAGGAGCTCTGTTTTTGCCATGTTAAGTTTCAGTCGGCGGATGGCCATCCAGGATGATATTCCAGAGAGGCATTCAGAAACTTTGGTCTGTATAGCAGGTGTAAGGTCAGGGGTTGAAAGGTAAATTTGTGTGTCGTCAGCATAGAGGTGATATTTAAACCCAAAAGATGTGATTAGGTCACCTAGAGAGAGTGTATAGAGAGAAAAGAGAAGGGGTCCCAGGACAGAGCCCTGGGGTACCCCCACAGAGAGATCAATAGAGTAGGCGGAGGTGTTAGCAAAAGAGACACTGAAGGTACGATGGGAGAGGTAAGAGGAGATCCAGGATAAAGCTTTGTTCCGAATACCAAGAGTATGGAGAATGTGAAGGAGAAGAGGGTGGTCCACGGTGTCGAATGCTGCAGAGAGGTCAAGTAATATGAGCAGAGTGTAATGACCTCTGTCTTTGGCAGCGTGGAGGTCGTCAGTTATTTTAGTGAGGGCTGTTTCAGTAGAGTGAGCAGTGCGGAAGCCAGATTGTAGAGGGTCTAGGACAGAATAGGTGTTGAGAAAGTTTAGCAATCGAGAGAATACAAGACGTTCAAGGAGTTTGGAGGCAAAAGGCAGGAGGGAGACAGGTCGACAGTTAGAAGGACAGGTAGGGTCAAGCTTGCTGTTTTTGAGTAATGGTATGACTGTTGTTGAAGGATGATGGAAAGGTACCAGAGTAGAGGGAAGAGTTAAAGATATGTGTGAGCATAGGGATTATAGAAGGAGCAAGAGGTTTTAGGAGATGGGAGGGAATGGGATCAAGAGGGCAAGTGGTAGAGGGAGAAGAGGAGATCAGCAGTGACACATCCTCCTCCGAGATAGCGGAAAAAGAGTCAAGAAAGGCAGGGGGAGAGTTGGGAAGCATTGTGGGATGGGAGGAGGCAACAGATGGGATGTTCTGCCGCATGGACTCCACCTTTTCCTTTAAAAAGTCAGCAAAGTCCTGAGGTGAGATGGAGGAAGAAGAGGAGGCAGCTGAGGGTGGTCTGAGTAGAGAGTCAAAGACAGAAAAGAGACGGCGTGGGTTAGACTTGTGTGTGTTGATTAGTGATGAAAAGTATTTTTGTTTAGCTTGAGAGAGGGCAGAGTTGAAACAGGATAGCATAAATTTGTAGTGAAGGAAGTCTGCGAGAGTATGAGATTTCCTCCAGAGGCGTTCAGAGGAACGAGTGGAGGAACGCAGCATGCATGTGTGGGAGTTTAGCCAGGGTCTGGGGTTAGAAGGGCGAGGACGGCAGAGAGAAAGCGGGGCATGAAGATCAAGAGAGGAAGATAAGGCAGAGTTGTAGTTCCTGACCTGGTTGTCAGGGTCTGAAGCAGAACTGAGAGAGGAGAGGGAGGAGCGTAAAGTGGAATCAAGAGCTGGTAGGTTAATAGAGCGCAGGTTTCTGCAAAAACGAGGGCGAGATGGAGATGGAGAGAAGCGAGAGAGAGAAAATGAGATGAGGTGATGGTCAGAGAGAGGAAAAGGGGAGATGGAGAAGTCGGAGAGAGAGAAGTTTTTAGTGAAAACCAGGTCTAGGTAGTGTCCATCCTTGTGGGTGCTGGCTTCACCCCGAAGTACAGGGAGATAAAACTTCACTTGCCCAATGTCACCACTGAATGAGAAAGGGGGGGGGATCCTCCGGGTGGTGCTTCTACTCAATTACAGGACACAGTGCAATTGTAAAAACAAAACAATGGGACCGCAATCAGGAAGGTTAAATCACAAGTAGTATGCTAGGAGTGAGAATATACAATCAGGCAACACTTACATTTAACCACTAGATTCCCGCTTTGTGCAGTGTATACTCTTAATATAAACTCAGGAAAAGGGATGAGAACGAGAGAAAACATAGTATAACAACTGTTTATTGAACAAAATTATTATAAAAGATAGATTGCCAACTCACAAGCGCCTTAAAGAATGGCATAGAGTGCAGAGAGTTAGGAAGTTTCAGTCTCTGCCAAGACTTCCCAGAAAGGGAGAGGGAAAGGAAAGGAACGGAGCATATATCCAGGGCTCGTTAAAAAAAAAAGCAATAAACCACAGGGTCTGCGTTCCCAAAATAAAGATATTAAGGAGTCAAAAATCAGTAACAAGCACACTCCAACGCGTTTCAGACCTAATGGTCTCGTAATGGTCCTTAATCCAGATGGTTAGGTGTCAGCTGGAGGTATGCCCAGTCGATAAGATGGGTGTGCATGGATAGGCTGAACAATGCCCGCGGTGTATTGCCCAGAATTGTTGACAGCCTGTTCATTCCTCCCGTCAGTCAGCCTCCGTGCAGTTCTTTCCACGTCCCGCGCATGCGAATGCGCTCCGGTGTATGTTGTATCAAAAGGGATTTGCTTCACTTCTTCTTGTACGGGGGCTCGCGAGGGACCAAAGATTCCGTCAGACGCGTTTCGCTAAAAGATTCCTCAGTCACGTGGATACATGGGGTCAGCAGCCACTTCTCCTTATCCATACCTTTAATGTTTGCATTGTCCAATCTGGCATGTATATTGCTTCTATATTAGCATACGAATGCACTTTTTTTTTTTTTTTTTTTTTTTTTGTTTATAATCCATTCCCAAACATAGCTACTGATAATACATAAATTACATAAAACACTTAAAACCCATTAACGGATATATGAAATTTATAAAAAAGCAATGATTTGTACTGATTTTTTATACTTAATTGAAGCAAGAATGATGTTATCATATACTAGGGTCCTGCATGGAGCTCCTAAAGAAGGGCTGTCAGTTCAGATCTCCAGGTTTAACCTAGGTGCTATTGGGTTTGGCAGAGAAGATCCAAAAGGATCTCTTGTGATATTTCGAATAAAAATCTCCTCCCTCACAATCTGTTTAACCTGTTCTATTACTAGGAACTCAAGCAAGCAGGATTTTATTGTGTTAATCCTGTAGTGTTGAACACTGTGGGTTCTAAACCAGTGATAATATTCTAATGTGTCCTCCAATTCTTGTTTTATTTGCGTATGGTTTGCCCACGTAAGGAGATACACCCACATTCATAATACCGATGCCTTTGCTATACAAGTGAGTGGGACTTGATGGATATCATTGAGAAACAGTAACTTTTAAAAACTTATGCTTTTTGATTTAGTGCGAGTTGTTTACTGCTTTGCAATTCAGGACATTTAGAAAACTTTCGACAGTTTGTCTACTACAACATGGTTTATAGTCTCTATATTTGTTTCCTTATAATCAATTTGGTCCCTTCTAAATTCGGACTGTTATTTCTGGGAATAAGCTGCAAATTGAAAAATAGATAGAGCAGGCTATGAAACCAAGAGGGCACGTATCTTCAAATCTCCCACACTGAGACGACAACCAGTTTTCATAGAGTGGAAAAGATAGCTGGATAATTGCTCATTTGAACTAATGCGGTCATTACATAAAAGGGGTGAGCGTTAAAAAGAATTGACCCCAAAAATCATGAGGACCAATGCAATATGGAAATACTAGGGACATGAAGAATTCAACATATGATGAAATAGAAATTAAAGACAGATTAGACATAACAATAGAGGGAAACAACTAAAGAAAATAAAGGAACGAAATTTAGGAAGGAGACAAAATTGATTATGGAAGGGTGAAAACAAATATAGAGACTATAAACCAAATAAAAGGTTCATGGTGGGTTGTACCATAAACAAGCACACAAAAGAAAGAAGAATAAGTCGTAAGAAGTATACAATACGTAGCATAGAGAGAAGAGAACGAGATCAGCATAGACTCAATAGAGACATGAGAACAAAAACAAAAGAGAAAGAAAAGAAGCGTGAAGAAAATAAATAAGACCACAGAAACAAATAAACTAGTGAAAATCGAGACAGCATATATATGAATAATCGAAAGAATCAATTAGATATAGCAGAATGGAGGGTCACAGATACACAAAAAGAACAGAGGGGAAAATTGAAAGGCCCTATAAGGAGAAGAGATTTTTCCACGCAAAGGGAAAAAAGAGAACCCACTAGAAGAGAGCGGAATATAGAGAAGATAGAGAACCTGAAGAAGAGACTTTTAGTAATAGGAGAGAAAAGGGAAAGATATAGATCACCATGGAGGAAAGAAAACCATCTGATAACAAAGAACCTCCTTTTTAGAACAGGGGTTGGGAGAGGACAGAGATAAGGAGGGATATTACCCCAGAATGTGGAGGGCGACATCAGATATAACCTCAAGAGGAATGAGAAACGGGGAACAGAAGAGAGATGACGAGGGAAGAAGGGAACAGAGAAGGTAAAAAAGAAAGATAACAACATAGGAATCTTCAAATCTAGCAAATATAAACCTAAAGAAGGAAGAAGAGCAGTTTTTAAGTAAGAGGCTGAAACTTTGCCCCCTCAATAGGACATCATCATTCCAAATGTTCATTGATGCGCTGAAATATGTGAGACGTTTAACATTGAAAGTATACTATGCCAAAACAATCATGAGAGGAATCCGAATCCACAATAGGAAACAATGCGACCCATTTCTACATACGATTTAAAAAAACGTCCAAATTTTATCCAGTTTCTGCAGGGTCCTTATTGGGAAACTTCACAGAAATTAGTTGAGAGATTAAAAACGATATAAACAACAGAAGATAGAGAAGACCAAATCAATAAGAAGGAGAGGAAAGTATTAGATGATTTATCCAACAACAAAGAATCGTTATTAAACCAGCAGATAAGGTGGGGAGGTGTAGTCATTTTAGACACACCAGGCTATGTAAAGGAGGCTGAATCTATTGGGAGATGAAACTACATACAGGAAATAATCTAATCCAAAGATAAATTTGAAAAGAAATGATATCTATGCTAGATGAAGGATTGGAAAAAGGATCCTTTTAAAAAACAAGAGTAGACTTTATTAGAATAGAGAATCCAAAGACACCAGTTTCTATTACCTTCCGAAACTACACAAGTCGCTGATTATCCCCCGGAAGGCCCATAATATTGGTAATTCAATAAAAAAGAATCTATCAGCATATATAGATATGCTATTACAACCTGCAGTGAAAAAAACTTCAATCACACCTGAAGGACACAACACAAATATACATGTGCTAGAAACAAGTGGTCTGGCAACCAGAATTTCTGCTGGCAAACATGTCATAAAACATCACATGTTACAGTGTATAGACCACACCAGGGTGGGGAATGCTACAGAAATATTGTTTGGAAAAACATCTGACAATAGCTCCAACTCAGTTGGATTCATTATTGACGGTATTAGGTTTTATACTTGATCACAATGCCTTCTGGTTGGAGAAGAAGTTCTACTTGCAGAAAAGAGGGACTGCGATGTGTACATGGTTTGCCCCCAGTTATGACAAACCTTTTTCTCGGTTGGTGGGAAGGGACCACGTAATCTGGCCCAACCAGACCTGGAGGACACACCTGGTACTCTATCGTCGCTACATGACGAATTTGTGATCATATGGAGAGGAGACTTAACATCCACAAGTTTTTTGACACAATAAACCAAAACACCGTCAATTTGAACTTCACATACATATAGCCCCACAAAAGTGGCAATTTTCTAGATTTGGAGATCTTTATAGAAATGGATAAAATCAATACGGAACACACTTTAAATCAGTCAAGCAACAATTTTATTAAAGCAGATAGCTGCCCACAAAAAAACTTGGCTTGAAAATGTCCCCGTATTGGGAGTTTCAGGCGCTTTAAAAGAAACTGTACAAACCAGAAGAGTATGAAAAGAAGATCATACAATGAAAGAAAGATTTCTGGAGAAAGAATATAAACTACAGACAGTAGAAGCAGCGATTAGTAGAGTAAGAGGATAAACAGAACAGAACTGCTAACATATAAAAAGAAAAAAATCAGATGACAAATTTAAGAAAAATTTTATTCTTTATTACGGCTTTTAATCACCGTCAAATAAAATAAAGGGATCTTGAAGAGGCCATTGAATATACTTAAACAGGACCAATGGGTTAACAGAAATATAGGAGAAAAACCAGATGTGATCTTCTCACGAGCGCCGAAACCTAAAAAAAAAAATTAGTGACAAGTTACCTTCCCCAAAAGAAAAACAATGTTGGTTAGACAAACTGTCAAAGGTTTCTCTAAATGTCTGAATTGCAAAGCATGTAAAAAACAACTCGAGCTAAATACAAAAAAGCATAAGTTTTAAAAGTAGTTTCATCAATTGAATATCCAATCAAGTCACACATCACTCGTAATAGCAAAGGATAGGTTGTATTGATGTTGGTGCAATCTCCAGTTCGTGGGCAGAACCATACGCAATTAAAAACAAAGAATTGGAGAACACATTAGAAATATATCAAGGTTTAGGAACTCCACAGTGTGTCAACCACTACAGGATTAAACACAATAAAATCCTGCTTGCTTGAAGTTCACTAGGAATGAACAGGTAAAACAGATTGGAGGGAGGAGATTATTCAGAAAATTATCAGCAAAGAGAATCCTTTGGATTTCTCCCTGCAACACCTAGCACCTAAAGGGTAACCTGGAGATGGAACTGACAGCCTTCATTTGGATCTCAATGCAGGAACCTAGTATTGATAAACATCATTTCTGCTTCAATTAAGATATAAAAATCGTACAAAGAATCAGTGCATTTTTATAAATTGTATATTGTAAGTTATTGTTTTAAAGTGTTTATTATGTATTATGTATTATAGCTATGTTTGAGATGGATTTAAACAAGTGAATTTCGTATGCTAATATTGAGAGCATAACAGTGCCAGATTGGACAATGCAAACATTAGAGGATTATAAAGTGCTGCTGACCCCCATGTATCCACGTCACGAGGAAGCTTTTAGCGAACGCGCGCTGACGCTCTTTTGGTCCTCGCGAGCCACCGTACAGAGAAGTGAGCAGAATCCCATTTTGATACACACTACCACCGGAGCGATAGCGCATGCGCGGGACGTGAAAGAACTGCAAGGAGATGGACTGACGGGAGGAAGAACAAGCTGTGCACAAGTCCGGGACAACCACCCGATTTTCATCCATATCCATGCAAACCATCTTATCGACTGGGACAGACTCCACGCGGGACACCTAACCATTGGGAGGAAGTCTGGCAGAGGACTGAAACTTGTTGCACTCTTGCCATTCTTAATGGTCGTTGTGAGTGGCAATCTATATTTTTAATCAATTTTGTTCAATAAACAGTGTTATACTATGTTTCTACTGTTCTTCCCTTTCCTGAGGTTATATTAAGAAGTATATACTGCACAGAAGAGGAGATCTAGTGGTTAAATGTAAGTGTGCCTACTGCATATCTCAACCCATAGCACCCTACTGTGATTTAACCCTTCCTGATTGCGGTCCCTTGTTTGTTTTACATTGCATGTGTCCTGGAAATTGTGATGAAGCAGCGCCGGAGGATCCCCCCCCCTTTCTCCATTCAGTGACTAATCAGAGGTGGAGAACTCATCTGAACGAAACTATGGCAGAAGGACTACACTCTATGAGGGACTGAAAAAACCGAACCCATTTTTATAGGTTGGCAGCAGTTATTTTATTCTTTTTATCCATGTCAACTGAGCTGAACACGG
This sequence comes from Ascaphus truei, assembly GCA_036426205.1. Classification (NCBI taxonomy): domain Eukaryota; kingdom Metazoa; phylum Chordata; class Amphibia; order Anura; family Ascaphidae; genus Ascaphus; species Ascaphus truei. The sequence goes on along the minus strand of CM071568.1, from coordinate 56,521,121 downwards.
GAATTGAACTAGTTCCCTTGTTTCAAACTCAGCATCATTGTGTTCTCAGAGTCAGTGTCTTTATACTAGCCCACTCCCTCTATTAAATATTACATATCAATATGTACGAATCAGTATACAAAATGATGTTTAAAACTGATATGGTTGACGCACCAACATTGTGTCCTTCTCCTGTGATCACAATCACAACAGGCAGTGTGCATGTTATCTGAAAAAGTGCAACAGGAGAAGAATGATCCGTTGTTAATCTGCCTTTTTTATTAGTCAAAGATTGAAAATGTGAGTGTTTATGTGTGCATACAGTATGGGACTTTTAAAATGATGACTTTGAGTTATGTATTTGCATGATATATTGCATATGATGGGGACGACTTACTATGAATGTATTTTAACATTTTTTGTGCATCAAAATTTCAGTGCTAAAAAGTAATACAAACTTTCGGAAATGTGCGTTCTTGCATGAGGACTTTATACAGTACGTACGTGCTGACTTAATTTTTGTTGAAATTAATTTGAACTCACTACCTAGTTTTCCACTGCAGAGGTATTACCAAGCAGCAGCTTGATATCGAGCAGCTAACGCCTACACTGGCGTTCAGAAAAACAGCCTATGTGAGAGACAGCGAAACGCAGCCAGAGGGCGTTCAACCGCTTCAAGTGTAATAGTATACAAAAACAGTTCGATTTCTATACTGCTCCAAGTCTGCTGCGCAGGGACACGGATATTGCCATACATAGGCTATACCCTTGTCCGACTAAATCCAGCAAGGAGCTTCATATTACATAAGAACATTAGTGGATCAGATCGCTCAAGTACCCAACATATAGGGAACTGATACCCACATAAGGCTCTTATACTAATAAGAGATATAGTATACAGGTCGTAGGTGTTGTTTTATTCAGTCACCTTCTTTTATTCAAACAAGGAGCTCTACACAGGGACACGTGCGATTGGCAAAAATGGCCTTCGATGTACAGACAGCAGTGTAACACAGCCATTATTAAACATATCTTACCAATTGCCTCCCAGATTGCTGTGCGTAACATTGTGATTGCCATACATAGGCAACCTCCTAGCCCCAATCTAGAAGCTAAGGGTCCATAGGTTATATGGTAAGGTAATAGGCCAGAAGTAATTTATTGGCATGGCCACTAATGACTCCGATTACTACACTGGGGAGTCATTTTTGCTGCATCAAGGGGGCCCAAATATTATAGCGAGTGAGAGTAACAATTGCCGGCGCTGATCCAGTCTCCTACCAATTAGCTACCGCGGGTCACCACGTAGGGATACTGTGATTGCGTACTGGCAATCACCCGACCCCAACCAGCCACTGTCGATAGAGAGCAGCGCAATATTGGCTGTTGTCCACCCTGTTTGGACGTATCATTGACCACTAAGTCCACTATCTCTCAACCCTGTATACCCTGCTACCGTGAGCCATTAGATTTCACCAACGGCAGCTTGGGGGCACACCACAGCGTGTTAATATGTGACCCAGCAATACCCCTTCGTACCAACAATCCTGACAATAATCAGGGTTATAGCTTACCTGGTCAGAGAATGAGAATCACTTACACTTAACCACACCTAGCTCAAAGAGCACTACTGTAATGCTACAAGTTATATATTCACTCTGCAGTTGTTTCTTTTAAATTCGCTGCTTTATTTAGGCTTGTTTTGATGATTATTGGACAACAACCAATGCTCACATTTGAGTTGTCCACAGTTATATTTGATCTTTTTGATCACAGCTCACTACTATTTAACTAATGTATATTAATACACTAAAGTTATATACACAGCTCTCAGGAGTTATTATAATCACACAGTCAGTGAAATAATTGGAGGCACTCAAGCATGACACTATGCCTGTGTATTCCTAATGGTGCAGTCTCCAAGCAAAAATAATGACTCATTTAATCAGGAAAGGCCTCCAGGAAAATACATGCTGCCAAAGGAAGTGGTTTAAGAAACCTCACCGTCAATGAATTCCAGAAATAAAGCAATGTTGTGGTCTCTAAATACTCCAGTTATAACGATGCTTTATTTATTGCCAATGTATTTTTTAAATGTCTGTCACAATGATGGATACGGTACAAGTTTGGTATTAAACTCCATAGGTGCAGTCAAGTACTTCACTTTTTTCCATATTCCTATTAATAGTACCCAAAGAGCTTCTGGAAGTCTCTTTTAATATGTATAATCCTATTTAACTACATTCTTGCTAGGAGATTTTGCAGAGTCATTTAGGTTTATTTAAAATTATTCGAAATCAGTACCCATTGTTTTCTATTGCCTGTAGTCTATCAAGAAACGTTGGATCCGTTTCATTCAGTATTTTGTTTCATCCTCTGACAGCTTCAAAGCAGAATATTTTACATCACATCTAAAGCTCAGAGTCAATTTAGCCCTTTCACAGGACATACAGATGCAGCCACCAGTATTTGAACACTTACCTGGGAAAATCTGGGGCAGTCTCACAGTGAATGCCTCAACATTTCTTGTGAGATTCTTAGTGGCCATCGGATTAACACAGCGGGGTGTTCCTGCAGTCCCATTCAGTTTGACCCCTGCGTGTTAATCTGATGGGACAGTAAGAATCTCACAGGCATGTTGAGGCATTCACTGTGAGACTGCCCAGAATTTCCCTGGCAAGAGTTCTAATACTGGTGGCTTCATGACCTATGATGCTTACATTTATGCTATTATGTCAAGCTTGAACTAGAGAGTTTGCGAAACTGTCTGAATCCTTTCAGCAGATTGTTTTTTCTTAAAATCCTTTCTACATACCAAAATCCGTCCTGGAATTTAGTACTAAAAATTGGCGGAGGAGACTTCTATGTTAGTAGTGAGAGGACGTGCGAAATAGGAAGACACCTGAGGTACCCTGGGAATATTGAAGGGCTGTTTTGTGCTAGGCAAAGTATATTAAATGATTCCCATCCCTCACTTTCTAAAAAGTGGTCTAATGTCCATACCAACTATACGGAGTTGACTTAACACCCCTTCTTTCTCCCAGGGATGCTTAACTCCCATTAACTGCTCGAACCATTCTACCTACAGTTGCTTGCATCAATCTATATCACTCCTCATCTCATCACTCACAATTTATGATAGTTACAAATTTCTATAAACAGATTTTTTTGACACATCCTAATTGTAGGGAAAGGTAGGAACTCCTCTCCACACTTTCTTTGTGTGGCCTACCATTCACCCACCCTCCCCCAGGGGAAACTATCCCTTCCCCACTCTTTCCCTGGAGCACTTAACTCTTCCTGCTTAACCCCAGGGGGACTAAACCTTCCGTACCCCGGGGGCAACTTAACCCTTTCTTCCTCACCCTTGTGGCACTTAACCCCTCCCCCCCCTGGGACCCTTAACCCCTCTGACATGCCTACTCTTTACAATTTATCAACTACACTGTTTGCATCATACTAACATCCCCCTCATCCCAATCACTCTCACCCTGTATGAAAATGTTACACATTATTTAAAATGATTTTTCGAGAATCTCAGGTGTTTTTAAATGAGAGATAATCCGGGGTTGAGTGATGGGATAAGGAGAAGAGGCTAGGGGTGATGGGAGCAGTGTAGGTGAGTGATGGGCTAAGGGGAATGGTTAGGGTGATGGGGAGCATGTGTAGGTGAGGAATGGGCTATAGTGGGAATGTAGGGGTGGATGGGAGCAGTGTCAGGGAGGAGGGTAGGATGTGGTGATGGTGCAGTGATGGGATGATGTGAGGGGATGTTAGGGGGATGGGAGCAGTATAGGCGAGTGCTGGGATGAGGGGAAATGTTAGGGTATTGGTATTGTATGTATGTCTATTTATATAGCGCCATAAATGTAATAGCCGTTCACAGTAGTAATACATATCATGTAAATTACAAATAATATAAATAACAGATCATGGGAAAAGTGCTTCAGACATACGTAAAAGTAACATTAAGGAAGGAGTCCCTGCTCGGGGAGCATACAATCTAATTGGTAGGTAGGGAGAACGTACAGAGACAGTAGGAGGGGATACTAGGAAGTGGGTCTGCAGGGGGCCAAGCTTTATGTGTCATGTGTATTATTATCCAGTGCTACTAAAGCTTCTTTAGAGATGGTGTCTTACGGTGAGTCTTAAAGGTGGATAGCGAGGGGGCTCGTGGGTATGGAGGGGAAGGGGTCCAGAGGTGTGGGGCAGAACAGAAAGTGAGAAAGGTTTAAGGCGGGACGAGCTTTAGATACAAAGGGGGTAGAAAGAGAACATCCTTGAGAAGAACGCAAGAGTCGGCGATTGGTGCATAGCGAGAAATTGGGCTGAGATGTAAGGAGGGGCAGAGAGAGATGTAAAGCTTTAAAAGTGAGCGGAGAATTGAGTGTGAGACACGTGATTTAATCGGAAGCCAGGAGTGGGATTTCAGGAGGGAGATGCGGGACAGAGTAGGAAAGAGTAGAGTGGATTCTGGCAGCAGCGTTTAGGATAGATTGTTGGGGAGACAGGTGAGAGGTAGGAAGGCCGGACCAGCAGGAGGGTTGCAGCAATCGAGACGTGAGAGAATGAGGGCCTGACTCAGAGTTTTTTAGCAGTGAGTAACAGAGTAAAGGGCGTATCTTTGTGGATATTGCGGAGGAAAAGACGCAAGTTTTAGAACGTTTGAATTGAGAGGAGAACGAGAGAGAGAGGAATCAAGTGAAACCCTAGGCAGCGTGAGTGGGACAACTGGGTGATGATCGTTTTCCAATAGCAATGTGGAAGAGGTAGTAGGTGTCCATGTTTGGGGAAGTATAAGGAGCTCTGTTTTTGCCATGTTAAGTTTCAGTCGGCGGATGGCCATCCAGGATGATATTCCAGAGAGGCATTCAGAAACTTTGGTCTGTATAGCAGGTGTAAGGTCAGGGGTTGAAAGGTAAATTTGTGTGTCGTCAGCATAGAGGTGATATTTAAACCCAAAAGATGTGATTAGGTCACCTAGAGAGAGTGTATAGAGAGAAAAGAGAAGGGGTCCCAGGACAGAGCCCTGGGGTACCCCCACAGAGAGATCAATAGAGTAGGCGGAGGTGTTAGCAAAAGAGACACTGAAGGTACGATGGGAGAGGTAAGAGGAGATCCAGGATAAAGCTTTGTTCCGAATACCAAGAGTATGGAGAATGTGAAGGAGAAGAGGGTGGTCCACGGTGTCGAATGCTGCAGAGAGGTCAAGTAATATGAGCAGAGTGTAATGACCTCTGTCTTTGGCAGCGTGGAGGTCGTCAGTTATTTTAGTGAGGGCTGTTTCAGTAGAGTGAGCAGTGCGGAAGCCAGATTGTAGAGGGTCTAGGACAGAATAGGTGTTGAGAAAGTTTAGCAATCGAGAGAATACAAGACGTTCAAGGAGTTTGGAGGCAAAAGGCAGGAGGGAGACAGGTCGACAGTTAGAAGGACAGGTAGGGTCAAGCTTGCTGTTTTTGAGTAATGGTATGACTGTTGTTGAAGGATGATGGAAAGGTACCAGAGTAGAGGGAAGAGTTAAAGATATGTGTGAGCATAGGGATTATAGAAGGAGCAAGAGGTTTTAGGAGATGGGAGGGAATGGGATCAAGAGGGCAAGTGGTAGAGGGAGAAGAGGAGATCAGCAGTGACACATCCTCCTCCGAGATAGCGGAAAAAGAGTCAAGAAAGGCAGGGGGAGAGTTGGGAAGCATTGTGGGATGGGAGGAGGCAACAGATGGGATGTTCTGCCGCATGGACTCCACCTTTTCCTTTAAAAAGTCAGCAAAGTCCTGAGGTGAGATGGAGGAAGAAGAGGAGGCAGCTGAGGGTGGTCTGAGTAGAGAGTCAAAGACAGAAAAGAGACGGCGTGGGTTAGACTTGTGTGTGTTGATTAGTGATGAAAAGTATTTTTGTTTAGCTTGAGAGAGGGCAGAGTTGAAACAGGATAGCATAAATTTGTAGTGAAGGAAGTCTGCGAGAGTATGAGATTTCCTCCAGAGGCGTTCAGAGGAACGAGTGGAGGAACGCAGCATGCATGTGTGGGAGTTTAGCCAGGGTCTGGGGTTAGAAGGGCGAGGACGGCAGAGAGAAAGCGGGGCATGAAGATCAAGAGAGGAAGATAAGGCAGAGTTGTAGTTCCTGACCTGGTTGTCAGGGTCTGAAGCAGAACTGAGAGAGGAGAGGGAGGAGCGTAAAGTGGAATCAAGAGCTGGTAGGTTAATAGAGCGCAGGTTTCTGCAAAAACGAGGGCGAGATGGAGATGGAGAGAAGCGAGAGAGAGAAAATGAGATGAGGTGATGGTCAGAGAGAGGAAAAGGGGAGATGGAGAAGTCGGAGAGAGAGAAGTTTTTAGTGAAAACCAGGTCTAGGTAGTGTCCATCCTTGTGGGTGCTGGCTTCAGTCCACTGTTGTAGGCCAAAAGAAGAGGTTAGAGAAAGAAAGCGGGAAGAACAAGGGAGAGAGGGGTCATCAATGTGGCAATTGAAGTCCCCAAGGAGAAGAACAGGGGAGTCTGAGGAGAGAAAGAAAGAGAGCCAGGATTCAAAGTGAGAGAGAAAGGCAGAAGGGGGATGAGTAGAGGAAGGTGGGCGATAGATGACCGCCACATGGACCGGGAGAGGAGAGAAGATCTGGACTGTGTGAACCTCAAAGAGGGAAAAGCAAGAGAGGGGGGAGTAGAAACTGTTCGGTAGGGTGATGGGAGCACTGTAGGCGAGTGCTGGGTTGAGGATAATGTTAAGGTGATGGGAGCAGTGTAGGTCAGTGATGGGATGAGGGGAATGTTAGGGTGATGGGAGCAGTGTGTAACGCTGTGCTCACCACAAACAAGGCGGGACCCCAGTACTGAGGTGGGAATGGGTAGAAACACCACCCACAGCCACGGGAGCACGTCTGGTGAGTGGATGGTTAGGCAGCCGGGTCAGGATTGGAGAGGTTAGATTAATCTTGATACTTGCCGAGATAAGAGGTAGGAGCCAGTGGAATAGTCAGAGTCCGATAGCCGTGGTCAGGGGTTAAAGCCAGTAGAATCGTAGAGCCATGGTCAGAATTGGAGAGATGCAGAAGGTCAGAGGTATGCCGGTGTCAGTGAGCCAGAAGTGCAGAGTCCAATGGTATAGTCGGGTCGGTACACAGGAGGTCAATCTGGAAAACAAGGCAAAGACACAAGGCACAAGGCAAGCCGAGGCTAGGAACCAGGACGTGGGAGAACAAAGTTACCAGGAACTATGCTCAGCCAAAGTGCAAGTGGCACAGCTGAGCATATATAGGAGGACAGGACCAATGGGAGAGAGGGGCAGAGTAGAGGTGCGGCCTCAGAAGAAGCAGGGATAGGTGGAGCAATGCAGGAGACAGGTGAGCGTGATGAGTGTTGACGCGCAGCTGTGGAGTGGTGCACACACGTCACGTGTGCGGAGTGCGATGTCCACATGCGCCGTAACTGGGGGGTGGAGCCAGACTCCACAACATCTACAAAGTTCCTCCGTGAGCGTGCGTGCTGTATAGACAGCGGGGTTGCGCGAGGCAGCAGGTAAGGAGGAAGTGCGCTGCGGAGGACGCGCTCCCCGATTCCTTACACAGTGTAGGTGAGAGTGATGGGATGAGGGGAATGTTAGGGTGATGGGAGCAGTGTAGGTGAGCGATGGGATGAGGGGAATGTTAGGGTGATGGGAGTAGTGTAGGTGAGTGATTGGATGAGGGGAATGTTAGGGTGATGGGAGCAGTAAAAACAAAACAAAAAACAACGCACAACGCTCAACAATAAGTATGAATGAACAATTTATAATTTAAAAATAATTCAAGGTTCTGCGTACATCAGATAAAGGTATAACGAGCATTTAGCTGTGACAATGACAGCTGTTACCACTCAGATACCGGAAACCATGGGGAAGCAGCGACAGATAGCCTGATTCCAGGGGTCTGTAGTCAGATAGCCTGCGCTGTATATGCAGAGGGTTCCTCAGTAATGTCCACACCAACAAAGAGAATGAGTCCAGAGCTCCGTTTGGATCACATCAGCTACTCCTTATCCAAACGGAGCTCTGGACTCATTCTCTTTGTTGGTGTGGACGTTACTGAGGAACCCTCTGCATATAAAGTGCAGCAGATGAGAGCACGGCAGGCTATCTGACTACAGACCCCTGGAATAAGGCTATCTGTCGCTGCTTCCTCATGGGTTCTGGTATCTGAGTGGTAACAGCTGTCATTGTCTCAGCTAAATGCTTGTTATACCTTTATCTTGAACCTTGAATTATTTTTAAATGATAAATTGTTAATTCATACTTCACGATGAGCGTTGTGCCCTATTTTTTGTTTTGTTTTGTTTAGATTATCAGGGTCTTGGACCACCCTCATTACAGCAGCAGACGCTCCCTACATTCAATTGGTAACATAGTTATCTCTACTCAATTGGGTACTTAGTGGATATTTCACTAATATTATTTATCACAATTGTTGGTCCATTATAGTTGCGCACTTGTATTGTTTTTTCTTTGATGGGAGCAGTGTAGGTGAGCGATGGGATGAGGGGAATGTTAGGGTGATGGGAGCAGGGTCGGTGAGGAAATGTAAAGTGCAGATATGGAATGAGTTTGAGAATAAAAAGCCCACTTTGTTCTTGAAAATCTAAAGTAAATGTATTTATTTTGAGAACACATTTTAGTTAGATTTACTAGAACATTTTCAGACTTATTTTAACAAATTTATCGCAATATATATTGTTATCGCAACAAATTTCTTAATATCGTTATCATGGTGAAAATGTTGATGTCGCCCAACCCTAGGTCTGACACCAGTACACCATTCCAGTCGCAAGGTGCCTTAGGCATGTAAAATCAGTAGTAGTAGTTTAGTTGTTATGGACATTGGGTCAAACTTTTAGGAAGCGTGGGATGTGACTCGTTTAAATATACTTTGCATATCAATTAACATATATCCAAGGGTACCTTACAGTAGGTGTGCTCCTTTTTCAGGACAGGCATCACTCTCTAATTTATTTGGAGGGAGGTTTAAGGGGATATATATATATATACACACAACTGGAGACACTGATAAAATGGATCTTCCCTCCCCCAATCAGTCAGGTGGATTTTCAGTAAAAGAGCAAACAAGCAAATGAACCTTTGAGACGGTTCAGCAGTAATCCACAGATCTAAGGAATCAACCAATCCACGTCAAATTTAAGTGGAAAATGTGCCCTTCTCAACTTTCAACGAACAGTTTACAGTGAAAAGTAAGACATACTGTTAATATTTTGCGTTTGTGTGGTACTGTATCTTTCTGTCACTAATGTTTTCAGAGGCCCAGCCCACTTGGGCATTGGTAGCCCTTATTAGTTTCCTGAGGTTGCAGCTCTGGATTTTGCATTGATGGGAACTGTCATGAATGTTGACAACCTCAGCAGTATTAACATATTTCAGCATTAATAAAATAGAAATTTCACTGAGAAATAGATAAACAAAAATAGCCTCTCTCTCGTTAGGAAGTTCCACCCTCCCTCTCTCTCGTCAGAAGTCTCTAAAAGCTAATGGTTTGAGACATGACATTATTACTTGATGTTCTTTTTTTAGGTTGTTTTTTTTTAATTATATTTTTGCATCTAAGTGGTATATTCACCTGTTCACTGTACACTGGGGGGATTTACTATTTTTGTTTATCTACTTATCACTGACTTTAGAGGCGTTCGCTTTTTTATATTTTGTATGCTGTTCATACCGTAGATTCGGAATTCGCTATGCTTTTTACTGAGAGACTTTCATGTCTACAGGTTGCAATCTGATGGGAATTTAAATATGTTGTAGACTTTCCCCAGTCGATTGTTTGGGATTTGTTTGATGAAGACAGCAGTTTGCGCTCCATGGTAGCGAGCAACCGTGTCCCCCGAGCAACGGAGAGGCGTCATAATAGCTCTTTTGTGCAATGTTTTGTACATTTTACATTGCACTCACGGTCAGTATCACAATATCTCTATCTCCAAATTAAATGATTGCTTTATTATTTAAACAGCAATCACAGAACTAAAAGCATTATGAGAATTCCTCTGAAAGAAAGCTGATATGATGTTTCTCTGACTTTTTCTAATGTGAAGCTCATTACATAACATTAAAATAAAATAAAAAATCAATTTCCTACTAAAACCTTTCCATACTGATTCATTTTGTTGATATCACAAAGCACAAGTTAATTTGGGCATTCCAGGTACTGTTAACAGGATAATCAGACACTGCTACTGCAGGCAAAAGGCCCTAGTGTATTCTTTAGTGACACAACTAACAGCACACTTTCCCCAGTAGATTTCTCTAATAATCTTTATTTCCTTCAACAATTTCACAGTTGCAAAGAACAGCTCACAACAAACATCACCCAATGTGTTTTTGTCGGATAATAGAATACTGTACGCCATTAAGGAGATGGCAAAAAAGATCAAGATATTCAGCCATTTTGGTAGTAATCTAAAGACTTTAAAAGAACCACCATATTCTTTTTGGATTGAAAGTAAAATGAGGCTTTGTATCGTGGTGCAAGCATTTTTTTTACTCTGCTTCAATGTATCAAGATACTTTGCAACTTTTTTTCTGCCACAATTAGCTCCATTTGCACCATGGGAGTTTTGAGGATTGGTTATAGGAGGAGATAGAGCAATATGATAATGAATTGTATCAAATGTTGCACTTATTATTTCATTGTCTCTTTGTGACTAATACTTCCGTTATACTGTAGGTTTAGGTGGCCTCAAAAACCTAATTACAAAAATCGCTAATGGCGACGGCATCGGTCGCGTCGCCAGCACTATAAGCACGGCCTAAAGCAGATGTGGTGCCTATATTTTCAAAGGGAGCTAGATCACAACCGGGGAATTACAGAGCTCTAAGCCTGACATTAATAGTGGGGAAGCTGCTTGCAGGTTTAATAATATGGGATAATATTCAGGACTACCTAGTGGAAAACAAAATTATTAGTAATAGTCAGCATGGATTTATGAAGGATAGGTCATGCGAAAATAACCTTACTAGTTTCTTTGAGGAGCTAAGAAGGAATTTAGACCAGGGTACTGCAGTTGATGTGGTCTACTTAGATTTTGCAAAGGCTTTTGATACGGTTCCACACAAGAGGTTAGTGAACAAAATAAAGCAAATTGGACTCAGTAAAAATATTTGCACCTGGATTGAAAACTGGTTGAAGGATAGACCAGCGGTGCGCAAACTCCCTGCACCTGCGCCCCCCTTACCTTCTGCCTCCTCGGTCACGCCCCCTCTCACCTCTAATGATGTGTCAAATGACGCTGCTGGGTCATGTGATGTCACGTGACCCGAGGCATCAGTTGACGTCACGTCTCCATGGTAATGGGCGACATTTGACACCGCGTTGCCATGGAGACGCGTGGAGTAGCCGGTAAGTAAATTTATAGAGGCCTTGCGCTGTTAGCGCAAGGCCTCTGAAACCGCTGCGCAGCCCGCGCCCCCCCCAATAAAGTCTCACGCCCCCCTAGTGTTCACACCCCCCAGTTTGCGCACCGCTGGGACAGACATCAAAGAGTTGTCATAAATGTAACTTTTTCAGGTTGGGCTAAAGTTGTGGAGAATGTGGGAATCTGTCCTGCGCTTCCGTGTGCAGAGAGGCAGTCTGAAATTGTGTCAGACACTGGGGCAGCGCATGAGGGAGCTCCGCTTGGCCACAGAATTGACCGGTGCAGGGGGCTGTTGGTAACTTACCTCACCTGCATCTCCGGTCTGGGGCCTGCTCACCTCGGCTGCTCCTGCGTGCCACCATCAGAAGAGTTACTGGAAACAATGGCGGATTCCGGCGCAACTGCGCATGTCTGACTCAGAGAGGCTGCTGGGATCTTCAAAAAACTTTATTCATGGAACACACAAGGGCTAGCACCGCATTCTCCCCCTCTTTGGGCTAAAGTTGTGAGTGAAGTACCTCAGGGATTGGTACTGGGACACCTGCTTTGTAAACTTGTTTATTAATGACCTTGAGGTTTGCATCGAGAGCAAAGTCTCCATCTTTACTGATAACACTAAATTGTGTAAGATAGAAGAATCAGAGCAGGGTGTAATTTTCCTCCAGAAGGACTTGGGTAGACTGGAAACTTGGGCAGATAAATGGCATATGAGGTTTAATACAAATAAATGTAAGGTTATGCATTTGGGAAGCAAGAATAAACAGACAACTTACAAATTAAATGGGGATATATTAGGAGAATTCTTGATGGAGAAGGGGACGAATAATCTGATTTATGAGTAGAGGCTAGCAAAATTAGATGTGTTTACATTGGAAAAGAAGCGTCTAAAAGGGGATATGATAACTATATACAAATATATTCGGGGACAGAACAAGGAACTTTCAAAAGAACTATTCATCCCAAGGGCAATACAAAGGACAACCTTAAGGTTGGAGGAAAAGAGATTTCACCAGCAACAAAGGAAAGGGTTCTTTACAGTAAGGGCAGTTACAATGTGGAATTCATTACCCATGGAGACTGTGATAGCAGATACAATAGATATCTTCAAAAAATGGTTGGACATCATTTTAGAAAGGAAAGATATATAGCAGCCTCCTTGCTGCCGCCCCATCTTCCTTCTAAACCGCAGCGTCAAATGACACCACAGACATCACGTTGCCATCACGTTGCCATGGTAATGCGATGTCATGTTGTCATTGAACGCTGCAGCGTCACATTGCCATGGCAACGAGACGCAGTGGCATTACATTGGTGACGTCCGTGGTGTCATTTGATGTTGCGGTTCAGCAGGAGAAGAAGGGCGGCAGGTAAGGAGGTGGCCACAACAGCTAAATAACTTCCCATCAGGCCTGATAAGCTCGAGAGCGCGGCAAAAGTATATGGGGGCGGACAATTTTGCCGCCCCCAAATTCTGCCACCTTAGGCCTGGGCTTAACAGGAAATCCGCCACCAATAAGTAAACATGGGAAGGATGTTGCTCCAGGGAGTAATCTGACAATTCTTGGAGTTAGGTATATTTTTTCCCCCTTTGAGATATCATTGGATGTTATTTCACTGGGGTTTTTTGTTTGCCTTCCTCTGGATCAATATACTGTAAGTAGCGATATAGGATAGAGTATCTGCCGTCTAAATTTAGCATAGGTTGAACTTGATGGACGTGTGTCTTTTTTCAACCTCATCTACTATGTAACTATGTAATATATATATATACAGTATAATCAAAAAATAAATAGATGATACCGTTCTGTGGCTAACGAAATGCTTTTATTTGTGCGAGCTTTCGAGATACACTGATCTCTTCTTCCTGCGATGTTACAATGAATGAAGCAAGCAAAGAGTATACTTAAAAACAATGTCTCTTGGAATGTTATCTGTGCTTGTCCCTCCCCCGGTGTGGATGTGATTTATGGCTAGAGGTGTTAAATGGTTCCTGAAAGTTAGTGATGTAAGAGTGTGGTTGTGGTCTCTGTGTGAATATAAAGAATGGAGAGCCCACAGTGTATACAGTGCTTTACAAAAGGGTGTGTGTGGAGTGGGAGTTAATATAAATGGTGTGGGTAGGTGTGGAAATGGGAGAGATTGTAGCATAACTAAAAGTGTGTGTAGATACTATGTGGTCCCTATTGGTGTATATGGATGGAAAAACAAGGATATTAGTATGTTAAGAGACAGCTGTTACACAACATCTTCTAATCACTAACTTTCCGAACCATTTTACACACCTCTAGCCATAATCACATCCACACCGGGGGAGGGACAAGCATAGATAACATTTCAAGAGACACTGTTTTTAAGTATACCCTTTGCTTGCTTCATTCATAGTAACATCGCCGGAAGAAGAGATCAGTGTATCTCGAAAGCTCGCACAAATAAAAGCATTTCGTTAGCCACAGAACGGTATCATCTACCCTATTTCCTCAATTCTAAGACGCACCTTTTTTTCGATTTTCACATGTCTGAATTTGGGGTGCGTCTTAGAATCGATGTATTAAAAAAAGTGTTACAATACTACCCCCCCTTTTCACTTAACGTGTTTCAGGAGAGGCCATGTCAGTGGAGAGAAGTGTGCGGGGGGGCGGCAGGAGAGGTCCCACATCCTGCAGATGGTTGAAGATGGACACGGGGCAGGAGTAGTACGGTGGCGGCGGCAGGACAGGTCCCAAGTCTGCAGGTGATGAGAAATAAGAAGACAGCGGGCGTGCAGTGGTGGAGGAGTCTAATATATCAAATAACAGGAGAAGAGTGGGCATAGGGGAACGGCTTGGGAGGGGCACACTGTAACAACCAGCAGGTGACGGTGCAGTGTGCACCTCCCAAGCCGTTCTCGTATGCCGCTCTGCTCTTTTCAGCTCTCCTGCAATTTGATCTCCTGCCGTCGAACCCCCACGCACGCCCGCTTCTTATCTTCATTCACCTGCAGATTTTGGACCTGTCTGCTGCCACACCCACCCGCTGTCCATCTTCAACCATCTGCAGAGTGGGACCTCTCCTGCCGTCACTGGCCGTTCATCCTCAGCTGACATGGGACCTCTCCTGAAACATGGTAAGTGAAAAAGTAATTTTCCTCGATTGTAAGGGCCAAAGCGATGGTGCGTCTACATCGAAGGCGTCTTACATCGAGGAAATAGGCTATGTTATTTATTTTTGATTATTGAAGCTCGGCTAACACGGTACGATACTTCTAAAGTGTATGTGGATATATAGTGTAAGATATAGATGATTAGATATATATATATAATAATATAAGAGATAAAAATAATATATATATATAATTATATATATATTATATAATATATATATATACTATATATAATATATGGAGTATATATATTATAGTATATATAGATCTTAATATATTATATGTGTGATTATAATAATTATATATATAAATACTAGGTATATATATATATTATATATATATATATATGTGTGTTATATAGTATTATAGTATAGATATTAAATTATATATATGATGTGGGATGTGTTAAGTTATGGTGAGTAAAAAAGTGACAAAAACCCTCCACAGGAAAGCAAATATGCATATACAACTGTATGCTCATCTGCATGTCTTAGGCAGGTCTGCAACCCCGCCTTTCCCCATTATCACCCAGCATACAGCACTTCCACTGCAGCAAGGGATTCTGGGAAATGACATGCAAATGAGCACACAGTGTCACTTTTTGCCTGAATAACCATTTTAAACATATACATATATATACAGTTAGGTCCGGAAATAATTGGACACTGATACAAGTTTTGTTATTTCGGCTGTGTACCAAAATAAATTCAAGTTACAGTTAAATAATGAATATGGGCTTAAAGGGCAGTCTATCAGCTTTAATTTGAGGGTATTCACATCCAAATTAGAGGAAGGGTTTAGGAATTACATCTCTTTAATATGTAGCCTCCTCTTTTTCAAGGGACCAAACGTAATTGGACAATTGACTAAAAAGCTGTTTCATGGACAGGTGTGGGCTATTCCTTCATTATTTCATCATCAATTAAGCAGGTAAAAGGTCTGGAGTTGATTCCAGGTATGCCATTCACATTTGGAAGCTGTTGCTGTGAACCCACAACATGCGGTCAAAAAGCAAGTGAAACAGGGAATTCTTAGGCTGCAAAAAAAAAGAAAATAAATCAAAGAGATAGCAGGAATATTAGGAGTGGCCAAATCAACAGTTTGGTACATTCTGAGAAAAAAAGACTGCACTGGTGAGCTTTGCAACACAAAAAGGCCTGGAAGACAACAGTGGTGGATGATCGTAGGATCCTTTCCATGGTAAAGAAAAACCCTGCACAACATCCAGCCAAGTGAAGAACACTCTCCAGGAGGTAGGCTTATCATTATCCAAGTCTATCATAAAGAGAAGACTTCACGAGAGCAAATTCATAAGCCTCAAGAATAGAAAGGCCAGATTACACTTTGCCAAACAATATCTAAAAAAGCTAGCCCAGTTCTGGAACAGTATTCTTTGGACAGATGAAACTAAGATCAACCTGTACCAGAATGATGGGAAGCAAAAGTATGGAGAAGGCTTGGAACGGCTCATGATCCGAAGCATACCACATCATCTGTAAAACACAGTGGAGGCAGTGTGATGGCTTGGGCCTGCATGGCTAACAAGGGCACTGGGTTACTAGTGTTTATTGGTGATGTGACAGAAGACAGAAGCAGCCGGATGAATTCTGAAGTGTATAGGGATATATTGTCTGCTCAGATTCAGCGAAATTCAGTGAAGTTGATTGGACGGCGCTTCACTTTACAGATGGACAATGACCCAAAACATACTGTGAAAGCAACTCAGGAGTTTTTTTTTTTTTCAACTTTATGTTTTTTTCAGTTTTCACACATACAGCAGTTATAAAACAGTGTAGAACATGGGTCAACTTATTCGCTGTATGTACTGCCACTTCAGTTCCCAATTAAACACACTACACAAAGACTCGGGGGGGGGGGAAGACACACTAGGGGAGAAAAGGGGGGGATGGGGAAGGGGGGGACCCCCTCTGCCACAGCTGCTGGATCTGCCATGAGACGCTGCTTTTCCAGACCTCTCAGACTCCTCGTGCGCCCTTGCTAACCACTTGATTCGGGGCCGCAGCCGTCCCTAACAATCATGCCCGTCCCTGTGTTGCAAGCACTGCCATTCATCGAAGGAGAACTCACCTTTCACTATCACAGCCAAATGGTGGCATTGAACTCAGGAGTTTTTTAAGGTAAAGAAGTGGAATATTCTGCAATGAGCGAGTCAATCACCTGATCTCAACCCAATCGAGCATGCATTTCACTTGCTGAAGACAAAATTAAGGCAGAAAGACCCACGAACAAACAACAACTGAAGACAGCTGCAGTAAAGGCCTGGCAAAGCATCACAAAGGAGGAAACCCAGCGTTTGGTGATGTCCATGCGTTCCAGACTTCAAGCAGTCATTGCCTGCAAAGGATTCTTGACAAAGTATTAAAAATTTACATTTTTTTTATGATTGTGTTAATTTGTCCAATTACATTTGAGCCCCTGAAATAAGGGGACTATGTATGAAAATGGTTGCAATTCCTAAACGTTTCATACAATATTTTTGTTCAACCCCTTGAATTAAAGCTGAAAGTCTGCACTTCTATTGCATCTCAGTTGTTTCATTTCAAATCCATTGTGGTGGCGACAGAGCCAAAATGATGAAATCTGTGTCAGTGTCCAATTATTTCCAGACCTAACTGTATATATATACATACACATGCACACACATATACATACATACATACACCTTTTCCATGGGGAGCTGTACAGAAGAGAAAAGTGTGTGTGTCGGGTGGAGGATGGAATAATTTCATGTGCAAAATCTTTTCAGTCTGACAGATACATATTGCATACAGGTATATACAGTACAGATCGTGACACTGATCAATTTTTCTCTATCTGCAAAGCAAGAGCGAAGATGATTCCATATATAACAGATGACTACATTCACTATAGGTGTAGAATAGTGAGCAAGAATAGTGAGCATTTACTGTATACAAGAAAAATAATTGAGAGCTTTATTGAATTTTGCAGACAGTGAAAATGTCAGTACCTGACAATGGTAATTAACACATTTCTTCCATTTTTCTTAAGAGTTTGTTATAGAATCTTTGGCTGCAGTGGAAGCACTGTTTGCTAAGAGATAATGGGGAAAGACTGGGTTGCAGACCTGCCTGAGACATACAAATGCACCACAAGTGGTATTTTTATTTACTGTACACTACAGTGGAAGGTTTTTGTCACTTTTATTACCCACTATAACTTTTTAAATGTCTGGTTATACCCATGTACCAGCTACACGTTACATAGCCAGCAATTAACCTCACATTGATGAGACCAAAAAGTTTGAAACAGCTGTCTGTGAGTAGGTTTACTGACTATGCACTTCTTAAACCCAGACTGTTCTGAAAAGCCATGTAATATGGCAGGCATACTATAAGCTTGTAGGGTTCAATATTAAAATGGATATGAAGAAAAAAGTGACACACTGTGCTCATTTGCATATCATTACCCAGACTCCCTGACTGCAGTGGAAGCACTGTTTGCTAAGCTATAATGGGGAAGGACATGGTGGCAGACCTGTCTGAGGCATGCAAATGCACAAGAAGTGGTATTTTTATATACCATATAAAAACGGAAATGATAAAAATTCTGGACATTGAGAGGGCTATACACTAAGGTCCCTTACGGGGTAATGGAAGTGACCCAATGTTAATTGCCACTAACATACTGTAGATATCCATTTTATTTTCTACATGCTCTTGTTCTCGTTTCTCACAACTAACTTGTACTCCTTGTGGTGTAAACCCCTCTAATCTCATATGGCCTTCAGCAATGGACTGCAGCCAGCACTCACAAGGATGGCCACTATCTAGACCTGGTTTCCATGCCACCTCTTCTCTGTCTGACTTTCTATTCAGACCACCATATGTTACTTGTTTTTCTTCCTCCATTTCACCTAAGGACTTTGCTGACTATTTCAAATCAAAGATGGATTCCCTTCAGTAAAGTATCCCTTCTGAATCCTCAATACTCTACACCTCTTCTTCCCAACTCTCCTACTGCCTTCCTTGACTCTCTTTCACCTGTCACAGAAGAGGAAGTGTTAGTGCTGATCTCCTCCTCTCCCTCTACCACTCTCCTTCTTGACCTCATTCCCTCCAAATTTCTTAAACCTCTTGCTCCTACTCTAATCCCCACACTCATACATATTTTCAACTCCTCCCTCAACTATGATACTTTTCCCAGCTCATTCAAGCATGCAACGGTAATACCTTTAGTCAAAAACAGCAAGCTTGACCCTACCTGTCTCTCTAATTCTCGCCCAGTCTCCCTCCTGCCTTTTGCCACTATATCTCCTTGAACTCCTTGTATTTTCTTGCTTGCTCCATTTTCTTACCTCCTATTCTCTCCTAGATCCTCTACAAATCGAGGTGACCTGCACATCAGAGACAGATTGAATCCTTTTCATAAAGTATAAATCTCAGCTTGGACCATTCACTATATAAGGTATACGGTATATATAGCATCTCTGGCATGGGATAGGGAACTAGTACCTACTGCTCTCTGGCACACATATGTAGTACAGATACTGTTCCTTTAGAAGCTGATAAATATATGAATCCACAAGGGTAACTCACTGTTAGGTTCACAGGTCCTCAGTGCAGTCCAATTGCGGTTCCGAACGGCGTGCAGATCCACCAAGGGAAAGCAGGAGAGGAAATGGAGAAGGGCGGTGCACTGCCAGAAAACCAGGAGGAGGCTCACAGTAAAATGAATCCTTTATTCTTAAACTGGATACAGCATAACCCCTAGAGAGCTCAAAAATACAACATCTACGCGTTTCGGGCCGTGTGTCGTGTGCCCTTTATCAAGATGTATTACTTATTTTGTTCATCTGTGACCAGGTGCACACAATTTATAGAGCTCAAAATCCAGACCCACAGTATTGTATATTTATATATTTAATTGTGCCAATTGGAGTGCAACTGGGAAAGTGACCTCAAATATACAACAGTAAACAAAGAAGCCGCAATGTACATACAATATGACAAAGTATTTAGTTAATTTTTACAGATGCAGCCACCAGTATCTGATGACCTGCCTTGGAAAATTTGGGGCAATCTCCCAGTAATCTGCAACATTTCTGTGAGATTTCTGCAGCCAGACTAATGGCTCATCTGATTAATACAGTTGTGGTCCCTGAAGGTCCCATTCAGACTGAATGGGACTACAGGGACCCCTGCTGTGTTAATCTGATGGGCTACTAGTCTGGCTGCAGAATCTCACAGAAATGTTGCAGTATTTTCCCAGGCAAGTTATCGAATACCGGTGACTGCATCTATATATGTCTTTCCTTCTCATAAGTATGAGTCATTTAGTTCAATCTTTGGCCATAACATTTCAAGCCTGTAACAATAGCCCTGACGTAGTTTCCTAAATCTCCCTCTCTCACATTTCCTTTGTTTGTCCACCGGGTGTGCTGCTGTTTCTGTCTACTCTGGGTTTCCCTCTGTCTGTCTCCTCTTGGGTTCTCCTGTCTTCTGTCCTTGCCTGCCTTTATAGTTTCCTGTTTCCTGCTCCCCTTTGCCTCTGTTTTATGTGCTTGACTCTCTCTGCCTTATCTGACCTGTTTCTGTATTAGTCCTCTTTCATATTAAAGATCCTTGCCTATAACTGACTTGTCCCCATTTGTCCTGATCCCTTGTCCAGTCTTTATCTCCTGCTCATTTGCTGCTGACCCCTGCCTGTGATCGGGACTACTATTCCTGTCGCCTGCCCTGCCTGTGACCCCGACTAGCCATGCCTGCCTCCTGCTGTTCTGGCCATCGAGGTCCTACCTGCACTTGGAGTCCGTGGCAGCAACCACATCAAGGTTAGACACTAAAAGCAGGTCCTCCTCTTTGTTTAAGCTCACCCATCACACCCCTATTTAATAAGCATGTCCAAGCAGTATAAAATTAATAGCATAGGATTAGCTGATAGGGTCTAGGTCTACCTTAACGTGGTTACGGACTTGATATGTTTAGCCAAACGATTCAACTAAATGACCCATACTTATGAGAAGAAAAAAATATAGAAATGAACGAAATAATTTGCCATATTGAATGTGCATTAGGTCTTTGTTTACTGCAATTGGGTTCCCATTCACTGGTCGCTTGCCACTAATTGTGGTTCACGATATAACCTTGAAAGAAGAGTTAATCAGAGCATTCCACCAATTTTGACCTTTAAAACATTCCTCTTCTTTACTATAGCATCAAGGCATTGCAAAACATATTAAACACATAAAAAAAAACATAATAACAGAACCAGTATCTAGTGGTAGGATAATGTTCTGTTTTTTAATTTGTTTAATATGTTTTGAATTCTTTGATGCAACAATAAATGAGGAATATTTTAAAGGTCGAAATTGGAGGAGTGCTGTGACTAACTTTGCTTTAAGTAACTGAGAGTGAGAAGATGTGGGCAGGCATCAGTCACCCTCCAGTGCCAATTCTGTGGAAAATGGTTAGTTTTGGTAGACAGGTAATACATATTTAGTAATGATACTCTTTGTCCTTCTCTTCAACAGTTTTATGTTGCCTGCTATGCCAGAGTGAATGATCATTCATTCATTCATTCATTCATTCATTCATTCATTCATGTATGTATGTCTTTATTTATATAGCGCCATTGATGTACATAGCACTTCACAGTAGCAATACATGTGACAATCATATAAATAACAAATAATACAAATAACAGATCATGGGAATAAGTGCTTCAGACATAAAAGTAACATTTAGGAAGAGGAGTCCCTGCTCTTAAGAGCTTACAATCTAATTGGTAGGGAGGAAGAACGTACAGAAACAGTAGGAGGGCATTCTGATAAATGCGTCTGCAGGGGGCAAAGCTTTATGTATCATGTGTCTAGTATTGTATTATCCACGGTGATACTCATATGCTTCTTTAAGCAAGTGTGTCTTTGTAATATTGCGGAGGAAAATGCGACAGGTTTTGAATGTGGGAGGATAATGTTAGAGAGGAGTTGAGTATGACCCCTAGGTAGCGTGCTTGGCTACTGGGTGAGTGATAGTACTTCCAACAGTAAAGTGGAAGGAGGTAGTAGGGCCAGGTTTGGGATGAAGTATGAGGAGCTCTGTTTTTGCCATGTTAATATGGGGGAAAATATTTTGTTTCATAAATGTTTAATAGCCCATAGGGCTATGAGGGTTTTAAAGTCTGTCAGGTTTGCAGTGGGTGAGGGATGTGGCTGGGGGGAATAAAAGTAAAGAGTCTCATTCTACGCCTCATAACCAAAATACTTAAACGAAATAAAAGTGTCAAGTATATTTTATTTAAACAGGTATGTTAAAAATGTATTATACTTGTGCACTGTAAAATAAGCTGGTACTTTCAAAGCCGGTATTCTGAGTGAGCCAGGGGGCTACCAAACTGTGGTGCCACTGTGTCTACTTGAGGTCCGGACTTGAAAGCTACAGGTGCTGTCAGAGATGTGAAGAATATTTGGGCAGGATAGCTAGGTAACGTACCCACATACTGGGATTAATGCAAGCCGTTCCGGCTAGCATTCGCCTTCCCAGACCTGGAGGCACCTAGCCATATGGGTGGCTTCTGCATAACAAGTGGCTAAGGTGGCAAACCCGCGCATGCCCTTGTTTCATTCAGAAGATCCGCTTGCCCGGCTTCAGAAGACTAGCAGCCATCTGATTGGCTGTTTGGAAAGTTCCCATGCTGGGATTGGCTGTAGTATATTGTGAATGAACTCCAAAATACTATAAGAAACCCTGCAGCCAATCCAGTGTTGAGATTCTCTAAGATTTCGAGCACCAAGACCGCAGCGGCAAATTTGAAATCACCAAAAGATGTTCTTGGAGAAATAGACGCGAGTCAGCTTCAGAAATTTCAAAGCGAGAAATTTTGTAAGTCTCACTTTTCGGGGCCAAGTTCTCAGAATAGAACGTAGCGGTCGCAGCTGGGATTGCAAGCCTGAAATGAGTACCAGGACATTTGGTACTATCTACCAATCAAAGGATTTCGGGGTCTCTGGAGCAGATACAGCGGTGGCGTCAGGAACTTCATGCCGATTTGAGTTCCAGAACACTTCGGGATAAGTCTCGGTCAACTTTAAACTTTGTTTTATGAACTGTAGAAGCTTGGAAAGTCTCGTTTTTTTCCCCTCAGACAGTGTGTTTCTATTGTATTTTGTAATCCACTGTGTGTACGTCTGTTTCAATGGAATAAATGAAAATTTGTTTTACTATTTGGTTTTGCTCAGTGATATGATCCTGGTATAAAGGTGTAAATGCCTAGTCTCCTATGACAGTAATCACCATCCTTGGGGGTGCTGGCTGCAGTCCACTGTTGAAGGCCAAAAGAAGAGGTTAGAGAGAGAAAGTGGGAAGCCCAAGGGAGAGAGGAGTCATCAATGTGGCAGTTGAAGTCCCCAACGAGAAGAACAGGGGAGTCTGAGAAGAGAAAGAAACAGAGCCAGAATTCAAAGTGAGAGAGAATGGCATAGGGGGATGAGTAGAGGTAGGTGGACGATTGATAACTACCACGTGGACAGGGAGAGGAGAGAAGATCTGGACAGTGTGAGCCTCAAATGAGGGAAAAACAAGAGAGGGAGGAATATGGAGGGTTTGGTAATGGCAGATAGAGGAGAGAAGGAGCCCCACGCCTCCACCTCTGCCATCAGGACTCTTTGACAAAGAGCTGAAAGAGCGCGAAACGCATTAGAGGAACACTTTGCCCTCACCTGTTTGCTGATGTGTGTCCTGTCCATGGATTAAACCTTGGTTTAACGGCATATTATCGTTTGGTCCCCGCTTTTTGCTGCTGTGCTTTTCTGGTTCCCTGCGTCCACCTGGAACAACAAGGAACTCCTTATCTTCATTTACCTCTACAGGAGATGCATGCCACATAGAGCCTGTTTGACGGTCATAGACTGTGAGTATAACCTTATCAATATCAAGATATATATAAATATACATCATCCTTGGATTGCAAGATATGGTTCATGTTTACCTTTGAACTGGAAGGTTTATACTACCAACTGCTACTCATTCAGTTGTCCACTTGTGTTATAGGGGTACAGTAGTTGCTGTTCCCACCATCAAGATTATCGGATGACCATTATACTGTATACTCACATAATGACTTTGACTATCTAACTCTTATTTCATTCAAGATTATATGGAACTTTATTGATTTTGCTTGGCTATTGTGGTTAGAGCACTAGTGGAGACTCAGTGGTCTCTTATTCAATGGTGGACGATAGAGGACTGCCACGTGGATAGGGAGAGGAGAGAAGATCTGGACAGTGTAAGCCTCAAAGGAGGGAAAAGCAAGAGAGGGGGGAATAGGAAGGGTTCGGTAATGGCAGAGAGAGGAGAGCAGGAGATACAGGGTAAGAAATGATAGTGTTTTTAAAGCTTGATTTTCTGTATTGTAAATCATTGTGGCTATGCTGCTATGCATAGATGTGTGTTAAATGTATTTTATTATTAGAGAGATGTAAGTTTTGGGCTTTATGCTGTACTGTAGGTTATGGAGAGGCTTGCTTTAGTATATTGTAAATGTTGGTGTCCTTTTTAGTATGTTTTGAACTTGTTCTCTGTTACGATAGCTATAGTTAATTGTGTAATTGGTAGGGATGGTATTTTAATTGTTTAGGGATGTAATTCATGTCTGTTAATTCATTGATGGTGACTTTATTTGCTTACATAATATAGTTCTTGTGATGTCAGGCTATTTGAGTTGGATTATTGTATTGTTAACATTGATTTGCATCGTGTACATGTAGTTTACATGTTATGTTACATGTATACACTGTAAATGCAATGTTTTAAGTGGCATTTGAGCCTTCAGATTGAATGATTAAATGAGATTTGGTTAGGAAATTGCTTTTTAATTCATTGAGGATGTTATGCATAAGTGGTGTTGCCATTGCAGGATGGCTTCACCCCTTAATTACCTTTGAGGTTAGTACCCGATAAGGTGATTAAGGGGTTCATTGGTATGTTAATGTAATTGAGATGTATTGGCTATTTATTATTTTGGCAACGGACCCCAAGGATGATGCTGGCGACGGAGCCTTCTTATTGATGAGGTTAGTACAATTTTCTTTACTTTATTACGGTATTAAATGTGTTTAATAATGGCCAAATAATGTATTATCCCTATGTGGATAATAGTTATTTGGCTCATTATTGTACTGTATGTACTGTATGTGCTGGGGGAGGGGGTATTGGCCCCAAGGGTATTTGGTAGGACTCCCCTGTGGGTAGTGGGTGAGGGTGGTTTGGCCTCAGGGTTGGGGGGGTTAGTGGGGGAGGGTATGTGGGTGATGGTGGGTTAACCCCTTAATGACTGTAGCGGTTAATAACCGCTATGGTGATTAAGGGGTTAGGGGACATTACATTGGATGTTTTAATTCTTGTGTCTGTTTTGCAGAAGCGGATGGGGCATGGGCAGGATGAAGATGAGGATGGCCTTCATCGTGGCAGGCGCACATGGGTGAGTGCTATATGTATTTAATGTCTTTATTGCTGTGTATGTATTTTAAATGGACAACTGCACTATTATCCATTTGTGGATAATAGTCATTGTGCCCTTTACTATACTGTATGTTAGGGGGGTATAGGTGTTGTTGGGGTCATATATATATATTTATATATATATATATATATATATATATATATATATATTTAGTTAGTGTGGGGCTGGTGTGTGTATTTTTTATTATTGTGGATAGTGGGGGTGGGTGAAGGAGGTATTAGCCCCAATGGTGGTTGTTTAGGGCTTGCGGGTGGGTAGCGGGAGGCCTTAACCCCTTCATGACGTAGCGGTATTAACCGCTACGGTCGTGAAGGGGTTAAGTGCCCCCGCAAGCTCCCCGCAAGTCCTAAACTCACACCCAGGGCCAAATACCCCCTTCACCCACCCCCGCTAGCCACAATAAAGATGGCACGGTGGGTTAACCCCTTCATTGCCTTAGCGGTTAGCCGCTAAGGTAATGAAGTGGCTTTTAAATGCCTTTTTCCTGCCTCGGATGCATGCCGGGGGGCTCCGGTGCGGGTATCAGCTCCGGAGACCCCCGGCATCAATCACAGGCAGGAAAAAGGGCTGATTTTTTCTAAGTGTCGCCCTTGCCGATGCTTCTCCTCCAGCAAGTTGCCAACTTTAGTTGGCGGGCTGGATTAGCCATAAAATCTCCAATCTGGGGTGCCGATCAGCACCGAAAAGCTGATCGGGGCTTCCTGAATTCAACCGGGTTAAAAAAGTGCCGATAAGTGGCTT
The DNA here is from genome assembly GCA_036426205.1 of Ascaphus truei. Taxonomy (NCBI): domain Eukaryota; kingdom Metazoa; phylum Chordata; class Amphibia; order Anura; family Ascaphidae; genus Ascaphus; species Ascaphus truei. The sequence continues at coordinate 56,495,376 of CM071568.1, read as the reverse complement.
ATCGCCAGCCGTCTCCCGATAATTTCTTATCGGGAGGAAAAGTTGCCGATAATTCCCACTTATCGGCGCTTACTGAATCTGGAAGGAAAAAAATGGCTATAAAATGCCGAAAAAGCCTTATCGGGGCTTACTGCATGAGGCCCTATGTCTCTAACACTGATTTTCTCTCACAAGTAGTTCAGCTGATGCCCTTGCATACCCAGTAGTTAAGGCCTGGACAGATTCAGAAAAACAAAAAACAAAAATGAACCATATACAAGATGTAGGGAGATGACATAAAAATCCAACAACTTTACGTACAATCAAAATTCCCTAATTGCAACAATACTATATGGACTTGTAGAAAGGCTGAGTCAATTGTTCCATATGAGGCTATCTTGGATATTGACAGCCTTATGGTTGGAGAACAGAACTTTCCCCGGTGTGTAGTAATAAATAAATGTACACTAATAAAAACAATATTTTAATAGCAATGCAAATTAAAATAAATTGTATTTATTGTCGTTTATATTCAAATCCTAGTCATAACGCAATAAAAATATCAGAATGAAAACAATGTATGACTAGTAAGGCAACTATGATGATAAAAAGGATACAAGGCCAATATACTGTATGGCCAGTCTGCGGGTCGGACGTGGCCGTGGAGCACTATAGTGGTGAAAATACCTTTGGTAATGCATGTTACACAGGGCAACACAGAAGAAGTCTAGGCTGGAGATCCCTAGTCACTGGGAGCCACGGTAAAGTGGTCTACTCACATATATACTACACCAAAAGGAGGGATAAGGGGGTGACTTCTGTATTCCGTGAAGGGCTACTACTGTGGAGATACCGGTGAAATAGCTGGACTATGCATTACCCATAGGTAGAGAAAGGTGATAGTGCGCAGCTAATAACTAGTAAACAACAAATAATTAGTGAACAGTGCACCGTGATTGTAGAAACAATATTGTGGACCTTAAATGTAGATCTGACACTAAACGTGGGGCTGCAGCCTTTCTTGGGGGTGGCTCGACACCCCAGGAACTAGACAAAAAAAACAAAAGAACAGGGCGCACAACGCACATAGTGTAATAAAGTAAAAAATGTGACTTTATGATTAAAAGTAAATAGTTCTGCGTACATCAAGTAAGAATAAACAAGCAGTTGGTATATAGGTTTACCACACCAGGAGATGAAATGTGCGACACCCTCGGATGGATCTCAGCATGCAATGGGTCTGTAGTCGTTCATCTTGCCCTTACAGCGTGTCTCCGTCTTGGGGTGGTGGGTGAATAAGTCCCTTGTAGAGAAACCCACAGCACACGGCTCACCCCTGTGAGCCATGTGCTGTGGGTTCTCTACAAGGGACTTATTCACCCTGTAAAGGCCAGGTGAGCGACTACAGACATGTTTTTTGTCTATTACCCATAGGTATTTGCACCACTATATTGTTCCACAGGCACATCTGACCTGCAGACTGGCCAAATATTGACCTAGTATATATTGACCTAGTATCTTTGTTATCATCATAGTTAGCTTTAGTCATACATTTTTTTATTATTATTTTTATTGCGGTATGGCTAGGAATTGAATATAAGCTGCAACACAGTTTTTTTTTAATTCTACAGTGATTTTCACCACAGGCTTTCCCCAATTTATTTGAATTTGCATTACTTTTAAAATATTGTTTTTATTAGTCTACATTGATTCATTACTACACACTGGAGAAAGTTCTGTTCTCCAGCCCTAGGGCTATCAATATCCAATATAGCCTCATATGGAACAATTGACTCAGCCCATCTACAAGTTACTAAAGTATTGTTGTAATTACGGAATTTTGCACGTAAAGTTGTTGGGGATTTTCCTGTTATCACCCTACCTGAGGAGACATATTGGATAGGGAACTCTTTGGGTTTTTTTTGTCCTATATTTATCCCCCTAGTGCACAGACCCTATCCATCACCCATTTACCTAAGGTCAAGCGGGTATCACGTCTCTGTTTTTTGGTCAGATTCAGAAAAATACTCCTCCCCTTCATCTCTTTGGTCAGGAAACTCTGTATTAGCCTGACTGTAATTAACTGGTGTTTCTACTGTTCGAGTACATGTACAGATGGGTTCTTCCCTCTTAGTCATACTAACAACATGTGTGCTTACTCTTGTAAGGATAGTTAATATCTCTAAGCGACTTTGAAAAGTGCCATCAACAAACAGATCTTTTTGGACAACCTTGGTTTTTCCCCAACAGGACCACCCTTACTACTTTCAGGTTGAGAGATGGGGCTGCTAATAAAGTGGATGCAGCTTCTAAGACTGTAATTGATGACAATGATGATGATGTTGATGCTTATAAAACTTCCCTTTCAGTTTTATATCTCTTAGGACAAGAAGACTGATGGGTCTCAACAAGTACAACTGCTGATTGTTTTAGTAGTAGCAATTTTCTCTAGGTTCTCAGTCAATACTAGTAATTTCCTGCCTGGACCATGATAACTGCGACCTCCATGCCACCTTCCCAACACTTCTCTTTTGCTAATACAAATAGATGTATCAGTAGTTGTGTTTTTACTGTCTACTGTTTGTATATCTATAACGCTCTCGTGTCAACTCCACAAGCAAAATGGCATGGGTGACCTATTTATAGTCTCTGCAGAAAAACAAATTAGAATAAAATGTAAGAATCATTTGAAAAATGTAAGAGAAATTCTGATGAATTTGCAAAGCACATTCATTTTTTTACTGCTTGTCAAATTATTTGCAGACGTTGCAATTTTCAAAAATATTGAGTGAAAAAAGGGCAAAATGAGCCTGATCTGTGAACTTTAGCAAAAATTACATACATCTCTAACAGTAACCCCAGTTAATTGCACTTCATTGATCTTTCTGCACATTCTTTAAATACCACCGTTTTGTAATGGAATCCTGAGATTTTTAGAATAAGGAATAAGATGATGTTGTTACACTTCATTCTAGCTTAATAATTAATGAGTCATTCCCAGTTCATCTTGACAAAGATCAGGGCTGATCTATGTTAATTGTATTTAATACAGTGTCTACATTATTATAATGTTACTTTAAGTCATATTTTGTTTACAGTACATGGTTGATAACAATCAACAATGACAGTATATATGGCCAGCCACAGTAAGTATTGTATTGTATTGTATGTCTTTATTTATATAGCGCCATTAATGTACATAGCGCTTCACAGTAGTAATACATGTGGTAATCAAATAAATAACAGATAATATAAATAACAGATCATGGGAATAAGTGCTTCAGACATAAAAGTAACATTAAGGAAGAGGAGTCCCTGCTCCGAGGAGCTTACAGTCTAATTGGTAGGTAGGGAGAACGTAGGAGGGAGTTCTGGTAAATGCGTCTGCAGGGGGCCAAGCTTTATGTATCATGTGTTCAGAATATCCACAGTGCTATTCATAGGCTTCTTTAAGCAAGTGTGTCTTAAGGTGGGTCTTAAAGGTGGATAGAGAGGGTGCTAGTAGGGTACTGAGGGAAAGGGCATTCCAGAGGTGTGGGGCAGTCAGTGAAAAAGGTTTATGGCGGGAGAGGGCTTTAGATACAAAGGGGGTAGAAAGAAGACATCCTTGAGAAGAACGCAAGAGTCTGGATGGTGAATAACGAGAAATTAGGGTTGAGATGTAAGGAGGGGCAGAAGAGTGTAAAGCTTTAAAAGTGCGGAGAAGAATGGAGTGTGAGATGCGGGATTTGATCGGAAGCCAGGAGAGGGATTTCATGAGGGTAGATGCTGAGACAGATCTAGTAGATCTAGAGTAGAGTGATTCTGGCAGCAGCGTTTAGGATAGATTGTAGGGGAGACAGATGAGAGACAGGAAGGCCAGCCAGCAGGAGGTTACAGTAATCACGACGGGAGAGAAAGAGGGCCTGAGTCAGAGTTTTAGCAGTCGAGCAACAGAGGAAAGGGTGTATCTTTGTTATATTGCAGAGGAAAAAGCGACAGGTTTTAGAAATGTTTTGAATGTGAGGGGCGAATGTGAGAGAGGAGTCGAGTGTGACCCCAAGGCAGCGTGCTTGGGCTACTGGGTGAATGATCGTAGTTCCAAAAGTAATGTGGAAGGAGGTAGTAGGGCCAGGTTTGGGAGGAAGTATGAGGAGCTCTGTTTTAGCCATGTTGAGTTTAAGGCGGCGGAGGGCCATCCAGGATGATATATAGTAGCAGAGAGACATTCAGAAACTTTGGTTTGTACAGCAGGTGTAAGGTCAGGTGTTGAAAAGTATATTTGTGTGTCGTCAGCATAGAGGTGATAATTATATAAGTATAATCTGTAAACGTTGTGGTGGTTTAAATCCTACCACATCGCTGCTCTCTCTTTTTCTACAGTAAAATTATTTTATTCATCTTTCACGACTAATCATTGGCAGAGCATAATTGTGTAAATTAGTCTCTAATTATGCATATTATGTACAGATATAATCTTGCAGATATTTAAATGAAGTATTCTGAGTTATGCCAAGTATTGTGCAATTTTAGTCAAAGTTAAGAATGATGAGACCATTTTAGGCAGCATAATAACAGTTTGCCTGCTTTGTTTGTTTTCTTTGATCTATTCTGGCAAGGAAATAAGTAGTGGATACATATATTTAAGATACTGCACCCAACAGCTTCTCTCTATTCATAGCACACAGATTTCATGCTTTAAATGCAATCCTTACACTTTCATAAGATATGCAGCATTTTTTTGTAACAATTATAGATGGCAACAATATACCTATTACTATTGTAATGCTTTTATGCTTTTACATTTTCTATATATATTCACGTGGGTTATATACATGCAGCCTCTTTTCCCCGTAACTAAGGGTACTACCAGTACTGCTGTCACCTGTTTAGCTACCAGAAGACCTGAGCCTCCGCCACTGGGAGCCTGGGGTATCATTTGTTCATCTTGGTGCAGCGCCTCCACTGGCGAGGGATCCCAGCGTAGTGGGAGGAGCTCCTCACTGGAACCAATATACACAGTAGTTACACATAGGTGTATAACAACAGTATTTACTGACATAATCCACAGCACAAGAATAACAAGGCCCTGCTAGGCTGCACCCACACAGTTACACCACCCGGATGACACCCCCAAAGAACTGGAGTGCCTGGGCACCTAGCCCCTTAGTGTCCACAGACTAGTACCTCCACAAAGAGCATGTGTGGGATAGTGCTACCCACAGTGTGTTTGGCCGTTGGTGCACGTGGATATAATACCTCCCTGGTCTTAGTCCAGACCAGGTCAACTACGCAGCTAAATCCGTGGATCCACAACATGGTCCAGCTCAGCAATCTGCAGGATCCTCTGCTGCGCTGATCCATAGGCAGTTGCCTCTGGAGATGCTTCCAGCTGGAGTGTACCCCTTTAAAATAGTCTCTGATAATGTAGGCCTGAATCTGGTCCCAGACCGCAGGCTATACATCACCACTTGTGAAGTGCTCTGCTGCTGATGTCTCTCACTGACACGCTACTGGGGAAGGGTCCCTATCTAAGACCTTCCCCTGCAGCACACACAAATTAAAGTGAGTCGGTGTCTATTTAGTACTTGCACGGGGGGTGAGGGGGAGGGGGAATATGGCTTAGTCCAGTGGAGCACTGATCCCTGGACATTACCTTCACCCTCTCCATCCTGCTCCTGACTGGTGTGGTCCCTGCATTCGCGCCAAACACCTATCTTTCCTGGCCATGAATCCAACAGCCCTATTGGTCCTCCTATACTATGTGGTGGCAGCCCCTGATGCTGCTGTGAAATGTAGTCCCTCATGGAGCCCATTGTGTATTGGCCGCAGTTGCTACTACTCAATGTGCATATACAATATTCGGTAATGGCCGCCAGGGTGTCTCGACTCCTCTGCGCATGCGCGGCAAGTCAAATATGGTGGTGCCCTTACCGACAGCAGCCCTGTAGCTCCCAGCAATCCGGTCAACCCTCTACTGCTTCCAGAATGCCACCCGCACCACATTAGCCTCCCCCTTCCCCTCGCCCACATCGGAGGTAAGGGGGGCAGGGGGACATGGCTACATCTATTTAAACTGGTGTACTCAACAGCATATCTAATATTAGTAAACAGAAAATATTAATGGTATAAATCTAATCTTTAGATTTTCTTAAGATATTCTGCATTGTTTGTTTGTTTGTCTAGATTTTTATGGGATTTATTTCTGCTGTACTTAATTCTTGTGAGGGCTCTGTTCAGACCGATAACTGCAAGATTCATGCTTTAGCAGAAGTTTATTTGTGTTGTTTTAGAGATTTTGGGATCATTCACGCTGATTTTGTTGTCCTGATTGAGTTTTATGCAATGTCTGTCCCGAGACATATCTCAAGACATATTTGAAAATAAAAAAAGATATTCACCTTAATATGTCTTTCCAGGTAAATATTTCAAATATATAAAGAAATAATGTAATATTTTTCTTATTTTAAGTTTTATTACAGAGGCTTCTGGTTTATGAAGTCCTTATCAGTGCTCCCCAGAAAGGCTTCTAATTTTAAACTGCACACTCTCTCTTGTGAGTTGTTAGATACTGTAGCTGCAGTTTAATGTTTTTTGTATAGTAATTATTAGGCTAAAGTTTAGAGTTACAGGGGGTAAGAATAGCTCATGTGTATTTCCCTCACGCTTCCTGGATGGTGAATTTGAATCTGCTTCCCTCACCATTCTCCTCTATTTTCTCTTGGATTTTACCTAATTAGTTGGGCCATAAATCCACATACAGAGATGGAACTCACAATCTGTAAAATTAAATTAAAGGTGTTACTTGCCAATTGTGCTTCTCTCTCACACTACTCTTTTATACAAGTTTTTTTTTAATAATTTCTTAGAATGCATTTTGAAATGCATCTCTCATGGTTGATGTATTAAGGCACTTTATACCTCTCCTGCATCAGTAAGTAATTGTGTGTGTGTGTGTGTGTGTGTGTGTGTGTGTGTGTGTGTGTGTGTGTGTGTGTGTGTGTCTTTCAGTTTATTCCCCCCTGCCCCAAATAGGTAGTATTTTCTGAGCATAATAAAAATGAATCTATACATGGTCTTCATATACAATTATATTTGGGTTCATCAAATAGATAAGATTGAGGGTAATACAAATAAAATAGTAAAGCCTTTTCAGCGTATTTACTTTGATTATCAGGTTTTGCCATATTGTGAAGATTGCCAGGTGAGCCAAATCTCACAGATTTTATCAAGAGATCCATTGAGCCAACTTGTGAGATGTTCCATTAGATTAAACTCTCTTAATTTCGTAAAATCATAGTCCAGGAGATCGCAATAACTCATCTGGTAGCCGATAATATGTGATAAGTTAATATTTGGAAATGTTTAGGTATGTCTTGGGATTTTCTAAGAAATAAGGCTGTAAATGAATCTCTCTAAATTGTGTGATGGGTTAGTTCTTCGATCAGATCAAAGATCTGGGACCAAGTGTGGGAAATGTTGGGACAAGACTACTAGATATGCGACATCATACCAACTTCTCCACATCTTCTCCAGCTTCTATTGGAAGACTGTGCGATATAGTTTATGTAATTTATCTAGTACTAGCTACCAACAGAGTAGGACGTTAAATCCATTCTCTTTTATATTAGGACAAATCGAGATTTTAGAGGTGTTTGTAGATATGGCTTCCCATTCCTCTTGTGGTATACTCACCCCCAGGCTCATTTTCTCAATTAAGCACATAGAGTAATTTAGTGTTTAGAAGATTAGTGGATATAGTGGAAATACAGCCTTTCATAAAGGAAGAATCCATGCACACTTTTTCAACAAAACAAGAAGATCCTCTGAGTCTACTCCCAGGCAAATTCAGAAAGAGTAGGAAATATCTTAGCTGAAAGAAACAGAAAAAAATCAGATTTTGGAAGGTTTTATTTTTTTGTAATTCAATAAAAGATTAGTGTTCCAGATTAAAAATAAAGTAATAGTCTCGTAATTCCCGCCACTAGCCAAGAAGAGAAATTCAACCTGGAAATTGTGAGTTGGAGAATAGTGGGAGCATTGGGGATGAGCATTGGCCACCTGGGTAGGGTGGCAGGAGGGTTTAACCCCTTCATTACCTTGGTGGTTAGCAACTAAAGTAATGAAGCTTTGCTTTTAGATTATTTTTATTTTCATTATGCAGTATTTAAGCAGGGGGTGTCCGATGCTGAACCACATTAATTTCTTGCGGCTGTTTAAATGTTGCGGGCCATGACGCAGGAGATTTAAACTTGCAGGAGATACCGACACACCTTACCTGCTTCAATCCTATGTACAGAACTAAAAATAATAATAAAAATAGTGAAATCTGCTGTAAGAGCTGTGCGGGGAGACACAAAGAGAGGGACTGCTTCTCTCTGATCTCGGCAAGCTCTTCCAGACTGGTGGCAGCCCAGTAGGCTTAACGCTAAGGGAGTCCCATTCAAAGGTACAGACTCCTGCTGCATTAATCCTTCAGGGAAATTCACTCTGCGCTGGCCCATGATCGTGCTTGGTTATGATCACGGATGCACTTGGGCCGCGCTCCACCTGCTGCAAGTGCCGCACGGCTAAATTTGAATCGCGCCACATCTGTATGTTATCAAGGGGGTTGGACAGTGTTAAATGTTTGGTCAAACACCCTTAATGATGTAGATTACCAATTATGGTCCTATAGTACTCCTCCTCATGACCCTTAGGCTGCAGTCCCACTAACTACTACAGCGCACGCCTTGGCGTGCGCTGTGCGATCAAGCCCCGCCCCCCCAGTTCCTCCAGTCCCAGTTCCCACCTTGTCGCGCACCTTTCCCCAGCGGTGCGCGACAGGTTTTCAGGCAGGCAGGGGAAATTGAGATTGGCATTTGCAATGGAGGCGTGGCCACGCCCCCGTCGGCGGTTCAGCCAATGAGGGCGAACCAGCCGCGGGACGTCATGGCCATGCCCCCGCAAACCAACCGCCACGCCCCCTCCCGTCACAAACGCTCTCTCTCCACTCAGACCGCAGATCGCGGTGTAGCGCTGTGCACGTGCCACCCCCCCCCCCAGCCGGGCACGCGTGCCACAGTGCTGACTCAGCCTTACTTGGTCATCTACGTGAAGTGGGGGGTTGGACAGTGCTGGAGCCTTAAGAATGAGTGCCAGCTGCAGGCAGGTGAAGACAGCGTGTGGAGCAGCGGAGATCAGGTATGTTGAACCCCCATACCTCCTCTCCATTTGCTCATACAAGAGCGAATGGATATCGGGTATGGGAGTTATTGTACTGAAGTCAGTGAAGGATTAATGCAGTGCGGGTCCCATTCACAAGCACGGACACCCCCGCGGAGTTAATCCTTTTTTTTTTTTTTCGCGCCACAATTTACTCGTTACCAGGACTGTAGGCACCGAATACAGTATGTCTGGCTACATCTGCATCAACTTTATTCAGCGCTATTAACAGACTGTTTAGGGTTAACACCAGCTTGAACTTGGCGAATGATTTTGCGCACTTTCTACTTTTCTTTTGGCGCACAGAAACATATTCTTTAGTACATACTTTTGAAATCTGTCCATTTTTGTTCACCTAAAAAAATAAAAAATAAACATTGACTTAAACGACGCAGATGAAGAAATGTCAGGTTTTCAGATACGGTATGTATTCCACACAGACCCAATTTAAAATTACGCCAATTTTGCGACAAGAAAATCAGTGTGCAGAGCTTAGTATTAGGACACAGGTCCCACAGTGTTTTGGCCCTGAAAGATTTAAATCTCAATCCTCTATGGGTCAAACTTGTGTGTTCTAATACATGCAATTGAACTAAGACAAAATTCAACCCTCTTACTGAAAAAATGCAGTCACAGTAAATACAGCACGACTGGATCTAATTTTTAAATAGTCAATATTATTTAAGGGCAACTATAACAGTTCGCAATTAAGAGCTGGGAATGTAAAAACAGAGGGATTGCCTATTCAATAATGACATAAGAGAAGCAAACATGGAACTTAACACTGCCCAGCCCCAAAATCTTATAATCGTAGGTGTACACAGATTTGTATTTTGCCATGGATGATATAGCAGTTTAAGCAACAAAATCTCCTTAATTCATAATAAATATAATAAATCAAATAATTGTAAGGGGGTCACCCCCGGTTCCCCTGATTTTCCTTTGCCCCCTGCCTTAGCCCTGTGGCAGTGGGGGAAGGGGACGGCGACTTCTCCCGGCGGGCACTAGTTAGGGATAGATAGGGATAGCGGCGGTTGCTGTTCCCGTGATTCGGTTGCTGTTACCGTGAGACGGTGGGACCCTCGTTGGGGTTCCTGGAGAAATACCTGGATAGGATCAGACGGATGCATCGCACGTCTGACCCTTTGAGAAGAGTGTTGCACACTCACACTGTATCTGCGATTGGGGGGGGGGAATACCCGTTACATAATATTTAAAATATAGTGCAAGAAAACAAAAGCAAACTTTTTTTTTTGCCAGGAGCAAAACAATCTCGGTCCTAAAACATTATTTTTGAATACATAATCACTGGAGATTCTTGAAGCAATTGAAGTTGATGTAAAACTCTATTAAATGCTGTCACAAATGGCTCTCAAAAGGGAAAAAGTAATTACACTTCATACATTAAACCCAGAAAGCATTTACTGCAAACCTTTTTACATCATGTGGTTTTTCCGTGTGCGATAATTAATTGGGTTTGAACACAATTTGCAAACTAATTATTTTACTGAAAAACATGAAGGCTAAGTTACTGAATGACCAATTTCACCGGCTAATTATAACAACAAACGACCTGGCTATCATTTTATTACCAGTACTAATCGGTACTTACTGTTACCGTTGCAGACAAATATTAACCAAATTATGCCCAGTTACATCATTTTGCACTCTACTTAACTAACAAAATAGCCCATCAACCAGCGACCATTCATTTCACTGCCGATGTCCTGAAGGTCATATGAAACAGTGAGTTAAATCAATTCTGCTCTGTAGTTTTCCCATTCCACTTATTTCCCTTAAGGCATCAGGATGTAACTTTGTCCTAACATTGCTGCTGGTTTGTACTTTTCACCTTGTACAGTAGCTGCAAACCACTCATCATTTCAGGACATGCATTCGAATGATGTTTTTCTCTTTAAAAAAATTGTGTTTGTTCTACAAAACTGCCCTTTTTGTTAGACTGCAAAGTAAGTAGAAATGGTTTAAAGGTTTACTGAAAGTCAGTTGATAATAAAAATGAAGAGTAATACAAAAAATAATATTCATTAGAAAGCAACCAGTGGGGTTATTTACCAAAGCAGAGAAGGGCAGCAAAGGGAAAACATGAAAAAGTGTTAGATATTTTGTTTGCATTTGCCAACGGTTTTTCATACCCTTTTCTAGTGCAAAAAAATATGTTAACAGATGCAGAAATGAATGCATCATTTTATGATTTTCTGGGTCAACTCCATATAACAACTTTCCTAATGTATCTTGTTGCAGGTGGTCATATAGGAGGAGCACTGTACCCTAGTATTTGACATTAAACAAGCAGGTTCCAAGAAAACATTTTTTTTAATGGAATATAAAGCATAGCCTTTGTGTCACTTCATATCTACTTATTCAATGAAAGCAGAGAAGGGTTAGAGCACTGCAAAAAAGGCTGAACTGGAAACGGGTCACAATGAAATTATTTAATAGGCATGTGCCAAAAATAGGACAATACAGGTAAGTCCCCTGATGTGTTTCGTGATAAAGTATCTAGCACGGCACAAAACACGTCACAGGACTTACAGTACCTGTATTGTCCTATTTTTGGCACATGCCTATTAAATAATTTCATTGTGACCCGTTTCCAGTTCAGCTTTTTTTGCAGTGCTCCAACCCGTCACTGCTTTCATTGAATACGGATACTCATCGGGATGGACGCACGCAAAACAGATGGACAAGAAGTTTGTGAGTATATTCCACTCACCTTCAACTGTTGTGTGTACTAGCCAGTGTGGTGTTGCAGTGTTTTGGAGTATGCCAGGGGTATAAGACAGAGGGGTGTTGCAGCAAACTGCTTGGATCCATCAGATGGTCGGAGACAGCACTAGCTGAGGACACTAAACCACATCCTCTACTCCATTGATTCCCCCCTTCTCCTGTATAGGAGGGCTCCGCGATAATATCACGTGATTGGGCCATCCAAGTACACCACACAACACCGGGCTTTATTCGGGACTTATACAGTTTCATGAATATATACTGTCTGTTCTGCTTGTTATCCTTGGATTAAGGATCATTATTGGATATGGTTCACGGATACTCCTTGGGACTTTAGAAGCACCCTTTCAGGATCTAGGTCCTACTTTGCATTAATATCTACTTAACAATCACTATTAAAAATAACAGATACGATGGAGACTTCCGGTGATGTCACAGGGCAAGGTCGACTAGAAGAGGAGCTCCTGAGACCTTCTGATAGCATTTAAATAAAGAAAGCTTTTTCCGCTTATACCCTCTCCACTTTCTAGTCAAGGCTGTCGCCTACAAAGCCTGGCAATGACTAGTAAAATAAAAAAGCAAGCAAGCCAAGACATAGCCCGGTATTTTGGGGTAACTCAGCGCTCCGCGAGTCCAGGCTCGGATACCCAAGATGGCGACGGCGCATGTGCGCTGCCCGATAAAGACCGAGAACAAGCGCTTCCAATCTCTGAAGGAGAAGAGCTAACCAAACAATATATGGAGGCCCTCTTCATGAGAATGAGACAAGGATTTCAGGATGATCTGAAGAACGCTATTAGCAAGATTAGAACAGATATAACTTCTCTGACCCAAAGAACAGAAGGGTTGGAATGTAAAAAATGGAGGAGGCCCTCCAGCAGCAATCAACAGCAGAAGATGAAATTACTAGTTTGGGTCACGAGATAAACTTCCTGAAAGACTGTCTAGAAGACCAGGAAAACAGGGACAGACGATAAAACTTAAGAATCAGGAATATTCTGGGGACAGTCCCAAAGGAAAAACTCTGCACATATCTTTCCAAGCTCTTCACCGTAATAGTCCATGAGCTAAAAGAACCAGAACCAGAACTTGATTGAGATCACAGAGCTCTCGGTCCCAGATCCGAAGATCCCAAAAGGTGGAGGGATGTCATTGTGAAATTTCACTAGTCCTCTACCAAAGAGAGAATCATATCAGCCAGCAGGAAAAAGGGAGATATTTTATTTGAAAACGACTCCCTCCAAATGGTCAATGACTTATCTAAAGTCACGATAGCCAGGCGACGTGAGCTGAGGCCCCTCCCCTCAGAAAGACAAAAGCATCCGGTATAGGTGGGGTTCCCCTTTAAATTGGTCGCAATAAATAATGGAAAACATGTGACCATTAGATAACCTGAGGAAACTGGACTATTCCTCAGATTCCTGGGCATAGCAATTCCAGATTCACAGGAGGCGCCTCCACGAGATCAAAGACCACGCCATAATGCGGGCACACCTCGGGCTTCAGAGAGGCTAGCAAATCAGAAACCATAAAGGGCTGGTGAGTGACGACGGAAATCCTATGCCTAACAAAGAAGCATTTCCCCCCCATTGCCCAAGTTGCCTATCATCTAGAGGGGAGAAGAAGAAGAAGAAGAAGAAGAAGAAGAAGAAGAAGAAGAAGAAGGAGAAGATGCTCTCCCTGCTAGGTATATTTAGCCTGCTGCCCACTCTCCCAACTCCCTTCGGGAACACAAAAAGCGCTAGTAACCATACAGCTACCCGTCTTCCCCATACGTAAACAAGATCCACACTCCTGAGCCAGGCGGCTGCGGGCTTTGTGCCTAAATGGAGCAGCGAGGATTAAAATGCACGAACATACTGCACACTTGGCGCAACTAGACATGATAATCCCACTCTCTACCTCGGAACCTGGCCCATTTCAATGCTCTCCCTTACTCACCGGGGGAGTGCGAGTGGGGCCATAAGCAGGGGATCGACCGGTCCCAACGGAAGCCTGAGAAGAGAAGTGAGCTGCCAAGGAGCCAGTTTTTTTTTTTTTTAGTTAAAAATATGCTATCATTACTGGTCTATAATTTCTAGTCTGTTAGGAAATAATGAGTTAAGACTCGATGACAGCAGATTAATATTTATGCAAACAATTTTATTATGTGATTGTACATTAACACTATTACACACCCCTTCATACATGCATTCACATAGTATGTAGTAGTATTAACACAGTCTTTGTAAATAGTTTGTGTTAAATATAAACATTATTGATATGTACAGTAAACAGCTGGTGATTATCTTAGTAAAATTATCATAGGTACAAAGACTAGAATGAATTATATAGTTGTATGTAGTCATATAACAGATAATTAGACGTTTACATAGTTGATCTTAATAACGACAGTCTTCTATAAAATCTACATAGTGGGTCCTGCATCCATGGTCAGCTCACAGGTGCCAGCCCCTGCATCCCAGGTCACCTCACAGGTGCCAGTCCCTGCATCCCAGGTCACCTCACAGGTGCCGGCCCCTGCATTTTATTTATTTATTTATTTATCAAATATTTTACCAGGAAGTAATACATTGAGAGTTACCTCTCATTTTCAAGTATGTCCTGGGCACAGAGTAAAACAAATAATACATGGTTACAAGTACAGTTACATAAATGAACAGGGTATACATTATATACAAGACATTGCGTGAACAGTTAAAGAAAATATATATTATGAGCATATGAAACAGTTACAGACCAGGTTAAAGTGTGAGACAGCCTTAGATTTGAAAGAACTTAAACTGGTGGTGGATGTGAGAGTCTCTCGTAGGTTGTTCCAGTTTTGGGGTGCACGGTAGGAGAAGGAGGAACGTCCGGATACTTTGTTGAGCCTTGGGACCATGAACAGTTTTTTGGAGTCTGATCTCAGGTGATAAGTGCTGCAAGTGGTAGGGGTGAGGAGCTTGGAGATGGCCTGTAGTTTGAGACAGTGTTTTTGTCACCACTTTTGAAGATTGGGAGAACTCTGGCAGTTTTTCAGGTCTTAGGGATATGGCCTGCAGACAGGATAGAGTTGACTATGGATGCAATTGGTTTGGCAATGGCTGGGGCACCAAGTCGTAGGAACCTAGATTGTAGTAAGTCGGGTCCACATTGGCTGCTTAGTTTTAGTTTGAGGAGCGCTTGTATAATCTCATCTTCAGATACTGGGCCAAATTGAAAATTGTGGGCAGTGTTGGGAGGGGGTGGGACTATAGGGGTACTCCCAGGATGAGATTCAGGTTTGTGGTTTGGGCTGCATTTCGCTAATAAGTTAGTGGCACACCCCACAAAGTAATCATTGAATGCATTTGCAATGTCAGTGGGGTTTGTCAGAGTAATATTCCCCTTAGTGATATTACTTGGTTGTTGATGGTTAGGAGGCTGGAATATATTGTTGATAACCTTCCAGAAGTTAGCTGGGTTTGATGTATTTTGGTGGAGATTGTCTGAGTAATATTGTGCTTTTGCATGCCTTGTTTGCCTTGTGCACATGTTTCTCATGCATCTGTAGTGATTGAGATCCTTGGTAGTGCCAGTTACTTTGTAGCTTTTCCACAAGGCATCCCTGAACTGGTAGAGTGCTATAAGGTCAGGTGTAACCCATGGAAGGTGGGCCCCCCGTACCCTTATTTTGCGTAGTGGAGCATGGGTATCGCAGAGTTTTAAGAACACAGATTGGAAATAGTCGAGCGCAGAATCAGGGTCGGGAATTAAATCGATTCTGTGCCATGGGCAGTTGGTAAGGTCATCCAGAAACTGTTGTGGGTTAAAGTTTTTAAATGTTCTAGTGAGGAGAACTTTAGGGCTTGAATGGGGCGGTTTAATTTTCCTTACACAGTACACTATTGCATGGTCACTGAAAATATCAGGAAGGATGCCAGAGGATTGGATTCTGCTGGGGTTTGAGGAGAGAATTCAGTCTAGCAAGGAATGGTTATGCGATTTCAGGTTTATCCGTGTGGGTTGGGAAATGAGTTGCGATAGGTTAAGTGACTTGAGTTGTATCTGGATTTTGTGGTTTTTAGGGTCAAGCCAATTGAAGTTGAAATCCCCAAGAACTAGCAGCTCACTCTTCTCATTCAGAGAGGAAATTGAGCCAAGAAATTGGGTGATATCAGTCAGGGATTTTAGAGGGGCTTGAGGGAGGCAGTAGATGCCAGCAAGCAAGATGGGCTTAGAAAAGGGGAGGCAGATTTTGCCAACTAGAATTTCAAAAGAGGGTGGGCTTGGTGGGCAATTTAACAGTGTAAATTGTAATGTGTCTGCAATATAAAATAACACCCCTCCTCCTCTCTTTGACCTATCTCTCCTAAAAATGGAGTATCCCTGAATGGCGATATTTGCATCAGGGGTTTTAGGGGATAGCCATGTTTCTGTAAGAACGATGGCTTTGGGTTTATGCATAAGGCACCATGCCCTTAGTTCGTCCAGTTTGGGCAGCAGGCTCCGGATGTTTATATGGGCGACAGATAGCCCTTTTTGGAATTTAAAGGTGGAATTCTCAGGGGCATGGGACAGAGCTGAAATGGGAGGACCTAGGTTAGGTTCAATATCACCTGCTAAAGAGAGTAATAGTATGAGTAGAAATTTGGGTAGTTGTTTGCAAGTTGTAGATTTGTGATGTTTGCCATTTGAGTGAGAGGTGGTTGGTGTGCTGGTTTTTAGAGTTCTCCACCAACATTCAGTAGATAGTGAAAGGCTTTTGAGTAGTCCAGGGTGTATGGTGATGTTGGGTGTGGGCCAGGATGGAGGAGTTTGTAGTGGATAGAGGGAGTAACATCTCCATGAGGCCAGGAGAAAGAAAAAAGTTAAAATACATAGCAGGTTCATGATGTCAGAGGTAGGCAGTGCTGCAAGGAGCTGTTGTGAGCAGAGTGAGTGTGAGCAGACTAAACAGCAGGTGTGTGCCTGTTCCTTGTCAAATGTTTAGCTGTATTGCAATGCTAGAGTCCTTCAGGGTTTCAGTGTATTGTGCATTCAGTTTTGGGAGAGACTGCAGTGAATAAGTTGTAATGGGGTGTGGGGTTGATATGCAGGTTAGCAAGCATGGGATCATAGTGTGATCTGAATAGCTTACCGTTTGTTGTCTTGAGTAAAAGAGTTTGCAGTAGATCCAGTCCCCAGTCACCTCTAGTCAAACTATAGTCTAACTATATTTATCACTTTAAATGCATCACTCTTAAGATGCCAATGCTTCCTTGCCAATGCAAGGGGAATACGTGTTTTATACATCTAAAGCAGTCACATGACCCTCCCCCTGCCCCAATAAATCAGCTTGTTCCAGTTGGTCAATTAACAGCACACAGTTAAGAAAGGGAGGAAAAAAAACACCGTTTGATATTCAAACATACCAAAATTATCACTGCTTAAGGCCACTGAGTAAATCTTTTAAACAGGACTTGCACATCAAGGGACATACCAAAATTATCACTGCTTAAGGCCACTGAGTAAATCTTTTAAACAGGACTTGCACATCAAGGGACATACCTGTGAAGAGCATGCAATTAGATCCATGTCATATCAGCTGAGGCCATTGGGCTTGCATGAAGAAAGTAAGTACATTAACTATAGTCTAACTATAATAATCACTTAAAATGATCACTTTAAATGCATCACTCTTAAGATGCCAATGCTTCCTTGCCAATCAAGGTCGTCTCACAGGTGCCAGCCCCTGCATCCCAGTTTGCCTCGCAGGTGCCAGCCCCTGCATCCCAGGTGTCAGCTATTGCAACCCAGTTATCATCACTATTAATTGAAGGTGAATACTATTATTGTGTTGCACCTTATATGACACAGGTACACATTCATATGACCATGTAACAGGTGCAGTTGTGTTACTGACATGGACTGATTTTTTTTGTTAAAAAATAAACACATGTGATGTTGCATAGAAATATTCTTTGTCATGTCTCAAAACAGCATCATTAATGATGAGATCACACAAATATTACATGTTCTGCTTCATGGCAGACTCAAAAGTTAACGTTTACATGGGCTCAAATTAGTGATGCGCAATTGTCCATCATTGAAATATGTTTTATTTGTACATGTCATCATTGAACGTGTTATTGCAAAAGTAATCATCAGGCATTGTAGCAACTAACTGTGACCAGTACTTTTTCAATGACAATCAATTAATGTTGTACTAATGTTTTTAACAGATGTCAGATCTCCTGTTATCATATCCGGATTGGCGTAAAATCCATATTTTGTGTTCTTAATAGATCAGGATAGTCCACCAACCTGTTCATGCCAATCTTGATCGTAAATTATTATTTACTGGAGTGAAGGCGGTCACAGCAATTGGAGTCCAGCCAAAAGGTGAATTGAAGTAAAATCAGCTTTAATAATACATGCTGTACATCACAGAAGGGGAACTCTGACGCGTTTCGTTCCTGTCTGGGACTTTATCAAAGAGTGAAGAACCCTTATCACACAGACTCCTTAATTAGGTGGGAACTCAATGTATTTAAGGAGTCTGTGTGATAAGGGTTCTTCACTCTTTGATAAAGTCCCGGACAGGGACGAAACGCGTCAGAGTTCCCCTTCTGTGATGTACAGCATGTATTATTAAAGCTGATTTTACTTCAATTCACCTTTTGGCTGGATTCCAATTGCTGTGACCGCCTTCACTCTATTTTTGATTAAACCTATTTCGGCTGGGCACGCAGGCTTCTCACTATTGAATCCCAAGGCTTTGAAGTGCTGGCGCCATCCCCCTCGTATGTGCAGTTGCGCCGGAGCGCAGTGAATGCTGGGACGCATCGGTTGCTCCTCCTCCCGGCAGGAGACGGCGTGTGCTGGTTTGGAATCAGCTGTCCTCCACATGGATACCGTGTCGGCGTGATACTAGGAATCCAGACGCCACCGCCATCCATTCGTTGTTGGAAGGGCGCCAGGGTAAACGCTTCAGCTGGGCATTTGCTACCTTATCTCGTGGAACGGCTTACAGCGAGTTGAATAAGGATACTACAGACACCGGGCAGGGTAAGGGCAGCAGCTGGCGGCTTCAGTGGTCCAAGAGTGAGGTGTTTCTGGACACTTCATCTCTTGTACCTTGCCTCATCCTGCACAACGGGCCCCCCACCCAGGGTGAGTTCTATTATATTATCCTGTATATGACTTTACAACATATGTTTCAATAGTGAGTTGTCATTCCCTTTTCTAGTGGATTGTGGATCATACCCAATTTAACCCTCTCATATACGTGACTTTGGCAGCATCAGTATCTTGGGTTTACTCCCTTGCTCTTTGCAATCTTGATCGTGCCCACCAGGAGCAGTTGGATTCAATCGAGAAATCAAGAGAGCGTTTGTTGCAAAGCCAATTATTGCGTTATGAACAAATGATGGGTGTTCATGAGGAAATGGTTGTTGAAATTAGAAATATCAAAGACATTTTGCTCAAGAATAGTGTTGAATTTACAATTCAAAAAAGCTTCATGCAATCAATAGCTGCAAACTTAATCAAACAAAATGAGCTTTGTGCCTCTTCTCTCACGACATCAATATGCTTTCCTGCTTCCTCATATGTAGGTTCCATAGATGGTGCAGTTTTTAGCCCGGAGACATCTAGTGCACATTCTCCACAAAGATTAATAGAACTGTCTCTGCACAAAAGAATGGAATTTTCTCCACAAAGTGGAATGGAATCGTCGACGCAAACAAAATTGGAATTCTCTCCAGAAACACGAATGGAATTTTCTCCACTAAAAGGAATGGAATCGTCACCGCAAACAACAATGGAACTGTGTCCACAAGCTGTCATAGAAGCGTCTCCGCAACCAGAAATTGACAAGCCACCTGAAAAAAAAGGACATCAGAGTAAAATCAAAAGGAAATACTGGTGCCCACATTCCTCAACATGGCAACATTATTTCAAAATACCCACTATGAAGGCAAGTGCAAGAACTTTCGCTTCAGCCTTGGCACAACCATCTGACAATGTCCCTGGACAGAACACCCATGTCAGAGCCACCTTCAGAAATATTGCCCTTCCCTCCTACAACAAGGCCTGAGCCACCTTTAGACATATTGCCCTTCCCTCCAACACCCATACTAGACCCACGTTCGTCCATATTGCCCCTGGCCACAACACAGGAATCATCAAAAGTGCATCCAAATATTGTAAATAAGTGTGGTCGAGGTAGAAGATGTCCAGAAGAGCCACAAAGCAAGCGACCATTGACTCGTTCACAAATGTTGCTGCGTGGCAATAAATAAAAGTTATTGTTCTGTATTTTTGTTTCTTGTTGTTATTGTCTAACACCTACAAACACAACAATTCATTTTATAAATTTAATTTTTTTTGGACACTTCTATATTCTGTGTACAAAGTATGTCCTTTTATTTATACTGTGTATATATATATATATATGTAAGGATGTGGTAAGAACCTCATATGTGTGTTCAGTGTGTGTTCAGTTGGTGTTTGACTCTGTTCAGTGAGAGGCATGTGGAGTGTTTGCAACAGTGTTGCAGTGTGTTAGAGCAGAGTCAGACAGGCAGTGGCTGATGCAATAGCTGAGCTGTGTGTCTGCGCATATTAGGCAGAGAGGCTCCGTGGAGAAACTACAATTCCCATGAGCTCCTGGGCAGTCACCTGATTTGAAGAACCAATCAGAAGGCTAGGATGACAGGGGCAGGAAAGGGAAGCGTGGGGGAGAGACCACGCTAGTCAGAGGGGATCTGGAAGGTATAGGAGGAGGGTGTATGCGTGCAGGGGGTCAGTGACCCGCCTGCATAGGCTAGCTTTACCCCGCAGGCCCTTAGGAGAAGCCCCTGAGCCACAGTAGTTTGCTGTGCTGCAGGGACGCCCATAGTGAGCAATCAGTCACCTTACTGTGTAGACAGTTAGGGACAAGCGTGCGGAGCAGGTTTGCTGGTGAGCTGCTTGGGACCAGACAGCTACACTGCAGACATCAAAGACAAGCAAGGATTCGGCTGATCCTTTTCGAAACATTACCGGTCACCGCCGTGACCGGAAGGTATTTACGTTAAGTGCACTAACACCGGTCAACAGGCGCTGATCCCGCCTTAGGCGTAACTTTTTGAGGACACTAGTGAGTGACCAAAAGCCTAATACACGGAGCACTCCTTTCTATTAGTGTAAGGACATACTCGATTAGAGCGTCGCTGAGCCACTACTGTACAGGACAATACTCGTTGAGAGCGTGGCCGAGCCACTCACGTATAAGGACATTATCATTTAGCTGAGTTAAGGTTATATTGCGTTATAGGTTATGTGTTAGGATATATGCTAGGTGTGAAGTAATATGATGAAGTGCTAAGGTACTGTTGCGATTACAGAAAAGTTGGTTGCATCACACATGTGTATGTATATGTTTCTTGCCCAGGGGAATCTCACATCACGGGGATCCTGGGTAAGTGGAGGCGCTGCGCTAATAAAGGTGACACCAGGCTCCCAGCTAGCGGAGGCTCAGATCTCCTGGAGCCACAGGTGCGTGCAGTTACCCGTAGTCCCTTTGGGAGCGTCAGAAAAAGGGCTACAATTATAAGCTATAATATTATATATATATATAATAATATATATATATATGTCCTTTTATTTATACTGTGTGTATATATATATAATATATATATATATATATATTATATATATAAATCTATTTATATAATATATATAGATATATACACAGTAATCATAACAGGCCTCCTTTGTACTCAGAATATAGAAGTGTCCAAAAAAATTAAAATTTATAAAATTAATTGTTAATTTATAAAATGATATATATAATGGAGTACATGTTTATCCAATTGTACCAGCACAAACAAAGTCAGTAATGGATGTAAAAAGCTTCATTCACTTTTTGAAAAAGAAGTGCTAATTATAAAATACACTACGATTATATAATATACAGTGCATGTAAGATAGCAGCACTAATGATGTTCATACATACAAGTACTGTATGTACAATTACCAAATATTTTTTTTTATATATTGATAATGTAGAATACATCCACATAATCATTGTACGTGTTATGCTAATTGATAATACAGCTTAAAAGTATTGTGTTACAGAATACATGTTGACACAATATGTGTACATATTCAATAGTAATCGTACATGTAAAAAAGGAATTTGTTTGTATTTTATCCAACAACATAAAAAAGTATATAATACATTTTAACATGTACAGAGTGGCAGTTCCATTTAAAATTAATGAATATGTATACTCATATCTATAAATGTGTATGGAGAGAGAGGGAGAGCTTCATGAACACTGTACAATTGACACTTTTTACAATTAAAATAATGAGTTGCCTGCAATAATTATTGTAATATTTTTCTATATAATTCTGTGTTAGCAATTCATTTTTTTTTTACTATGGTTAGCAATGGTGTCCCCCAGTTACTTCATGCACCTGCTTGTGGGAGGACAGAATCCCTACACATTCTCTATTGTATTATGACCTTCAACATTCTGTTACATTGATAAAAAGTTAAAATTTCTTCTATAATGCAACATGTTTTCAAGGCTTCATTTTAAAGACATTTCTTCATGGTATTAGATATCGCGTGTCCATCTACCCTGCTAAAGCGTCCAAAAGATACATATAAATATATGATTTTTCAAGAGATCGAATTCCAGGACGATAAGAAAGCAACTGTACGTGAAATATATGACTATACCATATAGAAATACAGCAGGGCCCCGCTTCTTGGCGCTTCGCTTCTCGGCGATCAGCTGATACGGCGGCACTGAGAAGGGGGCCGCCACGTTGGTTTGGATATCGCGCATGCGCAGAATGGGTGGGTGTGCCCGGCGCGCATGCGCAGACTGCAGGTTGCGCGCATACCAGAGGTTGCGCGCACATACCATAGGTTGCACAAGCGCAGAACGGCAAAAATGCCGGTTTGCGCATGCGCAGAAGTGAAAATCGCTGGATCCATTTTCCGGCGATTTTCACTATACGGTGGGCCTCTAGAACGGAACCCGCCGTATACCCGGGGCCCTGCTGTACCAATACTACAAAGAAGATACTCACCCAAAAAGTTGGCAAAATTCAATTTGACACATTAATGCTTTATTCGAATAATACAACGTCCTGGACAGAGGTACTGGTGCTGGGAAGTACATGAATTCTCTAAGCGTATGTTTGATCATGGCACCTATCGGGTGAGAAATACATTATTGTTCAGCTATCCCAGGAAGAATCGTCGTTCACAGAGTGGTGTCTCGTATGAGACTGCAGCACAGTGCCTCACACAGTAAGATTTTAAATCCGGAGCCCATGTACCATGCAGAAAACGAGGATGGCCAACAAAGCAATTCCACCAAATATGGTGAATATAGGAGGCGCTAACACCCTAAACATTGCTTACTAATCAAATAATTGTGAGTTGAAGTGATAATAGTGCAATGAATATATAAAGCAAGTGCAAAAAACAATATTAAAGTGTCACCCCCCTGCTTCTACCCTCCAGTGGGGTTGTCTTCACTCTTCCCCAAATTATAGAACTGTTTTCTCACGATCCAGGGGGAGCATGGGGGATAAAAACACACAAAAAGAAGAAATACTAAGTGCAGATGTACAAAATTAAAGGGAATATTCCCTGGTGAATATTGGCTCCTATGTACAGTACAGCCTACTCACAGGAAGGTACTGGTTTTCAAGCAGAAATGACAATAGGTGGATTGTGGACATCAATAATGCAGAATGGCTTCTTCACTTGGGGAATACGACCTCAGCAAGAAGAAAGAGTACGCACATAACACAGATCAGATAGTAACAAACAATTTATAAAATTCCTTAAAAGTGCACACTTACATTGTTGCCAAATAAAAACAGCATGTAAGCTATAAATAGCTTTAGTGTGATCACTGGGGGATAAATGCCGCCTCTCACCGCACCAGCTCTGACGGGTACTTCGGTTGGACTCCACGTGGGTGCGCCAGAGACTCCGCTCCATCGCCGGTCCCCGGATGTTGACGTCACTTCCGGCTCGGCTACTGCGGTGTGTACAGGGGCTTCTTCCTCCACAGTCACGTCACAAATGGGCGGTACCACTCTACGCGTTTCGCCAATCGGTGATTCGGCTTCCTCAGGAGTGTACCTCCCCCTTCCCCAATCAATACTTATATGCTACAATCTAATTGCATTCAATGAAACAGTCTGAAATACATGATTGGAGCTATGCGTAATGTTTACACTTGGACCTGGGTATATGGAAGACTAAGTCCCATAACATGAAGTATGACATAGTAAATGCATATACATTTTGGCTGAACGGATGGAAAAAAAAAACATCTTAATCTACTCACATAAATAATATCAATTGGGGATACAGATTAAACACTAATAGCTAATGATCTGAATGATAAGCTACCAATATGCAGACTAATTGATAGTGAATCTAACATCAATCCTACTGAATTACATACATCTGATTGGGATCTCTACTCAAACAGTAACTTATACAGGGACCATAAAATAAAAATAACAGGGACCATAAAAATAACAATGACTTATACAGGGACCATAAAAATGACTTTCAATCAATTATGTTTCAATTTATAGGTTGTCCAAATTGACTCCAAATGCACCACCATCTATATTTATATTCATATTTATATTCCCACAAAAAGATTCAATCCCCATCCTGTTTACCAAGTATCCCCTTAACTATGCATTTACCATCATGCATACTGAGATTTTAACCCCATGTTTGTATATGAGCAATTGTATTTGTACTATCCACCCCAGTAGCACTTTAAGGAATAGCATACACATGTTGATTAATCAGATCACTAAGATATAAAAGCATGCAATGTGTCACGAGACTCCACACTCCAGAGGAATAAAACAGTCACTTTCGAAACGCGTAGAGTGGGAGTCTTATTCAGAGCGGAGCATACAGCAGAGGAGTTGCAGGAGGATCCAGCACTCACCGAGCGACGAAACCGGAAGTGACGTCAGACGCCAGTCGGAGCAGTGTAACAGCTGACCGGAGGTTGAGGCGGAGGAGTGGGGGAACGTTGCGGGACGTTGACCAAGCTGGCTAAAGTCTTCCTACACTAATGCAGTGTGATATGCCCGTTTTTATTGTTAGAATGAGAGTTTAATATTTTATTGTTATTGTAACAGGGGACTTATCCCTGTTCACAAAGGTGCCTCTAATCCAGCAGTGTGGTGGTTAACTGCTGGTAGCAAATTAACTAGCACCACCTGCCTGATTACAGGTAGTAGAAAAAGCCTGCCTTTGAGACAGGAAGTAACTCCTCCCTAGCTCTGACTGAGAGCTGACCTTTGGAGAGACAGAGCAGAGGTTCTTGAGTCCCAGGAGAGACTGACCAAAAGAAACCCAGATCTTTGGAGCTGAGCAGTCTTGAGCTCTGCACAGCAGAGCTGAATTCAAGACACAGGGAAAACTACTGCACCTGAAGCTGAACCAGGAAGTGAGATTTTCCCTCCAAGAAACAGATAAGACTTTTATTCTTAAGAGACTGCTTATATCTGCTTATTTTCATGCTATATGTTTTGGGGCTGCGAGAACTGCTTGACTAAGGGAGATGTGAACTAATTGCATAGGATTCCCCCCCCCCATACTACGGCGGTGTGACACCAGCCAGACGCAGCATAAGGATCTCCTTTCCCCATACTATTTGCAGGTGGCACGGCGCCGCCTGCGTACAGTACACGGAGTAACGGGGCTGGCAGACGGTTTCGTCTCCAACGTTGGTAAAGAAATAAAGCTGCGACATTATCTTTCACTGCCACAAAGCTGTGTGCTCCTCATGTGTAGGTGGGGGGGGCCATCAATGTGTGAGCACATTAAGCCTGTATCCCTACACCCACCAGGAAGCAAAGAGCTTCCTTCATAGAAGCAGCAGCACTACAACCTCTAGGATTTGTACCGCGGTGATCTCACTTCCCCATCGGATTCACGGGCACTCGTTATTTTACCTCTGTATTGCACAATTCTTATTCTGGATTGTATACGCATTTGTTGATAGTCATTTCTTATCTGTATCTTCACTATATCGGTTATATTTATGCCATATATTGCCTTCTCTTATTGTACTGGAACATATTTGTGAGTTCCTGTAATAGGGGACTTATCCCTGTTCAGTAATGTGCCTTTAATCTAGCAGTGTGGTAGTTAATTACTAAACACCACCTGCCTGATTAGATTGTTTACAAAAAGCCTGCCTTTGAGACAGGAAGTGACACCTTAGCTCTGACTGAGAGCTGACCTTTGGAGCTGACCGGTCTTGAGCTCTGCACAGCAGAGCTGATTTCAAGACACAGGGAAAACTACTACACCTGAAGCTGAACCAGGAAGTGAGAAGATTTTCCCTCCAAGAAACAGATAAGACTTTTATTCTTAAGAGACTGCTTATTTTCATGCTATATGTTTTGGGGCTGCGAGACATGCTTAACTAATGGAGATGTGAACTAATTACTCCCAAGTGAATGGAAGCTTTGTTCCCCCCCCTGTGTTTGGATAATTTCCTGATGAAAAGGAACAGACACAATAAAGCCTATTATAATTTCACATTATAAAGCCTCCTAATTGTGTACCTCTGTGAACGTCCGTCCACAGTTCTCAATTCCATTATGCAAATATAATATGGCCTACGTGAAATACCTCACTAGGACACACACACACACGGACACACACACACACGGACGGACACACACGGACATGGACCCCCATCTGTTTTCACAGCCCTTGTTGTATATTCTCTATATCAGGTACCATATACATATATAGATGGAGATACAGAACAAATACAATATCATTACAAAGGTATATACGCACAAACACACACACCATCAGAGATATATATATATACACACACACATCATCAGAGATATATATATACACACACACACAGTATACGTGCCGTCAAGTATGCCATCAACCTCAGTGCTGCAGGTTCCGAGCACCGTCCAATAGGATTAACCCATCTGTTACCTGATGATCTCACACGGCAGCTTCCGGCTCCAGGTAAACACACTGTCTGCCGCTCCTCGGGGGCCGGGCTCCGGCTTCAGCAGAGACACGCCCCCGACAGGCTCCGCCCCCTGGTGATCCTTACTGTACGGAGAATACAACAGGGTTCATGATCCAGCCCTAGGAGGTGCCAGGCTCTGTATACTTTCCATGAGCCAGCCCTAGAGGTGCCAGGCTCTGTATATCCCCCTGTGCCAGCTCTATACGTGCCAGCCTCTGTATATCCCCCTGTGCAAGCCCTATACATGCCAGGCTCTGTACATCCCACCCTATGCCAGCCCTAGAGGTGCCAGGCTCTGTATACCCCCGTGCCAGAAGTAGAGGTGCCAGGCTCTGTGTACCTGCTGGTTTCATCCCATCGGAAATCAACTGGCCAACTGCGAAAGTCAAAGTTATAACTGGAGAGTTTCTTCTGTGGGACAGAGAGACAATATCGTACAGCGGCAGTGCCAGGATCCCTCTCTCACACACTACTACACCATGTATACACAGCGGCAGTGCCAGCCTCCCCTCACACACTACTACACCATGTATACACAGCACAGGTACAGCGCGGGCAGCGGCAGTGCCAGCCTCCCCCTCACACACACTACTACACCATGTATACACAGCACAGGTACGCGGGCAGTGCCAGCCTCCCCCTCACACACTACTACACCATGTATACACAGCGGCAGTGCCAGGCTCCCCTCACACACACACTACTACACCATGACATGTATACACAGCACAGGTACAGCGCGGGCAGCGGCAGCCCCCGCCTCACACACTATTACACAATGACATGTATACACAGCAGCAATGCCAGCCTCTCTTACCTTGTTTTCTGCATTGTTCTCTTTCTTGGCTCTCTCTAAAATGCTAATAAATTGAATATACTGAGGGTTGCTCCATCTGCCCAACCCTGTAGAGAGAGAGAATTTGTGTCACTCTGCGGGGGGAGGGACAGACTCATAGCTCCCTTCTGTCTGTGTCACTGTGTCACCCTGCGGGGGGAGGGACAGTCACATAGCTCCCTTCTGTCTGTGTCACTGTGTCACCCTGCGGGGGGAGGGACAGGCTCATAGCTCCCTTCTGTCTGTGTCACTGTGTCACCCTGTGGGGGGGAGGGACAGACTCATAGCTCCCTTCTGTCTGTGTCACCCTGCGGGGGGAGGGACAGACTCATAGCTCCCTTCTGTCTGTATTACGATGACGCTGGTTTAGCATGTAATTTTCCTCACCTCTGAGACATGCTACACCCGCTAGCAGAAAGATCAGCGTCACCCCGTACTGTCCTAAAGGTACCAGCCTGGACATGTTCAGGTATCCTACAAAAACACAAAGAGCAGGGTCACTAGCGCACGCCTAAACCCCACAACACGCCTAGATATGCCCACCCTACAAGATACAGATGAGCTTGCATGTATATATCTGTAATGAGACAAGCTCGGGGGGAGAAGAAGAGAGACAGGCAGAGTGAAGCAGAGTCTAAAAGTTGCAGTGTGGACACTCTACTGAAGGATTTGAGGCCTAGTTAAAATTTCACCGGCAGTCATTTTTTATTTTTATTTTTTAAAACCTCCATTTTGCCGCATGAGGACCGTACCGGCATCTAGATCTCTCTCCTCACTTCATAGGAGCCCACGTGCTCTCCTCTCTGCAGCTGGAGGTTTTAAATCGGGAGCCATGCTCAGACCGCGTTATAAGTGGATTCGCGTTGTAGCGGATCGCGCTATAACGGGGTTGAGCTGTATTATTATATGGTTTTAAATAACTAGATCTACAGAGCGAAACATTGTAGTCCAGCAACAGTCCCACGAATAAAACCCTTTCATGTTTCCGGTAAGAACGGTGTGTTCAATGCATCAAGAAAGGTCTGAATGCCCCCAAATTAATCCTTATATATCAGGAGTGGCCAACTCCAATCCTCAGGGGTCACCAACAGGACAGATGTTCAGGATATCACTGCTTCAGCACGGGTGGCTCAATCATTGACCGAGCCACCAGTGCTGAATCACAGGGATATTCTGACAACGTGGCCCGTTGGTGGCCCTTGAGTTGGGCACCCCTGGATTAACTGATCCCGTATAACAGACGTCATGGTTTCCCGCGGTGCCGCCGTGGTCCGTGTTCTGCGTCTCCCGGCTGTCCCCTCCTGTGATGTCATTTAGGAACACTGGTGACAGCCGGGGGTGTTATCCCAGAGACAGGTTATTTAAAAGTGACGTACAGTATCTCCAGTGTCAGATGAAGATCCACTGCCAGATACTGTAACGTCATTACATTGTATAAATAGTGTTATATACACACACACTGAGCTTAAAGTTATATATTAATATCTGTAGTAACTGCAACTTCTGGTGCTGTGTCATCACGCAGTCGCAACTTCCTGTACCCTACGTGAAATCGCATGGAAACTTCCTGTACCCTACGTGAAATCGCATGGAAACTTCCTGTACATGGATGAAGGGTGGGTATCGGGCCAGTGTGGCTTAACCCCTTAATTACCTTTGCGGTTATTATCCGATAAGGTGTTTAAGGGGTTAATTGATATCTGAATGCAATTGCAATGTATTGGCTTTGTTTTGGCTATGCATTTTGTGGGCAAGACAAGGATTTTGCTGGCGATGGAGACTTCTTATTGATGAGGTCAGAAGTACTTAATTTATTTGAATATGCTAGTTAATGTTTTTAATAATGGGCAAATAATCTATTATCCCTATCTGGATAATAGTTATTTTGCACATTATTGTACTGTAGGTGTTGGGGGGGGGGGTGTATGTATTGAATGTATAGGCCAGGTTTATTTTTTTTACATTCAGGGTTTGTTCCGTGGTTCTGCGTGGAACCTCTGGAGACCACCTGTGGTTTCCTCGGGTATCCCACGGGTATCAGGCTGGTGGTTCCACGGGTGACACATGCGGGGATGAAGCTGTGTGGTCCCACTTCTGTGGGGGCACCGCCGACCCGTAGTCTGCGGGGATGAAGCGGTGGCCTCACATCTGTGGGGGCACCGCCTACCCATAGGTGCGGGGATGAAGATGTGTGGTCCCACTTCTGTGGGGGCACCGCAGACCCATAGTGAGCACTCGTGAGTTCCCCAGACGCCCGTGGGAACCACCTGAGGCCCCGCAGACACCTGTGGGTCTAACCCGGGGCTCCCAGACATCCTTGGGCCTACTGTGGGGACCCAATTGTGGCCCACGGTGACCCAAAGAGACCACCTGGGGGCCATGGTGCTGGCGGGACCCACCAGCAGGCCTCCAGAACCTGTTTGAAAAGGGCTGCTGGTACCCTGTAGGTTTGTCAGGTGCCCCGCCAGCCCACCGGGGACTCGCGTGGGGCTGCGTTATGAACCCTGTTTGTAAAAGGATAAATCTTGTATTGATGGGGGGGCACAGGGGGTGGGTAATGTATTTAATAAATATTATGATGTTTATTGTGAGTCACTGTATTGTTTTTATTGTGGGTACTGGGGGTGGGGGGGGTCCCCAACGGTATGTGGGTAGGCCTCCCTTGTGGGTACAAATAGAAAAACGGGGAATGTCCCCACGTGGAAGCTGCAAATATGGCAAGTGCTGTAAAATAAAGAGATCACATATGTGCCGGTATAATGAGAAATAAAGCATAGAGTGTCCCGTAGTAGATGCCGATGTAATGTGTGGGTATGTGTAATCCCCACCTCACCTGTTGGATATCGGGATACGCTCCGACAGAGCCGATGGTGCCAACCCCCCGTGGTAGATGGAATAAGACCCTCCTCGCTCAGATATGCGGTGACGGCTACCCGGTATCACAGGACCGGCTGTTGGTAGTAGAGACCTGCAAGCAGAGTCTCCCGCCGCCTTACCGGGTGCCAGATGGTGATCCCGCGATGTATCCGTCCGACGGAGTTTGGGGGGTGGTCACTGCAGGAGGGACGGTGAGCGATCCAAGGCGAATGCCGTTCATCTCCGTCAGTTGTAGTCCGTCCCAGAACAGGTGAGGAGTAGGGGTGTGGACCACACACTGGCTAAAAACCGGATCCACTCTGCAGCTCGTAGAGGAAATCCTCTTGATGAAAACAGCAGATCTGAAATGGTTTGTACCAGGGCGTGCTGCTACACCACTGGAGCAAAAGGTAGAAGAGGAGAAAAAAGCGGAGCACTGCCAAAAATGAAGAAAGGGGCTGGGGCAAAAATAAGAATTCATTTATTGGGCATAATGGCAAAAAGACAAACAAACAAGGTAAACCTCTGACGCGTTTCCCGCCGTGGAGGCGCATTTATCAAAGAGTAAAGCTTTGATAAAGGGCCTCCACGCGGGAAAACGCGTCAGAGTTTTTTAACCTTGTGTGTTTGTCTTTTTGACCATTATGCCCATAAATGAATTCTTATTTTTGCCCCAGCCCCTTTCTTCATTTTTGGCATTGCTCCGCTTTTTCTCCTCTCTTCTCCCATATGTGGTAGTGGGTGAGGGTGGTTAGGCCTCACGGGGTTGGGGGTTAGTGTGGGAGGGTATGTAGGCGTCCCGAGTGGTGGGTGAGGGTGGGTTAACCCCTTAATGACTGTAGCGGTTAATAACCGCTATGGTGATTAAGGGGTTAGGGGACATTACATTGGATGTTTTCATTCTTGTGTCTGTTTTGCAGCAGCGGAGGGGGCCATAGGCAGGATGAAGAGGAGGATGGGCTTCATCGTGGCAGCCAGACATGGGTGGTAAGTGCTATATGTATTTAATGTATTTATTGCTGTTTATGTATTTAAAATGGGCACATTCACTATTATCCCTTTGTGGATAATAGTAATTGTGGCCATTACTATATTGTATGTGTTAAGGGGGGGGGGGTATTTCTTTATAAGTATGTATGTGTTTAGACATTAATTTGGGGGGCACATAATTGGTACTGTAGACCTGCGGGTAACACCCGAGGGCCCCCGCCAGCCTATAGTATCATTGATGTGCATATATGTGTATGTTAGGGGTTGTTGGGTTATATATATATATATATATATATATATATTTATTTATTTATTTATTTATATAGAGATATTTATTTATTTAGATTTATTTATTTATTTAGTGTGGGGCTGCTGTGTGATTATTTTTTATTGTGTGTAGCGGGGGTGGGTGAAGGGGGTATTAGCCCCAACGGTGTTTGTTTTGGCCTTGCGGGGGGTAGCGGGAGGGCTTAACCCCTTCATGACCGTAGCGGTATTTACTGCTACGGTCGTGAAGGGGTTAAGTGCACCCACAACCCCCCCGCAATCCTAAACTCACACCCAGGGCCAAATACCCCCTTCACCCACCCCCGCTACCCACAATAAACCTGGCACGGTGGGTAAACCCCTTCATTGCCTTAGCGGCTAGCCGCTAAGGTAATGAAGTGGGCTGTACATGCCTTTTTCCTGCCTCGGATGCATGCCGGGGGTCTCCGGTGCGGTTATCAGCTCCGGAGACCCCCGGCATCAATCACAGACAGGAAATAGGGCTGATTTTTTCTAAGTGTCGCCCTTGCCGATGCTTCTCCTCCACCAACTTGCCAACTTTAGTTGGCGGGCTGAATTCCCGATAAACTCTCCAATCTGGGGTGCCGATCAGCACCGAAGAGCTGATCGGGGCTACCTGAATTCAGCCGGGTTCAAAAAGTGCCGATAAGTGGCTTATCGGCAGCCGGCTCCCGATAATTTTTTATCGGGAGGAAAAGTTGCCGATAATTTTCACTTATCGGCACTTACTGAATCGGGAGGGCAAAAAATGCCGAAAAAAGCCTTATCGGTGCTTACTGCATAGAGCCCTAAGAGCTAATGATCTGAATGATAAGCTATCAATATGCAGACTATTTGATAGTGAATCTAACATCAATCCTACTGAATTACATATATCTGATTGGGATCTCTACTCAAGCAGTAACTTATACAGGGACCATAAAATAAAAATAACAGGGACCATAAAAATAACAATGACTTATACAGGGACCATAAAAATGACTTATACAGGGACCATAAAAATGACTTACTGTATACAGGGACCATAAAAATGACGACTAGCTACGAACTGGTTGGAGAATACATATTATTTCTCACTAGAACAACAATAAAGAGAGAGGAAGAAAGGGAAACAGGTATTAATGAAAATGTCACAGCAAAGGATAAACAATCATTAGAGAAAGGGAGCAATATCAATTTCTAAATTAAGACCCCTTGGACCCCTTTTTCTTAGTTCTAAATTTCTGTCTCCCCCTCGCCAATGGTGTAGGACGTGTTCAATTCGAGTAAAGGTCAGACCGGCAGCATCCCTTTGATGGAATTTTGCAAAGTGATTTGACACACTATGTGTTTCCAGTTTTCTTTTTATACTACTCAAATGCTCCAGGATTCTTGTACGAATTGGTCTTTCTGTTTTTCCTACATATTGCATCCACCCTGCTATCGCGCTTAAAGTTCAAGTAAGATAGCTGATGGAAAAAAAAGCCGCCTGTAACATTTGCATAGAGATTCTGCATTGCAATGCACGGCTTTTACAGGCGATCGTGCATTAAGAATATACATTTTAATAATAATGTACATGAGCAGGGGGTTTCCGGAGCTGAACCGCATTGGTTTCAGGTCCGGGGACCCCCTACTTCATGAGATACAGGCCCCGTTATCCCATGTACTTTTAAAGCTTCCGCGTCACGTGACCGGGAGATTTAAATTCTGCAGGGGATACCGGCACCCCATAACGGGGCTTGTATTTCCTTAAGTAGGAAGTCCCCGAGGCTGATTCAATGCGGTTCAGCTCAGGAGACCCCCTGCTCATCAACACTACTGTCAAAACACACATATCAATAAACAATAATTAATTACCGAAGCAGCTATCCGCTATGGTAATGAAGCTGCATTAAAGTAAATTTTAATAATAGTGTGCGGGAGCAGGGGGACACCAATGCTCCACACTGACACCGATGCCCCATACCATGGCCTGTAATTCTGGAAGCAGGGGGTCCCTGAGCCAGAAATCAAAGCGGTTCAGCTCAGGAGACCCCCTGCTCACGCACACTATTAATAAAAATACATTAAAGCAGCTTTATTACCTTAAGGGATAGCTGCTAAGGTAATGAAGGGGTTAAGACACAATAGCATGTGTATTGGGGACAATTGCCCCCCAATAAACATTGCAATACACAACACACACACACCTCCTGTGCACCAACAACCCCTATACCCCCAAACATACATACATTGCTTAATTTTGGGGGGATGCATAGGAATGATACTATAGGCTGGCGGTGGCCCTCGGGTGGTCCCCGCAGGTGCCCGGGGGTCCCCGCTTGCCTGCAGTACCAATTCTGTGCCACCCAAAAATAATTTAAAAATACATCCATACTTATAAATAAATACACCCCCCCTAACACTTACACTACAGTAATGTGCAAAATTACAATAATTTAACATACATTAATCACAATATATAAAATAAAGACATCTTGCACTCACTCTTCTTGCCCGGCTGCCACGATGAAGGCCATCCTCATCTTCATGAATGTCCGTGCCCTCCGGTGCTGCAAAACATACACAAGAATAAAAAGAGCCAATGTAATGTCCCCTAACCCCTTTAATCACCTTAGCGCTCATTAACCGCTATAGTAATTAAGCGGTTAACCTACCCTCACCAACCACTTAGGAGGCCTAACCACCCTCAACCACTACCCACCGGGAAGCCTACCCACCGTGGCTTCGGGACAATACCCCCTTCCCCCACCCCCGCTACCCACAATAAATATCACTATATTTAATAAACAATACATAACCCACCCACCCCCTGTGCCCCCCCATAAATACATGATTTATTCTTTTACATACAGGGTTAATACCCCAGGCCCACGGGAGTCCCCGGTGGTCCTAGCGGATGTCCGCAGGCCCCACAGTGTTCCAGTACTCCAGGGTCTGGAGGACTCCGGGTGGTCCCCGCCAGGTGCCGTGGGCCTCCAGGTGGTCTCCACAGGTCACCGTGGGCCCCAAATGGGGTCTCCATGGGTGGGCCCGCGGGTGTCTGGTGGTCCCCGGGTCAGCCCCACAGGTGTCCGAGGGTCCTTGGATGATTCTCATGGGGTTCTGGGGCCCTCAGGTGTTCCCTACAGGTCAGTGGGGCCTCCACAGCTGTGGGGTCCCTGGTTCTTCCCGCAGGTGTTCCCCGTGGTTCCACAGACCTAAGGAACCAACCCTGTATGTAAAAATAAATAAACCAGAGGGACATGGGCAGGATGAGGATGAAGACGGCCTTCATCGTGGGTGCCTGGAAAGGGTGAGTGCAATATGTATTTACTGTATTTATTGTGATTCATGTATTTTAAATGGACAAATGCACTAATATCCATATGTGCATAATCGTAATTGTGCCCATAACTGTAGTGTATGTGTTAGCGGGCAGGGGGAGGGGATGTATTTATTTACAAATATTGTTTATTTTTTGGGGGCACACCATTGGTACCACAGGCCCACGGGGATCCCCGGACAACCACGGAGACCCCCGGACACCCGCGTGGACCCCGGGACGCCCGCGGGTTCAGCTGGGGACACCCGCTGGCCTGTTGTATGGATGGTGTGCCTGCAAAAAGGTTAACAAAGAAATTTTCTATGTCCTGCTCCTTTAGCGCCTGCCTTTGGCTGGTGTGCTTTTTCAAGCGCGTTTTTAAAGCACGATCACTTATCGTAGCTTTGAAAATCGCCCAGACTGGCAGAAATCAGCGCATTTAGCTGATCGTACGAGCTTTGTGGAACTTAGAAAAATTTCTTGGAAAAAGCCAGTTTAAGAGCGCAAAGTCCCTGTTATCGCTGCTCTGTGAATCGCGCTGAGCACAATATCACGTTCTAAAAGCACTTTGCACTCTTAAAGCCACTTATCAGAGTTTAGTGCATAGTCCCCATAGTGTGCATATATAATGTTCTAAGTGCATATTTTAAGAGTTATGCAGGAGTTTGACAGGACATTGAAGGGGGAAATAGAGAGGGAGTTAGAGAGGGAGTTAGAGAGGGAGAGAGTTAAAGAGAGGGAGAGAGGTAAAGAGAGAGAGAGGTAAAGAGAGAGAGAGAGGTAAAGAGAGAGAGAGAGAGTTAGAGAGAGAGAAGATGGAGGTAATGCAGGGCTGCCAACAAGGGGAGAGCGGACACTATTCTATGAAATCCGCAGAGTCGGAAGAAACGCGTAGGGATATCTGGCAGTGAGCCTACAGTGACAGGGCAGCTCTCAGCACCAGCGTGAGGAGGCAAGGACTTGCCTGAAGATTTTTTTCCGGTTTCAAGTGTGAGAAGAAAGGCTAAATGGCAGCTGCATGTGGAGATTGAGTGCTCACAAACACTAAGGATTACTCCCCTTTAGACACACTGACAGCCATCCTTTTTGGAGCCAATACTGGACACTCAACACACAAAGAAGAGACCGAGAGTCCTCAGTTGGTGCAGGGGCAGGTCCCATAACTGCTTTTATTTTAATGTCAGACAAATTGTAATGGCTATTTGTCTTGTCCATGAGATATTAAAACTTTGTTCATCTGATTTTCACAAGATCGGTGCTGCTCTTTTCTCTTCTCCTCTAATATATATATATAATATAATAATATATAATATATATAGTATATTATATATATATAATACTATATATAATATTCCGACGTAATTATTTATAGTTATCATAATATATAGGTCAAGATACACACATGATGAACCAATATTACACCAATAAATGTGTCAGGTTCAACACAAACTGCTCCAATAAAGACCCTCTTCTCCCTAACACCTCAATGAAATACAATGCCATTTCCTAAACAAATCAAATGTAATCATCCAATCTAAAGCATGGGACGGAGGGGATGTGCCATGAGATTCCTCTGCGCGCGCGCCAACCTAATTTATCCCACGCACGCGCCAACCTAACTTCCCCTGCGCGCGCCCCAACCCAACTTCCCCCACGTGCGCCTCCTGCTCCGGCCAACAGCCTCAGGATTAGCCTGCCAGTCTCGACCACCCCCCCACCCAGCCGCCCACCTCTAACGTGCCCCCTGAGCCCACCTCACGCGCCCCCCTCCCGCCCCGGGCAACAGCCGCGGGATTAGCCCGCAAGTCTCGCCCCCCCCCCCCCAGCCACCCACCTCTCGCGTACCCCCTGAGCCAACCTCACGCGGTCCCCCCTCCCGCCCCGGGCAGCTGCCGCGGGGATATCGGGGGCAGGGGGGAAGCGACTGACGGGCAAGGAAGAAGGAAGCAGCACCAGCACCAACACGGTCAAGGTAAGTCACCCACCCAGTCACTGTCACCGACCCAGTCACTCAAAAGTCACTGTCACCCACCCACCCAGTCACTGTCACCCACCCAGTCACTGTCACCCACCCAGTCACTGTCACCCTCCCAGTCACTGTCACCCTCCCAGTCACTGTCACCCTCCCAGTCACTGTCACCCACCCAATCACTGTCACCCACCATCACCCACACAGACACTGTCACCCGCCAAGTCAGTCACTGTCACCCACCCACCCAGTCACTGTCACCCAGTCACTGTCACCCACCCGGTCACTAACCCACCCACCCAGTCACCCAGCCACTAACCCACCCACCCAGTCACTCAGTCACTAACCCACCAAGTCACCCACTCACTAAAAGTCACCCACCTACCCAGTCACCCACCCACCCAGTCACCAACCCAAATTCACCCACCCACCCAGTCACCAACCCAAAGTCACCAACCCACCCACCCAAGTCAAACCCAAACTCACCCACCCGCCAACCCACCCACCAACCCACCCACCAACCCACCAAGTCACTCACTCACCTACCCAGTCACTCACCCACCCACCCAGTCACTCACCCACCCAGTCACTCACCCACCCACCCAGTCATTCACCTACCCACCCACTTACTCCAGTGTCACTCACCCACCCTCCCAGGCAGGCAGCCACCTGTCTTTTGTTGAAAATATAAAAACAAACAGTTTGCATTGTAATGTTTTTTTACCGTATTACAATATGAAAACAATTAAGTAAAAGTTGCGCACGAAAAGAAAAAAAATTTGTGGTAGGTGCACTATGGGTTTGGGGGGAGGGGGCTGCTCCTTTCATTTGTCCTGGGCCCCCTGATTTCTGTTGGTGGCCCTGCTGCCGGGTTATTCTCTCCCTGTATATACTAAGAGCAGAACCATGTCCAGCAACTTGGGATGCCCCCTCATGGGGACTAAAAACATTAAGAGAAAATCGGTGCTAAGACACAAAAACTCAGGTAAAGAGATTGCATACAGTAAACAGATTAATCAAGCACACAAAAAAATGGATGAATAAGAAAGGTGATTTAATGACTAAAAAGAGTCATACCTGCATCCAATGTTTCGGTGCAAAATGCACCTTCATCAGGGAGTAATATTGACAGATTACTGCTCCAATGTGAGACTTTCTGGAGTTTTTTTCATTAAACAGCCTCAAACCTCATGGACTAAACAATGATTTTGAATTGCCTTGTTTTCTATCAAATCTCTTGCTTTTGGGACACCGCATTTGTTTTGTGTGTTTTATACCACCACATGCACCAACACTTAACGGGAGGGTAGCACTGCGCTCACATATATTTGGGTGGAAAATAGATGGTATTATTACATTATCACATATATTTGGGTGGGACTGTTCTGTGAACTTTGGGTTCTAAGTGCCCAGGCAACCCTGAGTACTTTGGGAAATACTGTTACTGTATTGTCATAATCTATATTGTGTATGTTGTGTTATCAGGAGACTATGGGACCATAGTAAATCGGTTGTACATTATTTTTGTGACTGTGGTTATTGGAGGTATACCAAATAGGTATACCGGTTCCCGTGATGGGCTATCCCGCCAACACAGGGATCCTCACGGGTGGAGACACTGCACCAGCCACCCTAGGCTCCGCAAGCGCGGAGGCTTGGGCCCCCTGTGAGCCTAACAGGTAGCACCATAACACCCATAACATGCATATTTCCCTGAGGAGGAGGGAAAGGGTGTTACATTTGGAGGCACTGCTGAGATTCGGACCTTGGGAGCTCAAGACAAAAGTATACTAATAAAATGTAAATTTTTGCAAATAAGATGTTGCTGCCATCCAGAATGGAGGTCCAGCAATGCGCCTTGGCAGGGCCGGAACCTCCCAGCTGCGTGGTAGACGTTGGCCACATGCCTAAACTGACTCTCTCTTATGATATATGCCTGGTCCTAATGCAACATCCAGGGTTTACTAAAATCTGGGAGGTAGCCTGAATATCCAATTCAAATTCCACCTAGGATACAGTGTTAATAGTCAGCAATAGTGACCTGGATGCGAAGAAGGGGCCCAAGGGCGTGAACCTCCATGGAGCCCCGGATGGGGGGTGCCCTCTAGTATACCCGGAGGTCTAAATTAAGAGGGAGGAAGATAGTTTTGGGTGGGCAGATAGGAATTCTGGAGGAGACGACAAGGGGTCCCCACCGCACAGCCCCCACCGGAGAAGGGGTGGTTCCGAGCCCCAGGGTAGCCCTGTATCAGAAACCCTGTTAACCAATGTACTGCAATGGTTAGCCGACATCCTAACCACCTCCTCCCACACCCATCACTACCGCAGACTAAAGGCCTTCTCTGCAGTGCTTCCCACCCCGCTAGGCAAGGAAGAATTTGGGGAGTGGATGGATCACATCCTTCAGGTACTAGGGAGTTCAGCTCTAAGGCCGTGAAACGAGAACGAATAGTAGAGTGTTTGCGCCCCCCTGCATCCAATAGTGTCCGACTATACCGTGAACAGTATTCAGAGGCTGACGCCAAGGACCTAGTTATGGCCTTAAATGCCACCTACAGTTCTAAAGACAATGCTGGCCAAATTCCACAACCTTAAGCAAAATGACGGGGAAGATATATCAGCGACAGTAGTGATTGATTCTCAGAATATCAAGAATTGTTATGCAAGCCCATGTCGAGAAATGAAAAAAAAAATCAGACTTGAAATTCTAATTGAATGGGAAGTCATACACGCATGCACATAAATGTGACGATATGCATGTGCGTTTCAACAAGGTTCCAAAGAGACATAAACGCATGCGCAGAAACGTGAGAACATGCTCGGGAAGATTAAATTATTAAACTAAGCCACACAGCCAACCATTACAAATGAATGGTGTGGGAGAGGTGTCGATAAGAAGTAGAAACACTTTAGCCTTGTGATTGTGCGGGAGGAGGGGGAGAGCGCTGTATGCTGGATTATCAGTTCAAAGAAATATTTTCAATAGGTCATCATAATGTTTTGATCCCCACACCCCCAAATAAAAATCACAGTATGCCACCCACCTCGTAAAATACGTACATGACTAGTGTAGAATTAAAAAACTACAGTAGTGATTGATTCTCAGAATATCAACAATTGTTATGCAAGCCCATGTCGGGAAACAAAATTTTTGTTTCCAGACTTTAAATTCTAATTGAATGGGAAGTCATAAACGCATGCGCATAAATTATTTATTTATTTATAAAATATTTTACCAGGAAGTAATACATTGAGAGTTACCTCTCGTTTTCAAGTATGTCCTGGGCACAGAGTAAAACAAATAATACATGGTTACAAGTACAGTTACATAAATGAACAGGGTATACATAATATACAAGACATTGCGTGCACAGTTAAAGAAAATATATATTATGAGCGTATGAAACAGTTACAGACCAGGTTAAAATGTGAGACAGCCTTGATTTGAAAGAACTTAAACTGGTGGTGGATGTGAGAGTCTCTGGTAGGTTGTTCCAGTTTTGGGGTGCACGGAAGGAGAAGGAGGAACGTCCGGATACCTTGTTGAGCCTTGGGACCATGAATAGTCTTTTGGAGTCTGATCTCAGGTGATAAGTGCTGCAAGTGGTAGGGGTGAGGAGCTTGTTCAGGTAGCTGGGTAGCTTGCCCATGAAGAATTTAAAGGCAAGACAGGAAAGGTGAACTTTGCGCCTAGACTCTAGTGTTGACCAATCTAGTTCTTTGAGCATTTCGCAGTGATGTGTGTTGTAGTTGCATTGGAGAACAAAACGACAAATTGAATTGTAGAGGGTGTCAATTTTGCTAAGGTGGGTTTGAGGAGCCGAGCCATAAATGTGATGATACGCATGTGCGTTTCAACAAGGTTCCAAAGAGACATACACGCATACGTAGAAATACAGTAGGATGACACACAAATGCGTTTCTACAAAGTTTCAATGAAACATACACGCATGCGCATAAAATAAAAACAGTATGAAAAGAAGAGCAAGCCTAGCAAAAGTATTAATTAATAAATAATACATATAGAAATGTGATGATTTTATATTCGGAAGAAGACGCAACGTTATATTTTTGTAATACTGTACTTCTTTTCCCTTTAGTATCAAGTACAGTATGTGTCCTAATATTTTTTATGTGTATGGCTAAGGAGCCTCATACTACTATATACAGTATGAACTCGGAACGTTAATTAATCGCTGCTTCAAATATAAATCTTCAAATTTACAATTACTGTGCGCGCACAAACAGACTTCCAGAAATGTACTGTACAGCTGTAGGTTGGATTGCTATTAGACTTTTAAGACAACAGCTCGCGATCGCCCACTTGAGTTTCTAGACAGTATTGCAGACAACGCTAAATAAACGATCACAAACCGATCAAAAAAAAAAGTCAATTTCTAAACAGAGCGCGTCTGGCCGCGGTTATCAGAGCGGCTCGGCTTAGGCTGCTTTAGAATAAAGGC
Source organism: Ascaphus truei (assembly GCA_036426205.1). NCBI lineage: Eukaryota > Metazoa > Chordata > Amphibia > Anura > Ascaphidae > Ascaphus > Ascaphus truei. The sequence goes on along the minus strand of CM071568.1, from coordinate 56,453,771 downwards.
TGGAGCTGCTGTACCAACTTGTTAATCTGATTTTGGAGTCACTTTAGGGGAGAGTTATACGATACCATAGTAAAATGTACTCCCGACAGATAATGTCTCAATGGCCCATTTTACTGCCAAGAACTCTCTCAATAACTGTTATTCCTCTCTCGGGAATAACTTTCAGCTGAGAAAGAGGCTAGGGTGTTCTATTCCCTCGAATTATTGGGACAGAACAGCCCCTACTCCAACATCAGCGGCATCAGTCTGTCATATAAAAGGCCTATCGAAATCTGGACTCCTAAGGGTGGAACCCTATGACAGACACTTTTTTCATTCCTTGAAGGCTCTTTGGCATTCCCTAGACCATACTACTTGGCAGGAGCACTCTTTCTGGTGAGATTGGTTAGGGAAGCTGCAATTGTACGATACTTTGGGATGAAGTGACGGTAATAACCCACAAAACCCAAACACGAACATACCTGAGTGTTTGTCCACAGAGTTGGGTCTTCTTTTAGGGCAGCTACCTTACTGGTCAGTAGTCTTATTTTCCCACCCCCAATGGCATAGCTGATATACTTTGTTTTATCCTTCATGAATGTGTATTTCATAGGTTTGGCAGTGAGCCTTGCCTTTCTCAAGGACCTGAGGACTGCTTTTAGACTTTCTAGATAGGCCTGCCAATGCTTACTGTAAATGACGATGTCATCCAGGTAGGCTGCAGCATAAACCCTATTAGGTACTGGGATCCGATCCATGAGTCTCTGGAATGTGGCCGGGGCTCCATGCAGACCATGTGGTATTGTCGTAAACTGGTATAAACCTATGGGGAAGCAAGGCAGTTTTGCATTTGGAGCCCTCCTCTAAAGATATACAGTATGAACTGCAAGGAAAAGAATTCCCCACTAGTGAGAGCACTCAAATCCTATGGTAGGATAGATACATGAGTGATATAAAATGACAAACAATTTTAATAGGAGCTATGCTCAAAAATTAAAATGAAGGATAGAGAAGGAGCGGCGCAGAAAACAAATGTGTATTTATATTCAATTAAGGGGTTAATACCCACAAAACACGTTCAAAAGACCTTCTTGGTTGCAAGCAAATATTTTAAAGATATCTGATAATCGTCTGTGTTTGTCTGTATCTTATAAGCACAATCAATAGTTTGTGGTTTTGAGAGGAAATAACTGTAACGACTTAGCTAGCTCTCTGCTGATATTGTTACTGGTTTGTAACCAAGTTGTCAGTACCTGTTCAAAGCTGATCATGCAAACTATTGATTGTGTATATACAATATAAAGAAACACTTAGGGCCTCATGCAGTAAAGGCTGATAGAAAAAATCGCGAGGGTTTTGAAATTGCCATTTTTTGCAGCGTTGCTATCACGGTATTCAGAAAGGCCTGAATACCAGTGATAGCAACATATGCAAAAATGGCAAGTAGCCAGCGGTGATAGGATCGGCCCTCCGAAAAGGGCTTACCCGTTCCATCTGCTGCAGAGAGAGAAAGCCGTCACTCCCTGTGCAAATCTTGCCGGAATTTTTTTGTTTTTAATACTAGTGTAGATGAGTAGGGGGTCTCTGGAGCTGAACCACGTTGATTTCAGGCCGGGGACCCCCTGCTTCCCGAGATACAGGCCCCGTTATGGGGTGCCGGTAACTCCTATGCATTGAAATGTCCCGCGTCATGTGACCGTGGGTTGTAAACAAAGCAGAGGGTACCGGCACCTCATAACAGGGCCTGTATCTCGAGAAGCACAGGGTTCCCTGACTTCAAATAAATGCGGTTCAGCTCCGGAGACCCCCTGCTCATCTACACTAGTGTTAAAACACAAATAACATTTTTGTTTAAATTCCTTACCGCAGCGGATATCTGCTATTGTAATGAAGCTACTTTAATGTAATTTTTATTAATTGTGTGCGGGAGCATGGGGTCTCCTGAGCGGAACCGCTTTGATTTCATCCTCGGGGGCCCCCTGCTTCCCTGGTATTTAAATCTCCTGGATATTTCACGCGGACACTTTAAAAATGGCGGCGGTACCACCTGATGTCCCATACCAGAGCCTGTAACTTGGAAATCAGGGGGTCCCTGAGGTTGAAATCAAAGCAGTTCAGCTCAGGAGGCACACTATTTATAAAAATGACATTAAAGCAGCTTCATTAACTTAGCGGATATACGCTAAGGCAATGAAGGAGTTAAACAACAGTGCCATGTTTATTGTGGGTAGCGGGAGTGGGTGAAGGTGGTATTTGTTCCTTGGTGGGCATTTAGGCCTTGCGGGGATTGCGGATGGAGTTAACCCCTTCATTACCTTAGCAGTTAATAATTTAGAGATTGTTTGGTATACATTGGATCTTGTTTCTGAATGTTTTTTTAGGTTGACCATTGACTGACATAGTGTTAAATAATGCCCATATTATATAGGCATGATGTACCCACTGTGCCATTTAATTGTTTTCTTGGCATTTTGTTGATTTTGCAATGTAATGTGTTTTTATTTGTGCCTGTTTTTTTATTCCTTCACCATTTCTTGCTATAGTGGTAAATCATGCCCATATTATATGGGCATCATGTACCCAATGTACCAATGAATGGGTGAAGGGTGGGTATAGTGGGTCCGGGGTGGGTGGTTAGGCCTCCTGGTGGGTAGCGGGACAGAGTGGGTTAACACCTTAATTACTATAGCAGTTATTAACCGCTACGGTGATTAAGGGGTTAGGGGCCATAAGATTGTATTTTTCATGTATTGTTGCTGGCAACGCAGGACATGGCCCTGCAGTATGCTGACGAGGATGCCCTTCTCATTGGCAGGGGTAAGTAGAACGGTTTTTAATTACTTTATTTATGCTGCCTGGCTAATGTTGTGTTTAATAATGGGCAAATAAACTACTATCCATATCTGGATAATAGTTATTTTGCCCATTACTGTACTGTATGTTTTTTTTTTTTTTTTGGGGGGGGGGGGTGGTGTATTTATTGAAATGTAGGCCATTTTTTTTTAATACAGGAATGGTACCGCAGGACACCTTGGGGACTACCAGAGGGCCCACAGATGATACCTTTGATACCTGCGGGGAGGAACCGTGGGCCCCACAGCCGAGGACCCATAGGAACCACCCGGGGGCCCCCAGACACCCGTGGGAACTACCCAAGGGCCCTGAGTTACCTGTGGGGACAACCGGGGAACCCCAGACACCCATGGGGACCGCCCGTGGACCCTGTTGAGGAAACCCGCAGGGACCACCTGGAGGCCCACAGAGCCTAGCGGGTATCACCGAGGGCCCCCAGAGACTTGTGGGAACCCCCCGGGGTGCACTGTGGGGCCCACAGACACCTGCGGGGACCACCTGGAGGCACACAGAGCCAAGTGGGTACCAACAGAAACTCGTGGGAACCCCCCGGGATGCACTGTGGGTCCTGCGGGCACCCGTGGGTACCACCCGGGGACCCCCGCCATCCTGTGGTATTAATCCTGTGTCTAAAAAAAATAATAATAGTTTTATCTGGAGGCACAGGAGGTGGGTTGTGTATTGGTGTTTATTAAATATTGTTATGGTTATTGAGGGCCTAGGAGGTGGGTAGTAGGGCTGTTGTGTGTATTGTTTTGTATTGTGGATAGTGGTGGTGGGTGAAGGGGTATTAGCCCCAAGGATGGATGTTTAGGCCTACTGGGTGGGTAGCGGGATGGGTTAACACCTTGTGACAAACGCCCCTCTTCTGTAGCGCTGACGTCTGTCTGGGTTCTTCCCGACACAGTCTTCTAGGGTTAATTATACAACAAACAGGATCATGCAAAGTATTATATTGCTTAACTCAGGCTTCTGCCTGCTTTATTTTCATCCAAGTAAGGGACTGCAGCTTTAACGTGTGTAGGCAAGAGGCACTCAGATATTTTCATTCAGCGGTTTACTCATATCAGTGTTATAGCATTTCACACAGTGTCACCTTTAAGAAATAAAAACCAAATCATATAAAGAAATCCTATCCCTTTCAGGGATCTAACTACACATCAGAATCAGCCCCTAACTGCTGCTGGCCAACTAACCTGGTTCCCCAGCTTAAAACAATGCCCTCTCATTTAGGGTCACAAGATACAGCACAGTCTTTTAGCAACAGCAATAAACATTTGTTTTGTCTTATCTGTTCGTGGTGGGAACTCGGTCCCAAGTGTCTAGGCAAATCCTCTGGTACTGTGATACTTGGAGGAGCCGTCCACCCCGAAACTGGAAACAGGGGAGCAGCGATACCCCCAGCCTCCAGGCTGTAAGGAGAGAGAGAGAAATGCAAAACCTCTCTGCTCTAAATACCTGTGCATGTGATTAGAAGAGCAGGTGAGGGAGAACTAGAGCCATTGTAATCTGTGGTCTGGATTTTCCATCCAGCTGCCTGAGTTAATGTGAAGCTGTGGAATGGACCATTTTTAACTATTCCTGCACTTTCTGACCTAAAATGGGGCAGAAAGCTGCCTAACATCTTTGGACTATGTCACAACCTTCATTACTTAGCGGTATTAACCCATATGGTAATGAAGGGGTAAAGTCAAACCGCAACCACCCCGCAAGGCCTAAACACCCACCAAGGGCCAAATACCACCTTGACCCACCCCCACTACCCACAATAAGCCTGGCACTGGTAGTTAACCCCTTCATTGCCTTAGCGGTTAGCCGCTAAGTTAATAAAGTTGCCTGTAAATGCATTTTTCATACATCTGATTCATGCCGGGGGTCTCCGGTGATGATATTAATGGATATCAGCTCCGGAGACCCCCGGCATCAATCCGATGCAGGAAAAATGCATTTTATTTTGTAAGTGCCGTCTCGCTGCTCATCGGCAGTTTCTCCCCACCTTCTTGCCAATTTTTTTTGGCGAGGCATTCTTAATTCTAGAGCGGCGATAAGCCGATCAGGGCTACTAGAATTGAGCGTGTTTGAAAAACTGACGATCAGTTCCGATAAGTGGCTTATCGTCTTAACGGTGCGTCTGGCATTTTTTTTTTCTCGGCCTAAAAAAACGGCGATTTTGCTTTTTATCGCCAACTTATCAGGGCTTACTGAATCGCTGTTGGCTTTTTATGGTGATAAGCTGGTTATAAGTTGCTTATCGCTGCTTACTGCATGAGGCCCTTAGACGATGCGATGACCTGATTAGCAGATATCTTTTAATATATTCGCTTACAATCAAGGTGGTCCTTTGAATGTGTTCTGTGGGTATTGACCCCTTAATTGTAGCCAGAATTTTACTATAAATTTTCAGATCCATGTTAAGAAGTGACATTGGTCTGTTGCAGCCACATGACTGAAGGTCCTTACCCTCTTTTGGGATCACCACTATATTAGCTTTCATCATGTTAGGGGATTTGTTTTCCGCTAAGAAAATCATTAAATAAATCTAATAGACATAAATCATAAATAGACATGGCCCTAGGATTTCTATAAAGTTTTTAGAATACAAATTTGAAAAACCATCTGGGCAAGGTGCCTTTGATGGCTTCAGTGAGCTAACCACCCTGACTAGCTCTTTCTGAGTTATTTTTGCATTGAAATTTTTATGATCTTCCTCTTTCAGTTTCAGAAGGTTGCAATCTCTAAAATAATCCTCATCTGGGACATGTCCGGGATTTTAGAATTTGGGGCTGAGTTATCTAGATTATAGAGGTCTGTATAAAATGTAGCAAATTCCTCTGCTATCTTAGAGGGGTTGTATGTCACTTCTCCTCCTTACATTCCAATAGCAGGAACCCCTGTTCTCGACCTAATCCCTCTGAGTTTATTTGCCAATAAGATGTCCGTATTGTCTCCCTTATCATAATACATCTGTTTAGTCCACTTCAGAGCCTTCTCTACATCTTCTAATTGCAACCTCTTAAGTTCTATTCTTGCCCGACTTAAAATTTTGTAGACTTTCCTCAATGGTTTTTGTTGTGTGCCTCCCATAGTAGTGCTGTTAATTCTACAGATCCATTATTAATATGGAAATAATTTTTAGGCGACTCTCCAATTTGAGTACTAATCTCTGAGTAATTGAGCAGTGAGTCATTCATCCTCCAACGGAATGATCGAGTTCAAACAAATGGGGGATCGAACAAGATAGCCATGGGGGGGGGGGGGTGGTCTGACACATTATAGGCCCTATGTCTGAATGGACCAATACTTCCAAGATACAAATATATTATCGATTCTAGAGTACGAGTCGTGTGGGGGCGAATAAAAAGAATAATCCCTCTGTCCTTTATGTGAGTCGTGCCAGGCATTCCACAGACCAAATTCTTTAAGTAGGGCGCACGTACCCCCTTTCGGAGACAGAGACGAGAAGAGAATTTGAAAAATTGATTAATCTGCCAGAATACATCTCCTGCGGGAGCGGGTTTTTTCTTCATGGGATTAAAGGACATGTCTCTGCGTCCCTGTATAGATTAGCGGGAGTTGAACAAAATTACAGTAAAAAATAGTTTTGATATCCCTCTCATTCCCAGAATTATTCGACCGACTCTATGGGGCCTCTATTTTCACTAAATTGGATCTCCATGGTGCTTACAATTTGGTCAGAATTAAGGAGGGTGTTGAATAGAAGATGTCGTTTAATACCCGATATGAGCATTATGAATACTTAGTGATGACATTCAGTTTGTGCAAACCTCCGGCTGTGTTCCAAAGCTTCATAAAGGAGGTATTCCAAGATCTCCTTGATCAATTTGTGGTCATATCTCGACAATATCCTGATTTTTTTCTTCATCACGGTCTGAACACTGGGTCCAGGACAGGCAGGTGCTTCAGAGGTTACAGGAACACATTCTCTAGGCCAAGCTGGAGAAATGCCAATTTGAACAACATAAGATCTCCTTCCTCGGATACGTCATATCCGCCCAGGGTTTTGAGATGGACAGAGCCAAGGTCTCAGCAGTGTTGGACTGGAACGTACCAGAGGGTCTCAAACCCACTCAGCGCTTTCTCGGATTCGCCAACTAGTACAGAAGTTTCATTAAAAATGTCTCCATGGTGGTGGGTCCCATAAGGCTCTTACGAAACAGGGGGCAAATCCCTAGAAGTGGACACCTGAGGCAGTACAGGACTTCGAGAGACTGAAGTCTTCTTTCTCGTCTGCCCAGGTCCTGGTTCACCCTGACCCCTCTAATCTTTTCGTAGTGGAAGTGGACACATCCGATGTGGCGGCTGGGGCCATCCTATCCCAATGGCAAGAGATTCAGTGGAGACTACACCCCTGCCCCTCCTTTTCTAAGAAATTTTCTTTCACTGAGAGAAATGACGATGTTGGAAACCGGGAATTACTTGCCGTAAAATTAGCTCTTCAAGAGTGGTGACATTTTCTGGAAGGTACCACACAACCCATTACTATAGTAAAGGATCACAAGAATTTGGAATACATTGATGGTGCCAAGAGACTCGGGACTCGACAGGCGAGGTGGGCTCTCTTTTTTACATGCTTCAATTTCATTATATCCTTTCGACCAGGCTCCAAAAATGTCAAAGCGGACGCACTGTCCCGACAATTCTGGTTAGAAAACTCTGATGAAAAGGACCATGAGCCCATAATTCCACCATCTCAGATTATTTCGGCAGTTTCATCCGCTCTATTGCAACGGATTTTGCAAGCAGAGGCGGAGGATCCTAGACCTACGTCCGCGCGTAAACCCAAGTTATTTGTACCTCCCCAGTTTCATAGTGAGGTGTTGCAGTGGGGTCACCAATCCAAGGTGGCTGGTCATCCGGGAGTTAGGAAGACCTTGGATTTCATAGAACGCCTCTTCTGGTGGACAGATATTCGAAAGGACGTTAAAGACTTTGTAGCCGCTTGTGCTGTCTTCACTCAAACAAAGGTACCACGGAGTCTGCCTTGTGGGTTGCTTCATCCTCTACCGGTTCCTACCATACTATGGACCCACTTGTCTATGGACTTTATCATAGACACCGCCATCTAAGGGTATGACGACCATTCCAGTAGTGGTCGATCGCTTAACAAGACAGGCCTATTTTGTACCACTAAGGAAGTTACCCACTGCCTACGAACTTTCTGAAATTTTCACAAAGGAGATATTTCGCCTTCATGGTATTCCAACTGAGATAGCTTTCGACCGTGGCTCCCAATTTATTGCCAAATTTTGGAGAGCATTATGCAAATCAATGGGGATCTCACTCCACTTCTCATCATCATACTACCCTCAGTCCAATGGCCTCACGAGAGGACTAATCAATCCTTGGAGCAATTTCTACGTTGCTTTATCTCTGAAAGTCAGGATAACTGGGTGGATCTTTCTTAGTAAGAATTTGCATGGAAATCATTTAAACACGACTATACACAAGAGTCATTGTTCTTCTGTGCCTACGGGTACCATCTTTCTGCCCTCACATCATCTGTCTCCCGTGCTTAAGTTCCTGCAGTGGATGACAAGGTACAGGAGCTACAGTTTCTGTGGAAGAGAGTTCGTGACAACTTAACTAAAGCCTCCCTTCAGCAGAAGGATCATGCGGATAAACGTCAGCGGCCAGCTCCGCAGTTCCAGGTTGGAGAATACATCTGGTATCTATCACGAACATCCATCTGAATATTTCATCCCTGAAGCTTGGGCCCAGATTTATAGGTCTCTACAAGATTGCGAAACAAGTCGCGTTTAAATTGGAGCTACCGGATACCTTTAGGATTCCCCCGGTCTTCCATATGTCACTACTAAAGGCTGTGGTCCACAACAACTTCTCTGCTGCTCCCATCCTTCCAAGACCGGGCCAGGTGGATGTTCAAGAGGAGTATATAATTCACAGGATTCTGGATTCCCGTAAATCTCGAGGTAGTCTCCAGTATCTTGGAAGGGATACGGTCCAGAAGATAATTCCTGGGTGAAGGCTGGTGATGTCCATGCTTTCTCCTTGATCCAAGGTTTCCACCAGAAGTGCCCCGACAAACCCGTTTAATTGTCCGGAGATCGATTCAGGGGGGGGGGGGGGGCCACTATGTGGTTTGGCAAAATCTGTGCTGGGTTTTCAGAGTCTGGTCCGGGATTTTGCTCATGCTTGCCCTCTGTGGCAGAATCGTCCATTTTTGCTCCTCGGAACTTCCTTTAAAAGGACAGCCCTGTAAGCAGGAAGTTGTCGAGCAAAGTTCCAGTTCATGCTGAGTACATGAAACGCGCTTACCTATTGTCTTCCTCGTTACCATGCCCGGCTCACATACCTCGACTATCCTTGTCTTCAGCCTGCCTCTACCTCTGCATCCACACCGACTATGCAACATTGCTGCCAGCCCTGACCTTCGACTTACGACTCGCTGCTCTATCAGGACTCTGTCCCTTGGCTCAGGTCGTTTTTTCACCTTCCTACCTCCGCCCTGTGGGTCGTTTCCAGCTTGAGACGAGCATTGTTACATTAGCAGTCTACATTTATTTGCTACACTGTAAGTCATTGCAGAGTGTGGATGTTCTGAGTGAGTGGACTTGTCCATATCTGGGTCTGGCAGAACCCTCGTTGGGTGTGTAAATATTTACTAACATAATCTATTGGTCTGAGAGAAGCCCATGAACCAGAAGTGACCTCCCTCCTTTTTCTTACTTGATTTCCAGTGGCTGGAACGAAATACCCTATTTTATCAGTCTCACCACCCCCCTTTTTTGCTAGTATAAGATGAGAAAAATGCTATAGGGTATATCCCGTTGAAAGTATTTGGGGGCTCCTGGGTGTCAAAAGGTGTCTCTTGTAGAAAAACAAAATCTGCTTTCAGATTCCTAAATCTTGTTGGGCCAATCTGTGCTTACCATTGCTATTAAGGACTGTAACATTCAGGGATACTTACTTTTATGGCGCTTGACTAGTCATTCCCAATGTCATGTCTCTCTCTCTCCTGTGAAAGTTGTGAACAGAAAATATTAATGGTCGTGGTGAACAGGTGGGGGTAGAAAGAAAAAATAAGGGACCTTTCTCCCTCCGGAAACTTGGATAATAACAGAAGAAAAAACCACCAAAAACAAAAATTAAACTGTAGAGAAACATGAGTATAACCAGCCACTCATCCCAATTTTGCTGCCAGACCCTATCCAGCCTGGCGGGCATATGGTCCTACTGGGGTAGACCTGACATCAGGCATACAGGCTTTCTACCCACCCCACACACACCACCTTCCTCTATTCTTAGTCCCCTGGTCGCACCTTCATCCGAGCCATTTCCAGGGCCCTTAAACAGCACGGTCGCGATATTTAATCCACCGATCAGCAGACCAGCTTCCAGAATATAGACGTAGACTCCAAATCGCTGATTATAACCCTACAGGGGTTATAATGAATAAAAACGGGAAAACAAAGGGGGAAAGCAGAGGGGAAGTAAACATAAATTATAGATGCGGCGTACACTTCTCACGGTCATCATAGGCAGACAATCGCCGATTAGAGAAAACAGCCATGGACTCCAATTAAATCTTCCAAGGTTCTAGAGAACCGCATGGGGGTTCGACGAGAGTCCCTCAAAGACACAGTTGGTTTTATATCTTTTATCTCCAGGCAACCGCACCCTCAGCCGATCGATCTTCATCTGTGTTGTCGTCCCGAGGTCTTCGGTGCTGACCTGATCCATCCCTGGGGGGCAGATTTAACACCAACAGAAAAGAAGCTGATTCCTCGGAGCGAGATCTGTCTGCCTTCATGGTTGAATACCAAGCGGAATGGGAAGCCCCCCCCCCCCCCCCCTCGGTAGCAAATAGCCTTTTCCTGGAGTAACGCCGTCACTGGTCGCAGCCCTCCCCTCCTCTCAATTGTCATCCTGGAAAATCTGGATGGAGTTGTTTTCATATTCAATTGAGCCTCTGTTTCTTCAGTCTTTTATAATCCTTTCCTTGGTTGCATATTGATGGAGTCTTAGGACCTCTGCTTCTCTGCTTCTTTTGGGGTCATCAAATCTCGATCCCAAGGCTCTATGAGCTCTATCCATCAAAAGATCGCCATCTTGTAGCTGGGGGTCAATTGACGTAAAAAGTCTCTTAAGATATGATTGGAGGGCTTCCGCGGACACTGATTCAGGGACATGACAGATTCAAAAATTCTTTCTTCACTCACCTTTTCTCAAGATCCGTCTATACCATCTCTCAAAGCTCTGATCTCTTCATTGAGACGCAGGACCTCATCGTCAGTATTTACCTAGTTTTGTAGGGAAATGTCCATCTTATTTTCAAGCCCCATAGTTCTTTTAGCCAGTAAAGAAACTTCTGTTTTAAATTCCTTTACAGCTCTATCCAGAGCTGACTGAAAGCCCTCTTGCATTTCTTTAAACATGTTCTGGAGGTCCTGCTTTGTAATCACTGTGTCTCCCTCTGCCATACTTAGCTCTCACCACTGCCTCCACCCCTGCTGTGGCCCTACCTGCCAAGTATCTCAAAGTTGCCAATCAGGGATATCCCCCTCAGGTCCCGCAACTTGCCTCTCTCCTGCTTTGTTTACAGTTGTAGACACGCTCCCGTGCCCTCTGCTTGGTGGCACCATCTTTGTTTTTTCTTCTGTCTGCTGCCACTTGCTGCCTGTGGCTGAAGCTGGAGAGATCTGGGGTCCCCGGCTTCGCGTTTTCCTTCTGGGACATTCCTGCTGGTTCCCCTGACTGATAGTATGTCCCGTGGGACCAATCAGTGCGGCGATCAGGGGCTATAATAGATTATGAAGGCCGAGTGTAGATAGCTTCCTCAGCCTGCGTGCATCCGCGTTGACGTCACGCGCGCACCCCTTGGCTTATGTTGTTTTAATGGGCCAAAAATCATACTTTACCCTGAGAAGAGATTTATTAAAATCAGATTTCAACAGAGGTGTGTTTGGACCAAACACGTGAAGTCCCATTTTCTACGCCATTGACCTCTCTGGGAGAAAACCTATGACATATGGTAAGGTACTGTATAGGGATTTCTGTTTTATATTTTATCCTGTTATTTTAAGAAACTGTCCTGCATCTATTGTAATTGTATGTTCTTGTAATCCTTTTTCTGTAATCTAAGCATTGTATTTTTATATATATTAAAACATTTAATAAGTGATGTTTTGGGCTCTGATTGAACTTTTGCACCCTCTCAAGACAGTATTTACATTTTCAGACACATTTTGCTACAACAGATTTTTGTGTGTTAATTGCATAGTTTTTTTCTATAATAAACAGGAACCTGAGACCCTGGCAAATATTAATTTTACATCTTTTATTTGCATAATTTGTTGGTGGTGTCAGCACATAGATATGATTGCAATTGTGTACGGGGTTAATATTAACTCATTGAAAGTACCTACCTTGCGGTGTAGAAAGGTGAGTTGGCTAGAGTAGCTAGAGTGGCTGTTCATGACAGATGGTACTGTATATGGGAACAGATTTAGGAGAGATATTGCTCATTTGAGGGACTTTTGTGAAGGTGAAAAGTGGGACAGCTTGTGAGCTGTGTATTAACCATTGCCCCATATGCAGGTGACATGCTCACAGATGTGCCATACGTGACAGAGGGGTAGTGTAAAAATGTATTTGGGGTAGTGTAAGTATGTATTAGGGGGGGAGTAGTCTGAGTATGAATTTGGGTGGGGTAGTGTAAGTATGTATTTTGGGAGTAGTGTAAGTATGTTTTTTGCAGAGGGAATTGTGTGTGTGGCCAGGGGTGGAGGAGGGAATGAGTATGAGGGGAAGCAGGATTGAGTGAGAGGGTGTTAATTGAGTGATAGCTGAGGGCGGGAGAGTGAGAGGGGTGATAGTGGGAGTGAGTGAGGAAGAGAGGGGGGTAAGATGAGATGGGGGTAGTGGGGGGGAACAGAGGGGGCTCGCATGACCACCGACGCATAGGTGTGCCCCTGTCAAAGCTGTAGTCCTGGGCCCCAGGAAATATGTTTGCAGGGTTTTTTCATGGACAAATTCAAACGTTTGCCCACGGAAAAGTATATACTGTAGTTCGCCTAAAATATCAGTAGGGAGATTGGGCATGAGAAGCCAACTATACATAGAAAGTTCAGCACTTCCAGCTAGTTAGGCCCTTAATAAAATATGCTGTAAAGCCACGTCAGAGAATATTTTAGTTCCATTAATTTGAACTGAGCTGAACCTTTCCTTTAGTGGAAAGCACATAAACGTACTAAGAAAAGTCCCATGAATATTGTTCTAGTCTAAAGAGCAAAAATATTACAGGCATTCAAGTGGTCTTAGTCAAAAATGTCTTTGTAAGAAGGTTGGACCAAAACGTTGATCTTGTTCAAATAAATATATATATATTTTTTTCACGAAGACCAAAAATCCAGTGCCTGGATATATTTGTTCTTACAGAACAGAGGTTCTGCTTGGATACTTGCTTCAGAAGCACCCATGGCAGGACATCAGTATTGTGGCTGCTTCCTATTCAGTACACTATTCTAAAGAGGCACGTAAATGTCTTTTTCTCTCTGACAACAAAATAGGGTTGCCAGCAATGAATGGGCCGATGGGTTGGGTTGATCCAGTTACATTTCTATTAGTTTTCATCTCTTAATAGAGTACAATGGCTACAAATCCTTGAGAAAAACATTTTTTTTTAAAATTGCAGCACTGACATCCTCCTAAGCAATGGGTAAAAATGCCTAAAAATGATTCTGCCTACAAAATGTATATTTTTGCTTTTTCGGAAAGTTATAAACTATTTTATTGACTTTTGTGCAAATTTAAATTGCAGTTTTTTTCTGATTTCTTGCTGAATTTTTCTAAAATAGAGGGGGGGGGAGGAAATCCACAGCTCAATAATATTAAATGTATAAACAGACACAATTCTTTACTAACCGATACTGTATTTCAAGAGTAAACTCCTTGGAAAGACCCCCTGTGAGACACAATTCAGGGCTTCTACTTCCTTTCCCCCTATACAGTATATTACCATTTATAATACCTTATTTCCTCGATTCTAAGACGCCACCGATTCTAAGACGCACCCTTTATTTTGTCACTGTACCTTGTATGAATTTAAATTATTCACTTTATGGTGATTTGCACTAACACGTTTTGTATGTATTTCACTGAGACAATTTTTTCTAATTTTTTCCATATGTTCATTTAATTGTTTGACGTAACTGGAGAATCAGCGCCATGGAGGACTTTCCTTCTTTCAAGCATCGTAAAGGAATTTGCGGATAATCCAAAGGTCACCAAGCTGCAGGAATCTGGACGCTTCAAAAAGGTTCATTAACACACCCAAACTTTTTGTTGTTTTCTGACCAGAACTTGAACTTGATTTGGTGCTAAAAATCCAGGTAATATGGCCTACTTGAACAAGGTGACAAAAATGACACTCCAACAGTAGATAAAATATGAACCCCTACTAACTCCAATGGTCAGGGAGGCATGTACAACTCTTATTTTGTTTACATAACTTGCAGGCCTATTAGCTTTACTTGGCTACTCCGCTCATAGTACAGTTCCAAAGTGCAGGGAAACAGTTTCAGGTGAGGAGAATCCTGCTTGTTCAGCCAACACAACATAGACATACAAATTCCTCAAAATGCAGGTCTCCTCTAGGACAGCAGTGCAAACTAGTGGGCGTGCCCCCTTGGGGGCCGCAAGATTATTTAGGGGGGGGCGAAGGCTGGGTGCGGAGAAACCTGGCGGCAGGCAGAGCTGTGCACGGGCGGCCAAGAAGCAGCTCCGTGCTTCTGTTTCTCTGTGGCTTGCTGTGGGGACGAGGCCTTCCCTGCACACAGACATCCCCTCCTTCTCTTCCTGTCTGTTACCCGCCCCAGTTTTCAGCAGCCCACGGGGGGGGACTAGACCAGGAACAGGCTTAGTACTTCCCCCCCACCTGCTCCCCACCCCCAGGTGAAAGTGTGTATGTGTTGTCTGTGTTGGTTGTGATTGTGTTTTGTCTCTGATTGTGTGTGTGTGTTGTGTGTGTGTTGTGATTGAGTGTGTGTTGTGTGTTGTGTGTGGGTGTTGTGATTGATTCAGAATGTGTTGTGTCTGTGATTGTGTGTTATGTCTGTTGGTTTTGTCAGTGTGTGTTGTGATTGAGTGTCTGTGTTGGTTGTGATTGTGTGTGTGTTGTGATTGTGTGTCTGTGTTGTGATTGAGTGTGTGTTGTGATTGTGTGTGTCTGTTTTGTCTGTGTTGGTTGTGATTGTGTGTTTGTGTGTTGAGTTGGTTGTGATTGAGTGTGTGTCTTGTTGGTTTTGATTGAGTGTGTGTTGTGTGTGTTGGTGTTGTGATTGAGTGTGTGTGTGTTTTCTGTGTTAGTTGTGATTGAGTATGTGTTGTGTGTGGGGTGTGTGTGTGTGTGTGTGTGTGTGTGTGTGTGTGTGTGTGTGTGTGTGTGTCTGTTGGTTGTGTCTGTGTGTGTGTGTTGTGATTGAGTGTGTGTTGTGATTGAGTGTTGTGTGTTTGTGTGTTGTGATTGGTTGTGATTGTGTGTGTGTTGTCTGTGTGTGTGTTGTGATTGAGTATGTGTGCTGTGTCTGTGTTGTGGTTGTCTGTGTGTGTTGTGATTGAATGGAGCGGTGCACAAACTGGGGGGGGGGGAGCGCAAGATTATTTAGGGGGCGTGTGCGGCAAAACCTGGGTGCTCTGGCTGGCAGATGCTGTGCTCGGGAGGGCGTAAAAGCTGTGCGCGGGCGGCCAAGAAGATGTGCGCGGGCGGGCAGCTGAAGATGTGAGCGGGTGGTCGAACAGACTAGTGCAGATGGCAGCCACATGATGGTGTGTGCGCACGCACGGGACTTCGAAGGTAAGGAGGAGGAGCACGCCTGAGCGTTGTGATGTCAAACGCCCCTCCTTCCAGTGTCTGCCTTGTTCCTGCTTTCCTCCGCTGGCAACCTGCTTCGCTGCGATCCTCTGCAAGTGAAAGGGTAGGATGCCACTATATCAATCTATGAATGTACAGAAATAACGGGAAAAAAAAAGTGTAAACACTTCCCCGCTCGTGCTTGCAAAATTATGCAGGACACCCGGTGCTCATGCTTGGAGAGTTGGTGATGTCACCGCTCTCAGCGGCAGCGTGGACGCAGCCTAATTTTGCAAGCGCGAGCTGTTGAAATATGTAAGTATTTAGACATATTTGTATTTACATTGTATACCGTTTAATAAAGGTTTTTTTTTCATGTGATTTTGATAATATCAGGCAGGGGGGGGGAGGCGAGAAATTTCATGGATGAAAAGGGGTCTCGGCATAAAAAGTTTGCTCACCCCTGTTCTAGGACAGAGGTACAAAGTAAATTTCGACTCACAAGTTCAGAATGCCAGTCTTCATTTATTGTAACAACAATCATTTATTGTAGCCAACAACAGAGGAGGAACAACGTTTCATGTCCCGTGTGTACCTTTCATTAGGTCCATATGGGACCTAAAACGTTGTTTCTCCTCTGTTACACGGAGGACTTTCCTTCTTTCTGGCCATATGACCTACTTGATTATATGTTTCACACCCATGATAGGCCTTTTTTCCACCCTGGACAGGTGAAAACAATTAGAAAAGGCTAGTACTGTCATCGAATAAGATTTTATTGAACAACATGAGCAATTTGGCAAAAATAATTAATTTACATGCTGATTCTATTAGTAACAATTCCAGCACTGATTTGATGATGACACTTTACCTTTTCCTCCCCCACTTATTGAATAGAGAGAAGAATAGTTTACGCACACAATACTACATATTAGGGACAAATATTACCTTCAAAACGGCAAAACCCACATGGGCACTTAATTATTGCTTTACTTACTGTAGGTATGTACAGTATATGAGTTACCACATAACCTTTATTTCCATCATTTTTCTTGCCTTCTTAGTAAGAACTTTAGGTAGGTTAAGTATCATCAGTTACTGTAATTCCAAGATGAAAATTATCGGTATATTTACTGCATGTGATGATGAAAATGAGCTATTACCTCCACCTAGTGGTTATATGCCCATACTAAATTATATGGTTATTTACTTAATAATATTGTTATGCTACTATATACTGCATACTGTATGCACATAAATAAATGTGTTTTACTTAAATTTAATGGATTTGCATACATTAAAATTCATAGTATAGTTATATTCTGGCTTTTACTGGCAGACAAGTCCCATTGGCAGCAATAATACAATATGCTCATCATTATTTCAATTAAGCCACAGGTCAAATTACTGATAAAATGGCATCACAGCAAAGAGCTCAAAAGAAGGGGAGACAGCCTCTAACTCACACTACTACACTACTATCACCCATACAGTGTACCATAGTTATACCATTTCCTTTAATCTTGTGAAATGAAAAAAAGGAAAGCACTGAAACACACAAAAAAACAGTGTAAAAATAAAAACATGTCAAGATCTTGGTCCTCGAAAAAAATCCATCATAACCTGGAGTGGTTTAAAAGGCTTTATTTTGGATTTGCCATGTTTGTACATGTTGGTTTCCTTTCTATAGTTCTCAATGGTGATGTTATTATCCCAAGAACTATGCTAGCGACACGGCTCTTTTTTAATATTTACCTATTGCTTATTTCATATTTTGCAATATCTTTGTTCAATAAAATATTACAAAAGTGGGTTTGTAACCCCACCTAAGTTAACAATTGAATTTATTTTCATATACTGTATACATGATGCCTGTCACCGAGATGTGATTATGGTGTGATTATTGTCTGCCTTCTTTAAAGGAAAAACAAAAAAAAAATTTGTAAAGCATTTTAGGGCATTACCGGTGGTGGACTTCGAAATCCGCTGCCCCCAGGTACTTACATATGCCGCCCGCCTCCTTTCTGCCGCCCTCCTCTTTCTTCCGATTCGCAGGGTCAAATGACGTCACACAAAAGTGATGTCACACGGCATCTCGTTGCCATGGTAACGCAACGTCATTACATAATTTGACGCCACAACGTGATGTTGCCATGGCAGCACGACGCCGTTTGAAGCCACGTTGGTGACGCCTGCGGCGTCATTTGACACAGCGAATCAGAAGGAGGAGGAGGATAACAGAAAGGAGACAGCAAGTAGGTGCCCGGCATACTGTATGTAAGTGATTTCCCATCAGGCCCGATAGGCCGGAAAGCACGGCAAATGCGACGGACATTTTTGCTGCCCCAAAATTTTGCCACCCAAGGTCCAGGCCTAAAGGGCCTAATGGGAAATCTGCCACTGAGCATTACAAAGGGACAGCTTACTTCTGCACAAATATCTGAGGTTCTCCAAATGTTTAACTGTGTGCAATTATACTCTGTACTGCTAGTGCTACATACAGTACTGCAGTACAATAGGGAAAAAATTAAAAAGTGCTAATGTGTGATAACTACAATAAAAGATCAGTGAGTATACAGTATATCGATTGATTGCGTCTTAATAATCTATTAGTGATAAATCCCAATAATATTGTTCTACAGCCTAAGTGAAAAGGGATCTCTAATCCCCTTAAAGAGAGATATACAACTGGAAAATACTTGGCGCATAAACTTTGCAAATTTTGATGATATAATTCTGAGCAGGTATAGGTTTAATGAGGTTTCTGAGAACAAAGCATAGGAATACTTGATTAAACAAATAGTAACAATTTATTCAAATACACAATGAGTATAGACAATATTAGTCAACTAAACCTGAACCTTGATAAAGCTTAATTAATGTTTTGGATTAATGAATACGTATCCAGATGACCTCATTATGATTTGGGAAGGGGATTTGGTCACTCTGCATGCATTTTTTGAATATATTAATCTTAACACTAATAATTTAAAATTCACCTACAAATATGATTTACACCATATAGACTATCTGGACCTTCGATTATTCATTGACATTGACAGAAAAATACAAACTGAAACATTTAGGAAACCCAATTCAAAAAATATGTTACTGAGAGCAGATAGCTGCCATCCCCGTACGGTCATCAAAGGCATCCCCAAAGGCCAATTCCTCAGGCTGAGGTGAAACTGCTCCACAGAGGAGAGCTTTGCTAGGCAGTCTGGGGAATTGAGCCAACGGTTCCAACAACGAGGCTATAATGTTAAAGATGTGACTAGGACTATGGATCAGGTCTCTAAGGTTGATAGAGAGACTTTATTGAATGATCAAGAACATACTGGTTCTATTGGGGAAGATAAGACTAGGGATAGGAAAGGATAATCAGGACATATGGATAAAGATACACCACTTTTGATCACACAATATAACAAATGTAGTCAACAAGTCCAAAATATTGTTCGCAAACATTGGAATATTTTATCATTAGATGCGAGTCTAAAAAAATGTGTGACAAAAGGTCCACGGTTTGTGTATCTGAAAGCCAAGACAATAGCTTCCTTTGTAGCTCCTAGTTATGTTAATACTTCTACTTACACTAGAAAGTTTATTACAAAGGGGTCCTTCAGATGTGGAGGATGTAAAATCTGCCAATTTATGGTACCCTCAGTCCAATTTGAAAGTGCTCTCTCTGGACGGTCATTTCCTATAAAAACTTTCATTAATTGTGATACACAATACGTGATATATCTACTCACGTGTAAATGTGGAATTAATTACGTAGGAAGAACAACTAGATCCTTGAAAGTTAGGATATTAGAACACATTGGGTTAATTAAAAAACTAGACCAATCACACCCAGTGTCTAAGCATTTTTCTACCTGTGCACAAGGAGGGTTAAAAGGTTTCACAGTAAGGGGCATTGAAAGGGTGTTCGCGAGGGGCGTACCTTGGGGAGATAGAGGAGTACTTGGTTGCATGGGGTTCATACACTCATTCTCCCTTTTCACCTCCCTGACATGCGCGTATGCGTGGCTGGCCGGTGCGTGTACACTGGTTGATTCATTCATACCACGGTGGCACCCCGCGTGACATCACGCGCATGCGCGGTAGGGTTGCGACGGAGCCTTTTATTGTTGCAATGCAGCCGGGGTTTAGAACTGGTTTGCAGGTAATCCTCTCGTAGATGCGCATGCGCATGACGGCCGAGCACGGGGGGGCGCACTAAGAAAGGCTTTGCCTTCAGTTGCGACGGCGGCGCCCGCCGTGACGTCACACGCATGCGCAAGGGGTTTTTTTGAATAAAATTTACCAGCTGTTGTGATTTAGCCTCATTTATTGGGGGTTTATAAGATGTCCCTTTATTATAGGTTCCACACTCCTTGATATAGGACCTACCCGTCCGAAACACGTAGGAGGTTGTTTGTGGGCCCCCCTGGGGCTATGTTTGTCATCAGATATGTTCTGAATTAAACGGATTTTACCTTTTACACCACCTGACTCCCTTGCAGTGCGCCTGTGCCTTTTTGTTCTACTTGTACTTGGATTTCTCCCATGGCTGGCACGCCACAGTGGACTCCTACAGACAGCAGAAGTGGGTAAGGATTTATTTCTTCATATTTGACCATTATAGTGGAGTACTCTAACTGGGATTGCCATTATTTCTATGAGGACATCATCCTTTTGGCTGTTATGAGTGACTCACAGGCCATTTTATGTTATACCCACACTGCTTTATTGGAGTCCATAAAGATTGTGAACTATTGATATAGTTGTCATAAGATTGGTGCACCCCATGAACCCCCCTTTTTTCCTGGACATTATAGTTAATGTAGTTAGAAGAAAATGGTTTAAAAACTTTGTTTGTAGGCGAATTCTTCTTTTGTATTGTGTTGATCACTAAGGGATATACAAATATATTTAACCCTTGTGTTCCAAATCTTGATGTTTGTTTAATGAAGATGGTGTTGGTCTGTTCTATGTGCAATCAATAACTGCTTGAGATCCAAATTGCCATTTTCTGTTAGTGGTGTGTTTGCATGTGGGTGGGGGCTGTTTCAATGTACATACACAGATTTACCTTCAGGCTTCGCCGCATGAACCTCTATGGTCACTTTGGCCGCTCAGTACGGTGATTAGTAGTCCTCTCCTGATCCTCTGCATGTGTAGGCAATCTTGCAGCCCCACTCTGCACTTTAAATCCATGTAGTCACCATGGCTGTCTCTCCACGGACGTTCCTCCGTAGGCACTGCTGTCTCACCGAGGTCACAACACACCACAACACAGCTGATCACTCTGCAATCTTTGATTCTGGCGCCAATTGGAAATTACACAGGTAACTCCTTACGGATGCTTGCGAGTTTCAAATTCAGACTCACACTACGCATTTCTCCTTTTGGCTTCCTCAGGGGTATAATTCTCCTAGTTTCACTTTTCACTCTCATATAGTCACAGAAGATAATTTGCATAATTATTTCAGGGTTTAAAATTTATTTTACAATTTCCATTTTTCTTTAACTTTTATATGTTTGGCACATAGTTCAATATCCATTTTTATTTATTTAGATGTTATCAACCGTTCTTTTTATGGAAAACATAAATACGGTTTAATTTTAGATCATTTGTAGAATTAGCAATTTGCTATCCAATCTTCATTGATTGCATCAATGCTTTTGTTAAACACCTTTCAGTTTATGAAAATTGGTACTGTATAGCATTCAAGTTAAACACAGAAAATAAACATCATTGGTGTTTCATCATATATGTATTACCCCTTTTTTTTTGTATATGTACATATCGTATTCAGCATAAGTGGAGTTTAAATGTGTTATACGTTTTCATTTTGATTGTTACTACTGTTTCAAATGTTACAGTTGTTAAGAAACATCGTGGTCTTTTTTAACCATAGAAGGTAGTTGGTATTTATCACATACAGTATACCACAGCTTCAAGCATTGATATGAAAAATAGGGTATGGGAAGGGAGAGGGCTCATATTTGAGATAGACACATTTAGGGGCTCATGCAGAGAGCATAGATAAGGAAATAGCGCCATCTTCTGGTGAAAAAACTAGCCAGAAATCCTAAAACTCGGGAGAAAATGGCGCGATTTTTAAAAGTGCTCTGAAAATTTTTCAGAGCTGTAAAACTCGCTAAACTCGTGGCGAGAACCTGAAACTCGCCATGCTAATATAGCGTGGTATTCCAGAAGCTCCAAATCGCTGGAACACGCCAATATGTGCATTAGTATGGCGAGTTTCAAATAGCCAGGAAAAGTTGGCAATTTGCAGTTTTTTGCCGAAATGAGTTAACAACGTTCTCTGCATAACACCTTCACTAATGGCAAATCTGTGGCTATTTTACAGCGATTTTAAACTTTTTTAACGTTCCTCTCTGCATAAGCCCCTTAGTTTTTGTTTTCTTTAGTTATAGTAATTATTTGAACATTGTATGATTTTTAACCATCTGTGGTTTAGATTTTATATAGATTCTAACAATTTTAGTAAAGAGAAAAAGAGTTTTCGAATTTACTTCAAGTAGTTTTCAGAGACTTGGTTTTCACATTTCTATGATTGAGAATATATTTTTTACCTTTATTTGGGAATTCAATATTTCATTTTCCATATTTTGTGATTTTTTCCCCCTAAGAAAAGGGAAAGCCTTTTCAAGCTTATTTTCGTTTGTGTACAAGCAGTATGTGTATCCAGTTCTAGATTTTTTTTTAATTGCGGTATATGAAAAAAGCTTCACAATGGAATATCCACTACTGTGCATATTAATCTGCACAGTCCATGATGTACCCATAGACATGCAGAGGGAAATGCTCAATTCATTATATGTTGAGTTGTTAAACCTTAGTAGCGAAATAATTGCTATTCAGGACAGAATATTTTCTGTTTCTCTGGATCTTATATTGAGTTTCATGTCTAAGCTGTACACAGATTTTTCAATAGTACATTTATCAAAAACATTGTATAGAGGTCAAACTGTGTGTCTTTATAGATATTTATCCAAATTTAGTTATAGGGAGGATCAGGATTTGTTTTTCATATATTTGTAAGTTGGTACTTATAATTTTTCTTAGATGACTGGCATCAATTTTGGAAAATCTTAATGAATATATTTAATTATTAATGTTTAGATAAAATTGTTTTGTTAATATTTATTATGTTGAGAACATAGCTAAGAGTATCAGTTGGTATAGATCAAAAAGACAAAGGACAATGCATATTGTTTTATAAAATTCCCATGGATTCATGGGGAACTTTTATCAAAACGAGACCAGATCTATATCCACATTGTGGCCTAATGGGGTTAAAATGTTTACGGTATAAATCCAATAGGATTGATGTTGTCTCCCCCTCACCAGCTGTTTGTTACTAATTCTATACTAAAAAAAATGTTAGACCATTTGGGTTGCACAGATAGTTATTTTTATAGTGATTAGAAACACTATTGGTTTCTAAGCCCTTTTCTATATTTCGTATATGTTCACCCATGCGCACTTTTAACGGTTGTGTTGTTCGTCCCACATATTGTGATCCACAATTGCATGACACGAGGTATATTACTCCTTTACTATTACATGATATTGTTTCCTTAATGGTTAAATGTTCAACAGTGACACTTGAGGTACATTCTTTCATTTGACATGGTTGTGTTGATGTGCAATGACATGCCCTGCAATTTGTGCATCTAAAGAAACCTTCTGATCCTCCCTCTAACCAATTAGTTTTTTTTCTTTGTTTTCAGAAAACTTGGCACCAATTGTTGTTTCGAATTTTTTGCCCTTGAGAAAATGATCTTTGGCCTGTCTGTCAGTATGGTTTTTAACAGATTTCCACTTTGCAATATGTGCCAGTGTCTCTCCAGAATCTTTTAAAAAACTTTGATCCCCCACTATATTTTGTAGTAAATGGTATGAATGTCTCAGTGTCAGGGTTCTGCTCGCCACAAACCAGGGTCGGACCGCGAGGCTGAGGTGGGGTTGTAAAAGCACAACGACCTGACACCGGCGCAGGCTGATCCGGATTGCGCCGTTCGTTGTCTAATATCGCAGGATCAGATAGGAGAAGACAAGCGTTTGTCGTTGTACAACCAGGGTCAGGACAGGAGACATCAGGATAAACATTGTTCCAGGCAAAGATTCGGCAACAGGTATTCATCGGAGAGCCCCGCTTCAGCTTAGGAGCGTGGGGTTGGCCTCTGCGCGAGCGACGCACCATGGCCCATGGTACTGGTCACAGGAAATGGTAGCAAACCAGAGTAGCACACCCGCTTTGCTGCCACGGTGCAACCAGTAGCTACTAGCGTCAAGAGTCCTTAGGTGGCTTGGGGAATCCTCTGTAACGTGCAGGACACCAGGACAACGGCCTCTCTAGATTAGGGAAATAGGCCCCAGGAACCAGGAAGCTGTAGATACACAGGAAACCTCCCGCTTCAG
Source organism: Ascaphus truei (assembly GCA_036426205.1). Taxonomy (NCBI): domain Eukaryota; kingdom Metazoa; phylum Chordata; class Amphibia; order Anura; family Ascaphidae; genus Ascaphus; species Ascaphus truei. The sequence continues at coordinate 56,429,667 of CM071568.1, read as the reverse complement.
TGCAGGAACCAGGAGGCTAAGGACGCAGGACGAACCCTCTGCTTCAGCCAGGAGAACAGGAACTAAGGACGCAGGACGGACCCTCCGCTTCAGCACAGGAGAACAAGCGGGAGCTTGAAGAAGCTGAAGGACGCAGGTGGAACCTCCGTATCAGCATAGGAGAACAAGCGACTTGAAGGAAGCTGAAGCATGCAGGGGCGGAACCTGGTATCAGCATTAGAAACAAGCGGCTTGAAGGACAGCTGAAGGACGCAGGCGAACCTGGTATCACAGCATCGGAGAACAAGCGAGAGCTTGGCAAAACATAGTGACATCCCGTTAGGACTTATGCTCGGCAAGGAGCATTATGGGAAGCATACTTAGCCACGGCCAATCCCCGTCGGGGTGTGAAGGTATCTGCTCCAATGAAGTGAATGCATAAGTATAGTTTGCAGTGATATGCTGCACAGCTGCAGTAGATACCAGAGGGAGTGTGTATTGCTTTGGTGAGTGAATCCATTCAGGCTGCAGCAAACATCAGGAGAGCTGTTCCAGAACTGCACCGGTCCTGCAAGGTAAGGCAACCATTAAACCGCGGAGGATTCCTTACAGTACCCCCCCCGACCCCCCCCCTTCACGCGAACCCCCTCCTCCGGACGAACATGAGCACTCATAGAGTTGGATGGACCGGGAATTGTTTGCTGAACCGTCTAGGATTGGGGTTAGAGTCGTGCTCCCAGACTCGTTTAGTCCTTAGTGTACCCCCCACCCCCTTGAGAATCTGGGGCCAGAAGCCATCCATGGGCCTTGGGGACATTGAATTGTCCTAAAATTCTTTAGGTAAAAGGGCATCCGTAAACGAGCAGTTCTTTGGTGATACAGTCGTTCTAGGATATGATATGATGGAAGAAACATCCTTGGTACATGGCTCTCCTCGCAAAATGGTCTTTGGAAATCCAGGGCTGTAAGAACCAGAGAGTTCGAGCAGAAAAAACGCAAAAGACGACCCCCTGAAAGCCCAGTCCTTTAATAAGGACCTGAATCTAGATCACGAACCCTGATAGTTGACGAATACACCAGGAGGGAACTTTGTAACAGAAAACTCTGGCTGACCACTGCATGTTGGAATCGCGAGGAATTTTTCCTCTAGAAGGCTCCCAATAATGGTTAGTAAGGCTATAGGCTGGTTGGAAGCATCTCCCGGTATTGGTAGTGGAATAGTGACAGAGGCAAGCAGTAAACCAGGCATAGAGCCGAAATTTGGGAAACTACAGAGTATTTCCAACTGATAGGAAATAACAGGGGTGCAAACCGAAAATTCCGAGGGACAAACCTGGTTTAGTCAGGAAAAGAGACAAACACAGTAGAGCTCTTCAATACTGGTAAATCTTCATTGGGATAGAGTATTGTCATGAATCAGAATGTCCTTGGGATTTTCAAATCAGTAGCTGAGAAAAAGGCAGAGCCAGGTAGTGGTGGGAGGGAAGCTAATATCAAAGCTGAAGTCTGTACCTCAGTGACAGGGACCTGAGAATCAACCACAGCAAGTATGAATTATGAAAACTCTTAATGACAGGCACCTAGGAGTACAATAATCCTCTCTAAACTGCAATGGCCCTAACCACAGGGGTACCTAACCTGAAAAAACCATGAATAGGTGTGTTTTCTAGTGCAAAATCTCTGATCAAACGAGACTCCTAACCGATAGTAGGGTGTCTGGGTTTGATTAGAAAAAAATCAGATGTATTGATAATGACTTAGAAACAATTACTGAAGGTTCTATGATTTGCTGGACATGTGAGAAAAAATACCCTTTAAGACAGGAGCTCTTTAATTTCTTCCCAGAGTAACCTCATGTTTGCTGGGGCTATTTAGACACAGTACTGAGGGACTGGGTTTCAGCAAAGGCATGGACAGCTAAAAAGCTCAGATTTAAACCCAAGGACTTGAAATATATGCTTGGTACCTCAGACAGTACTAGGAGTTGACCACAATATGCTGATCCCTGTGAGGATTAGCTGGACAGAGAATCAGGGAGACCCCCAGACAGGATACTCATTGTAGGAAAGCTTCAGAATCAGAAGGAGAATCATTACCTCTCAGAGTCCAAACTATTAAAGGGCCGCATCACACCACCTTGTGTACACGTATGTGCGCTGTAACGCTATGACATCCTGCTCCAACATTTATTGGGTGAGAAACGACGGTTCCGTTGGTGGAGTAGTGGTTACGAGGGTACAGAAGGGCAAGTAGGTGGGGCATTTATCTCCAAATCGGGAAGAGAACAGTGATCCCGGGGGATGCGCGGCGGGAGCTAGGGGGGCTGAGCCGACGCCGTGTTTTAGAAAGAAACTGAGTCATACAGTAAAGGATGGGGGCCTGGACTGGCGGGTCCGGAAGATAACATAGGAAAGAAATCAGAAGAGACTGGGCGTGGCCCGGGAAAAGGATTACATCGTTTGCAGCGTGGAAAGGGGCAAACGTGACCCCGCGTTCCTTTGCACCTCGCAAAGGGAACCGGTGTGCAAGCTTTTTACTAATCTATTATGAAAAAAGAGTCACTTGTGGGATAAACGTGCGTCAGCAAACATCTGGGAGCACAATTGGAACCCCAGGAAGGGACAGAACAGGACTAACTGTATGCTTTTAACCCTAAGCTTAAGTGAGGAGATAACGCAGACGTTACACACGGGGGTTAATCATAATGTACTGGTCTTTGAGTAGGATTTGGTAGAATGTTTGGGAAACCAAAATTACTGCAGATCTCCATAATGTGGAACCTATGCGCTTAAGCAGGGATCACCGCTATGTGATCGACGGACTGGTTCAGTGAATACCACCGGGTAGAGAGGAACTCTGCGACCAAGCTTAGGAAAAACCTACCCTGAATACATTTATCAGAACCAGAACTTTAGGCCAAGTCTCCGGAGACGAAACTGCGGAAACTTGAGCTGAAGCAGGGGATTTTATAACAAAGATATCTAAGGACTTCCGTCGGTTATGGGAATCCCTCAATTCAACCTCTGCTGTCTGACTTGTGGACTCATTCTCTCTGAGGCTAAAACGAAGGCATTAACTTGGAGGCAGCAAAATTTACAGGGTTAATGCAGACAAGCCTGAGAGTAAAACATAGGTAATCTTCTTCTGTATTAGGAGAGACCAGGATCTCTCCTCTGGAGTTAGGGGCGTGACCATGACTGACAGAGAACAGAGATTTACCAAAGGAAACTCAGGAGCTGCCCCACGGGTTAATACAGAAATGACCCTGAACAGAACTTAGGGATTCTTTCTCTGAGAGAAAGCACACAGGACTGCCTAGCAGAGGTTAAAGCTGGAAACCCCCTCAAGACCTAAAGAGAAGATTCAGAGCAAATAGGATAGGAACTAGGGACTTATTCTCTGATACTAAACCTTAGTGTTAGTTGAGTGAAACATATGTGTTCTCCAGGGGAACCTCACAGGACTGATCGGCAGGGGTTAACGTAAACTATCATTGGTGTCAGGGAACCCGGGCATACAATCAGACTAGGACTGTGGCAGTTACTACGTTAGGAGTATGGCTAAGGGTTCGTTTGGTCATCTCCCGAGCAGGAGATACGTCCCCCGGTTTAGCGACAGACTGCAGCAGAGAAAAACCGCCAGGGACGGCGTTAGCGGCCAGTGGGCGATCCTGTTTTAACAAGCAATCATCCAATACCACACGGAAAGTACATGCAGCGTCCTCGTGAGCGAAAGCCACCATGACGGAAGGGTCCGGGAGTACTAAAGGAATGTCCAAGATAAAGCCAGGGGCATTGATGTATTACAGGCGTTGACCATGTCCACAGGCTCACCTCATCCCCAGCAAAAGGAAATCAGGGGAGAAAGCACTGTTTGCACTGGCCAAAACACTGCAGATACTGTTTTAAGTCTCCTGAGGCAGCAAGTCTTACCAACCAGATCATTACGGCATTTCTTTTGCAAGGGAGTTAAGCCCTCCGACAAAACGGATCTTCCATCAGGGGTATTATATCGCCACAAAAATCATCATTCTCAAACTGGGACTGGTCTACAGACCGGGACAGGTTTTCAAGAAAAAACTTACCAACCCACACTCCAGCGGGGTCCGAGTTTGTGGGGCCGAGCATACTGTCAGGGGTTCTGCTCGCCACAACCAGGGTCGGACCCGCGAGGCTGAGTGGGGTTGTAAAAGCAACCGACCTGAGACCGGCAGGCTGATCCGGATTGCGCAGTTCTTTGTCAATATCGGCAGGATCAGGATAGGAGAAGACAGCATCGTCTTTGTACAAGCCAGGGTCAGGACAGAGACATCAGATAAACATTGTTCAGCAAGAGTTCGGCAACAGGTAGTCAGGAGAGCCCCGCTTCAGCTTAGGAGCGCGGGTTGGCCTCTGCGCGAGCGACGACATGGCCCATGTACTGGTCACAGAGATGGTAGGCAGACCAGAGTAGCACACCGCTTTGCTGCACGTGGCAACCGTGTGCTACAGCGCAAGAGTCCTGAGCGGCTGGGGAATCCTCTGTAACAGTGCAGGAACCAGACACGGCCTCTCTAGATTACGGAAAGAGTAGGCCCCAGGAACCAGGAAGCTGTAGATACACAGGGAAACCTCCGCTTCATTGCAGGAACCAGGAGCTGAAGGACGCAGGGACGAAACCCTGCTTCAGCACAGGAGAACAGGAAGCTGAAGGACCAGACGGAACCTCCGCTTCAGCACAGGAGAACAACGGGAGCTTGAAGGAACTGAAGGACGCAGGGGCGGAACCTCCGTATCAGCATAGGAGAACAAGCGACTTGAAGGAGCTGAAACGCAGGCGGTACCTTGTATCAGCATAGGAGAACAAGCGGCTTGAAGGAAGCTGAAGGACGCAGGGCGGAACCTGGTATCAGCATCGGAGAACAAGCGAGATTGAGAAAGGGCTGCATAGCCTGAAACGCGTTAGAGTTGTTGTTGTCTCCCCCCGTTCTGCACCATGTCTCAATAAAGAAGATTTTTAACCTATTCATTGCTGGTGTTGACCCCATCCTTCAGCTGTGCTCCGCTACTATCTTTGGATAACTACTATTGTGACATCCAGTTAGGACTATGCTCGGCAAGGAGCATTATGGGAAAGCAATACTTAAAGGCCAGTGGGCCAATCCCCGGCGGGGGTGTGAAGGTACTGCTCCAATGAGTGAATGCAAGTATAGTTTGCAGTGATATGCTGCACAGCTGCAGTAGATACCAGAGGGAGTGTGTATTGCTTTGGTGAGTGAATCCAGGCTGCAGCAAACATCAGGAGAGCTGTTCCAGAACTGCACCAGTCTGCAAGGTAAGGCAACCAGTAAACCGCGGAGCGGATTCCTTACTCTCAGCTTGTTGTCCTTGATTTTTAGATTTGTATACTAGCATCTCTCTCCTCTCTATTGCATTTACTCTTTGAAATGCTTTCTTTACAGTATCCTCCTTATATTGTTTCTCTATAAATTTGGTTCTGAGCGACATAGCTTGTTCACAGAAGTCTTGGAACAGCTCATTTCAATCATATGGAATATTGTCCAGCCAATGTTTTTTATGATTGCTGGTAGCTAAGGCTGCGATTATAGTGCTGGCGACAGCGTCGCAACATCGCTTCAAAACAATTGTATTGATGTCGTCGCGTGCGCTTATAGTGGACGCGACGGCAACGAACCGACGGTGCTACCAAAATCCTTGTAGTCACTAGAATTTGATTTTGCAGAGATGGTCTCCCCATGTGACTGCCTGTAAGACAATCACATAGCCCCTCTGCCTCCCCCCTTGCTGACGTTACTCCCCTTTTAGCCTGCGACGTCTCCATACCAGATTACAACTTTTGCAATGGCAACGGCGATGGGTGACATCATCGGTGGCGTCGCCGTTGCCGGCACTATAAGCGTGGCCTAAGATAAAATTATTATAGCTCACAGGTTTGAAAAATGTTTTAGTGTGGAAAGAACCATCTTCAATCTTAATTTCCAAGTCCAAAGATTCTATGTTAGTCTTGCTTTGAGTATGTGTAAATTTAAGGTTGCACTGTTTATTTTTGATATAAAGTACAGTAGGGCCCCGCTCATACGGCGGGTTCCGTTCCAGGCCGCTGCCGTAAAGCGGGGCCCTACTGTACTATATTGTACCTTTGAAAACAGAGATGCAGAGCTGTAAACTGACTGTTTCGCTGACCAATGGCATCTGACAAGGAGTTGCGCACGCACTAAAACTGTTGTTTAGTGACAGCCGGATACTTTGCTGCTGTGCACGTCATGCCGAAAATCGCCGGAAAAACAGAACAACGCTGAACCTAATGAATATGGGTATAGATTGGGAAACGCTGTAAAGCGGAGCACCGTAAAGTGGGGCCCTACTGTATTAAAAAAGTCTTCCAGAGAATCTTCTCTACCCCTCCAAACAATAACCACGTCATCAATGTAACATCGCCATAGCACAAGGTTCGAGCCAAAGATGTTATTGAACCATATGTATTGTCCTCTCACCAACCCATAAATAGATTGGCGCAGCGCGGCGCAAACCTGGCCCATGGCAGTGCCCTTGAGTTGTAAATAGTGGTTTCCATCGAACCAAAATGTGTTGTGTTCCAGTATGAACATAATCCCTTTTACAATAAATTGGATTTGTTCGTCTTTGAGATCTCCAGCTTTTGTAAGACTATATAATATGGCATCACATCCCTGCACATGATCTATACTTGTGTACAGGAATGTGACATCACAGGTATCCGCAATTAGACTGTTCTCCCAATCCAAATTCTCAAAGATCTGTAGTACTTGTTTCGTATCTTGTAAGAAAGACATCTCCCTTACATAGGGTTGCAATAGAATATCGAAATACTCCAAGAAATTTTGGGTAAGAAACCGAATACCCAAAATTATCGGTCGACCGGGAGGATTTTTCTCATCCTTGTGAATTTTTGGGATATAGTAAAACACTGGGATAATTGGATGAGGTGTTTTGATATACTCATATTCTTTTTTTTTTCTGAGTATATTGTTTGTCAAACCTTCATCCAACATTCCCAGCATTATTCTCGTGGGAACTCTACAATGGGGTTTTGATTCAGCTGTTTGTATGTTACTGGGTCATTTAATAATCTTTGTGACGCCTTCATATAGTCCGATGTATTTAAAATAACAATTCTCCCCCCCCCCCCCTTGTCTGCAGGTTTGATGACAATTTTGGTGTTACTGGATAGTTCTTTTAGAGCTTGTGTTTCATGTTTTGTGATGTTTATTCTAACATTTTTGGACTTTGAGGTTAACTTTTCTATGTCTTCCTCCACAGGTTTTTGAAATGTTTCTATGAATGGACCCCTACAAAAGGTGGGAAAGAACTTCAAATTGTTTTTTAGTGATGTATGTCTATTTTCTGTAGCATTAACTGGAACAATTGGATTCCTAACACTATTTTCTACATTGGACTTTAGGAAATACAGTAGCTCTTTAGGGTTAGTCTCCTAATATATTTTTGGAGGTCCACATAAGTTTGGAATTTATTTGGTTTACTAGATGGTGCAAAGTTTAATCCCTTTTTGATAATGACTGATGGTTTAGATTGAGTTCAAATGTACTTAGTTTGAGGATTCCTATTTGTTTGGCTGTCATTTCATCTTTCTTATTATTTCTCTTGTATCCTCCTCTGCTTCCTCTCTGTTTATGTCTTTTCTCTTTACTCCCTGAGATGTTGTGAAGGTCACACTTTCTTTGCTTTGGGCTGTGGTTTGCAGTTTTACCTTTTGCCATTATGTACCTCGGCCTATAAAAGGTGGCTTTTAACTGTGTGCAATTATACTCTGTACTGCTAGTGCTACATACTGTAGTACAACATGCTTATATTTGGTATACGAGAGGGTAAGTGGTAAAATGCACCTTTAAATACATTTGCGTCTTTCTCTAGAGGAGACAAATTGTTACAAATAATGCAATAAAAAAATACAAATGCACGGCAAAAAAAAAAAGAAGAATATCCTGCACAATATATTCTTCCTAAACATTTCACAATATACTTACTCAATATATGATTTAATTCATTATTTTAGTTTTTAATAATTTGATACATTGTCTATAAAAACCCAATTTTGTAATTTATGAAAATAAAAATTACTTTATTTTTATAGACATGAGATCTTTTACAACTTGAACTATAGAAAGAGACCCCCGCTACTGCTAACTAATAGTAGGATGAGATGTAGTTAAGTGCAGGTGCTAATGGGGCATAGTTAGATAATGAACTGAAGAGAAAAGAACCCCAATAAAGCACTCTTACACTATGTTGAGATGATTAATTGATTAAAAATTAAATTTTATTAGAAACATAGTAAAACAATGGGATTTAAAATAGGATTAAACAGAATGACAATATGCTGAATTCCCTTGGGGATAGTGTGATACCTGGGTTGGTAGGTATTGTTAGTGTTGCTTGAATACACTAGCCCCAAGCGACCTTAAATCAGGAAGCCTTGGGGAAAGCTTATATAAGGGATTTAATGCAATCCTTATATGTAGTGCCAGGTATACTAGTTGTGCAAGTGGTGCATTAGTGTTGAGATGACACTGCATATGGCTGGTTGATTCATACAGCCTTGTGTTAGTAGTAAAGCGTCATATCAATCTTGATACGATATTGCAACTGTGTTATCTCAGGGGTCAAGTAATCAGTTAGATAGTGCTGCCCTAAAGAGTAACACCAACAGAGATGCTTAATGTCTTGTAAGTAGATCTTAATGGTAAGATGTTGATTGCACACAATACAAGTATAAAAGAATATATAGGGCACTCTTAGGCTAAGGCCCCGCTCCCAGAGTCAGCGCACCTGCGCTGCTGACAGGCGGTGCGCTGAGATACACAGACCGCGATCTGCGGTCTGTAGGGAGCGGGAGCCGGAGCGGGAGGTGGGCGGGTGGTGGGAGGTTTGATCGGGAGGTGGGCGGGAGGTGGGCGGTTTGACAGGGAGGGGGGGCGTGGCTTGAGCGGAGGGACCCGCTACTCTCCCCCCCCTCCCTCCACGGACTCGGGCTGGAGCTGGAAGGTAAGTTTAAACACACACACGCAGGCACTCATTCATACACGCGCACACACACACACACAGGCAGGCACTCACGCACTAATACACACACACACGCGCGCACACACAGGCAGGCACTCACGCACTCATACACACACACACGCGCGCACACACAGGCAGGCACTCACGCACTCATACACACACACACACACACAGACAGAGGCAGGCACTCGGGCACATACACACACAGACAGGCACGCACTCAGACACACACACAGAGAAAGGCACTCACCTGCTTTCACTCCACACTCCTCCCCGCTCCCCGAAGCCTCTCCTCCTCCCGAAGCCTCCCCTCCTCCCGAAGCCTCCCCTCCCCATTGGCTCACAGCCACACACGTCACGCGTCAACGCTAGGAAACACCATTCTCTGGTGTCTCCAGCGGCTGACGCGCTACAGCGTGTAGTGCTCTGTGCAGCCAGGGGGGACCGGGACCGGCTCGCGAGGATTCCCCTGCTGGTGGGGAACTCGCGACCCGCCGCCCGCGCCAACGAGCGCAGCGGGACCGAGGCCTTAGTACTTTTGCTGAACTGCAAAGAGTGCTAAACTAGATAGAACACCATGTAGATAAAATATGGAATATCTTTCCATATAAGGTTGTGAACTGACTGATCAATAGGTTGAAATATTCTTAACCATTGAATAAGAGCACCAGTTAAATGCTGATTACTGTACCTCAGTATCCCTTATAGGGCTACTCTGCAGTGAACAGTATATGGTATATAACACTAGCAAGGTAAGTATGCTCACTCCCAATGAATAGGAGCACCAGTGGTGAGCTACTGTAAATAGTGCCTAAATACCCCTGTATAGCGGCTGATCTGCAGTGTGCAGTATGGGGTAAAGGCACCAGCAAAGGTAAGTACGCTCTAGACTATGTACTTGTCAGTATAATAGTATAATCCCTTGGTTGTTTGTACTTGTCAGTATGATAGTATAATCCCTTGGTTGTATCTACTTGTCAGTATGATAGTATAATCCCTTGGTTGTATATACTTGTCAGTATGATAGTATAATCCCTTGGTTGTATCTACTTGTCAGTATGAAAGTATAATCCCTTGGTTGAATGGCTCCCTTAGACCATCGGGTGTTACAGGAGTGTATATAGTGCAGGAACCGAGCCACAACGCTGACTCACTCTGCCATTGAGTCTAAATATCAGCGTTTGTATCAGAGGGCTCAGCGCGTGCACATGTGTGAGGAGTTCTGCCGACGTGCACGTTTCGCTACAAGTGCTTAATCATGGCCAGTGTGGAGGGGAGATCCCGTGAGAGCTGGTCTGTATTTATAGCGCTCGTGTTTTAACCTAGAGTAACCTTCTAAACCGCGCATGCGCACCTGATACCTGTCAGAGATGGAGAAATACTTCGATTGTGTCTCGCAACAGTGGAAGCATATGTCTGTACATTAAGACAAAGGTACTGCGGGTATAGTGTCTGTTTCTACTGTATAGGTATGATCCACCACTAATACTTGCTACTTTAGATGTAACTAGTCTATATACGTCCATCCCACATGCGGACGGTATATTGGTAGTTAAGGAAGCAGTTGAACAGGCTAGTGTCTTTACACCTAAGGAGGGTATGCTGATTGTGGATCTCTTAGAGATCATTTTATGCGAGAATTATTTTTTTTTCGAAGACAACTATTATGTTCAAATTCAAGGTACGGCCATGGGCTCGAACGTCGCACCCACATACGCCAACATCTTTATGTCTAAATTCGAGGACGATTATGTATATTGCAACCAGTCCTTCTTGGACAACGGGCGTATGTGGGTGCGTTTTATAGATGACATGTTTATGGTGTGGCAGAATGATACCATTTCTCTATTGGACTTTGTTACAGAGCTAAATCAGGCCCACAGAACAATTAGATTCTCGTGTACCCATGACACATTTGAGATACAATTTCTCGATACTACAATCAGTTTACTCAATGGTAAATTAGAATCAGACATGTTCACCAAACCTACAGATCACCACAATCTTTTACACTATTCGAGCTTCCATCCCCCAGGTACCACAATGGGTTTACCCTACAGCCAGTTCCTACGTGCTAAACATATTATTAGTACCCCGTCCAAAATCATGGAAGGTATGGATAAAATAGAATCTAAATTCCATTCAAGAGGGTATCCTAGGGATCTGTTGTCTAAACAACGACAGAAGGCGGTGGATTGGGTTCCTACGAGATTTATAGGTCCTGAAAAAAATAAGTTTTCTGTGCCTTTTATAACCACATACAATACCAATAGTGGGTACATCAGGAACATCATACAGCAACATTGGTCATTGTTTCAGAGTGATCCTCTCATAGCTCCCGTCCTCAAAGATCCACCCTTATTCTCCTATAAGAGAGGGAAGAACCTGCGTGACCGATTGGTCAGGGCATATATTGGTGGTAAGAGTGTTAAACAAACCTTTCTAGGCACCCCCAAATTTGGTTGTTACAGGTGCTACAGTTGCACCCATTGCAATGGTATCATAGAAGGTCTTACATTCAAACATCCCTATCTGGCGTATCCTATGCTTTAAAGAATATTATACGTGTCTGTCAAAGGACGTTATATATCTTATTAAATGTCCGTGTGGCATGGGTTATGTGGGGGAGACCACCCAGAGAATAAAGGCTAGGATTGGACAGCACAAAGCGGCCATACGCAGATGTGACCCAGAAGCTCCGGTAGCACATAATTTCACACAGGCTGGGCACATCGTGAGTCAATTGAGGTACCAGATTATCGATGGGATGAGAATGGGCCGACGTGGCGGTAATCTGCAGAAATCTCTGTTCAAGAAGGAATCCAGATGGATTAGAACTCTTGGTACCATGACTCCATTGGGCATGAACAAGGATCTCAATATGGGCTGCTATTTGTAGTCAGCTTTGCCCAGGTATCTGCCTCCTGTGTGTTATTTGTGTCATTAACACTATCTCTGTATTAACCTCGATATGGTCTGGTGCTGGTCCTACTCTATTGCTCTGTACTCTGAGGTGTGTGACTATACGGTTGGGCTCTGCGTCCTGGTGCTGATGCAGGGTGATCCATCCTTTGTCGAGGGAGTGAGTCTCCTTCACCTCTAACCTGCCCCCCCCCCCCCTAGTGTTCTCAATTCTATGTCTTTTGATCTACGGGAGACTCCTCCCCAGCTCATCTACCTATTATCTACTATTATGATTTATTAATTTATACAAACACAATTGAAACATTCAGTTTTTATTAGGGTTTATGTTTATGCATGTTTTGTCCAGTCTTAATGTGTATACACACATCGCTTACATTAACTTTGTTTTGCTTATTCTTTTTATTTTTAGGTAACTTTTAATTTATCTTTTGGGGGGATCACAAGTGACCCCTAGTTCTGGCTGTTTGTGGTCTGCCCATCTACTGCTGCCTCCTGTGTTGGTGTCACTCTGGTGCATGATTGCTCTTCACATACTTGAAGGACTGTGGGGTTCATCATCCCTCTGATTGGAGCTTCAACGAGCAATTAAACTCTATAATAGGACCTTTCAGTCTACTGCGCATGCGCAGAGAATTCCGTTGCTGATATTATGGAATTTACTCTGTGTGCATAGAACGCGTGTGCGCGCACCGCTGATTTTGGTAACTCGCAATTATTGAAGAGAGGATCGACGTCACGGGACCTTCAGCAGAGCCTCCAGCTGATGTGCTTGTCAGAATTGCACTCGTAGCGCAGATGGATGACGTCACCCCACCTTTATAACAGCTCTGGTGTGGGCAGTTCCTCACAGACACCCCTAGCACTTGACAGGAACAGGATTACTGAGTTTCCATACAGATTGTCTGTGGTTTGCATTTCCTGCCTCATATTATCTATCCTGCTCCTTTTGGGTTTTTTCTTGTTTATCATAATACCAAGTATCCTGGTTGTTCATTGGTGTCTAGTACCTTTATTTACTATTTGTGTAAGGGTTGTTTAGTCTCTTATTGGGACCTGACGTTGTTGTTGTGGGTCTGGGGGACAGGGAAGTACACCTCTGTTCCATTGGAGAGAGGGGGAACGGGCCTGACGAAGGGGTGTTCTGCGAAACGTTGCCCCCCTGCTGCTTCTCCACCATTGTACCCACCTGTGTGTTGTCTCGTTCCTTTACTGTATTTTTGTTCACTCACCCCATTATCCACCCCTCCCCCCTCCCTCACTCCTCCTGCTTTCCTACTTTATTATTGATTGTGTATTGCTTTATACCTTGTTTGATGTAGGGTATGAGGTTTTGTTATTGATTGTTTGTGTTATATATTAAATAAAAAAAAAAATTTTTGGCATTATCCCGTTCATTTACTCCACAGACAGTGAGTGCTGGGCTATTTTGGTTTATATGTATTATTGTTAGAGGAATTGGGTCCTCTTTAGTCCTATGCACCCTGCATTGTTTCTGTTTTTAGTGAGTGCTGTGTATCACTTTCTTGTTCGCTTACCATAGAGGGGTAGGCAGGAATTACATCCTTAATGTCCTGATCAGCTTGCAGAATATGCCAGTGTTTCTTGAAAATGTCTTTGGCCAAATGCCATTGTTTATTATATGTGCCTATAAACCATATTACCTTTTGTTCATCTTTAAAGGTTTTGTTGGTGAGTAGGTCCGTACGTTGGGAGTATTTAGCTCATTTGTAAGCTGTTTTAATACTCTTGTTGCTGTAACCTCTTTCTTTGAATCTTTGGCTCATGGCTTTGGCCTGAGTGTCAAACTCTGTGATGGTACTGCAATTTCTCCTTAACTTAAGGAATTGGCCTACAGGTATGCCCTGTATCAATGTTTTGGGATGGTGACTGGAGGCTTCTAGTAGGTTGTTAGTGGCAGTCGGCTTCCTATAGACTGTAGTCTCCAAGAGGTTATGCAAACCCCTTGAAATTCTTAGGTCCAGGAAGCAAATTGATTGCTTGTCATACTCTAGAGTCAGATGTAAGTTCAACTGATTACAATTGAGAGTATTGACAAACTCTTTGAGTAGAGAGGTTGTGCCTTGCCAAAGAATAAGCACGTCATCTATGAAACGTGTCCATAGAAGTACGTGAGACGTGAAGTGTTCTAATTCTTCCGTGAATACGTACTTTGCCTCCCACCATCCCAAATAGAGATTGGCTTGGGAGGGGGCACATTTCATGCCCATTGCCGTTCCCTGTGTTTGATGATATATCTTGTTTTCAAACAGGAAATAATTCCTTGTCAAGACAAATGTTAGAAGATCTATCACAAACTTACTATGGGTGGCATAGTGTTGGCCCCTTGTTTGGAGAAAATTTAGATTGGCTTCAAGGACCTTATGATGGAGGATTCTGGTGTATAAGCCCTCAACATCAATGCTCACCAGTATAGTTTCCTCATTGATGACTATACCCTCCAACCTCTGAAGGACATCCTTAGTGTCCTTGATGTAAGATGGAAGTGATGCCAAATAGGGCCTCAGTACCTGATCAATGTAACTGCTGGCATGTTCTGTCATATTGCCAACCCCTGAGACAATTGGGCGGCCAGGTGGTGGCACTTTTTGTTTGTGTATCTTGGGCACACTATAGAAAGTTGCTGTTTTGTTTTTTTTTGTAAGGATGAAATCATATTCTTTTTGACTGATGACCTTTTGAGATGGTAATAAAAAATGCACAAATGCGCACCAGGGATTAGTGGAAGGTAATTTATTAAAAATACACAAAAACTGAGGGGATCCAACCCCACCTCAGAACAGCTGTGCAGCTGGACGGCTAAGTACTACCAAGGAGAACACCTAATGGTGACTAAACCCTAAGCTGCACAGTATACAAATACAGTGAAATTTATATAAAAAACATGAAAGAAAAAAACAAACATGAAAACAACCTATCAACAGATTTGTATAGAAACCGCCATAGGGTTGGGCACTGGCAAGGGGAAACGGACACTCACACTGAGACAGTCAGCAGACTCGCGGTGTCTGCACAGGATCCGGATCTCGGCACCGCGGAGGTCACGACAGGTCATCCTGCGCGTGTATGCTGGTAAGCTGAGACGGAGCCTGCAGGAGACAGCAGCGGGTTTATCCATCTCCGCGGTGCCGAGATCCGGAGCCTGTGCAGACACCGCGAGTCTGCTGACTGTCTCAGTGTGAGTGTCCGTTTCCCCTTGCCAGTGCCCAACCCTATGGCGGTTTCTATACAAATCTGTTGATAGGTTGTTTTCATGTTAGTTTTTTTCTTTCATGTTTTTTATATAAATTTTCACTGTATTTGTATACTGTGCAGCTTAGGGTTTAGTCACCATTAGGTGTTCTCCTTGGTAGTACTTAGCCGTCCAGCTGCACAGCTGTTCTGAGGTGGGGTTGGATCCCCTCAGTTTTTGTGTATTTTTAATAAATTACCTTCCACTAATCCCTGGTGCGCATTTGTGCATTTTTTATTATCTTGTTTTTCAGGGTGCATTCCCCCCTTTCTTAGGGGGGTTCACCTAGATTTGAGAGTTTCTGGGGAGACGCTTTATGTACATGCTGCAAAGGGATCATCCACACCATCACACAGCACGAGCGCTGAATATCCTGTTTTTTCTACCTTTTGAGATGGGCCTTTGTCCAGAATAGAACGTAGTTCTTGAATATAGTCGCTGGTAGGATCTTTGTCCAGCACTTCATAACATGCTCTATCAGAAAGCAATCTGAGATTTTCAGTTTTATAATCCGTTGTATTCATTATTACTAGGTTGCCACCTTTGTCTGAGGGTTTTATTGTTATGTTGTCATTTGATTCCAGCTCCTTGAGTGCTATTCTCTCTTGATAGGTTAAGTTATCCAGCATTTTGAACTTAGGTAGGGATTCAAGGTCCTTAGTCACCAGGTCACAGAATACATCTATATTTGCGAACTGTTCACTGAAAGGTAAAAATTTAGACTTTGGTCTCAGGTGAGTGAAAGGCCCTTCACCTGGGGTCCTATTTGACTCCTCTAGGAGGGATGTGAGGTTGTCAAGTGTGTCAGTATCTAAGAGGTTGAGGGGCGGGACATCCAGGGCCATTGCTATCCTTTGCTCGCGTAGACGAAAGAACTTGTGTAGTTTTAATTTTCTAGTAAAGAGATTTGTATCCTTTACCCATTCAAAGGTATCTATGTTGTATGAGGGTGAAAATGACAGCCCTTTGTTTAGTACCTTTGTGTGTTCTTCGTTTAGTGTAAAGTCAGATAGGTTGACTATTATGGATTTGTCACTCGGTTGTCCTAGTACGGTTGTTGTTTCTCCCTCGGTTTTGTTCGCTGGGGTTGAGGGTCCTTGCTCCTTAATACCCAGACCTTTCCCTCTTCTGGTTTTCCTCTTCCCCTTGAACCCCTTGCCCCTGTTTTCAGTTGTTCTAAAAAATATGTGGAACCTGGGACGGAAGGGTTATGGTGGAAGTTCCCTCATCTGGATTTAGTCTGTCTTCATCTGTGTCAGAGTTTGTCCAGTCAGTGGATGAATTTAGACAGTCTACTGCTTGTTTCTTAGTTTTTTTAGTTTTTTTTTGTAAATTTATACCGAAATATTTTGTTTGATACATTGTCTATACAAACCCTATTTTGTAACTTATGAAAATAAAAATTGCTTTATTTTTATAGACATGAGATCTTTTACAATTTTGTAAGAAAACAAGCGACCAGAAGTTATCCTGTAAGATCCATGGGTTAAACTGGTAGAAAGAGAGGCCCTAGTTTCCTCCTGAACTTGCTGCTGTCATAGTAACCTTGGCTACTGGTAATGGTAACTGATTCAGAAAACAAAGAAACTGTGAGGCAACTTCAGTAAACAATGGAGTCTCTGTATGTGTTAACAACTTATTTTGCACTCTATTTTGGAGGAAAAAGTAAGTTGAGAATTGTAGTCAGATTCTTGAATGAGCTGTTTTTTTTTTTTAATATGAATGCATGTAAATAGCTTTACATCTCTTGCAAAAGCTTGATGTTTAGTAAACGTATGTGGATTTTTTTTATCAGTGTTGTCAACATGTGTTATTAAATTATTTGCTTCCTGTAAATCTGGTTACATTTCTAGTGACATAAAAACATGAGTGCACTTTCAATTAATTCAGTGTTCTCTCTATTCCAGTGAGGTGAGTGAGAGTGATGCTCGAGAGGCTAAAAAAATGCTGAGTTCAAGAAACAAATCTTAAAGTTAGATTTTAAAAGTAATTTGTCAGTGGGTGCTAGTTCTGCTGAGGGACTGCCCAGATCCCTAAATGAGCATATAAGGATATGTAAAAGAAATGCAGCAGAACTGCACATATACTGCACTAAATAACATGATAAATAATAAATATCCATGGCAACGCAAAGCCTTGAAGACGCCACCCCATAGTTCCTATGGAATCCCCATAGGTTCAAAACATGGCCTGCCATTATAGCACGTGCACACCATGGCTTTAGATACCTTCAGCACAAGTTGAAGTCTCTTTCTCATTCAAAGTAGTGCCTCCACAGTCAGGAAGACGGAGGAGGGTATTATATATATTGTTATCCCCTAATGTTTCTATACTATGGAACCACTCCTTGCCCGGCTCAAAAAGAGAGCCACATCAAATGTGTCTTACTGTATATACAGTGGTGGTGCTCCGTGTCTCTCATACCTTCTCAGGGTGCTGGCATCCAGGCTGTCTGCTGTAGTACGCACTGAGGTCAAATAAAGGGTGCCAGGAACTTTTATAGTACAAACAAAGAGCTTTATTTGTTCCATTAATTTGGAACGCATGTAAGAACAGGCTTCACACAGACATTAACTGGTGTCAAATAAAATAGTTTCATTACGTGTTCTTCGCCAGAGAGCTCTCACCCTATCCTAGGGAGGTTCTTAACTTGGTAGGCTTAGCACTTGATCTGTGTGGTATTCGCTGTGCCTGCATTTGCCTCTTTATCACCAGGACCCGTGGTAGAGATAATCCCACTGTCCTCGTTACATATTCCATAACTCTGAGGAGTACCCTCCTTATCCCTAGGCATCAGAAGGGGTTCTCATTTTGAACTGGGCTGTACAGTATGTGCCAATCCCGCAGTGCTCCGAAACAGTCTATTTAAAATACACCCCAGAGTACATCCTCGTCTTTCAGGGCAAATGAATAACCTCAGACCATCACTGTGTGCTCTGACTAGAAGGTGCATGTTCTGTAACTATAAAATAATAAAGGTGGCAAGACAGCCTTAAACAGAACTATACACTTAAACATAACTTACAAGCGTGAACCCTCCTCTGTGACTCCTCCAGGGACATAAGGGTCTAGAAGTTTCTGCAGCTCAATATACCCTTTTCTGATGTCACCATTCCCTGGGATACAGATGGAGGGGTTTGGATATTTCTCAGTCATTCTGATGATGCCAGGTGGCAGTCTAAACATCTTCCAGAAGATGGGTGAAGCTAAAATTATACTTAGTGTCCTATACTAATTGACAGGATGTACATGTTTCTGGATGGTAGGCATGGCTAAGGCTCTGCTGAACTACTTTGCAACAAATATGCGAGAGGGCACAGTACTTTGGAACAACCCATACAATTATCACTTTAATAGTAATCCCAGAGGGGGGGGAGGGAGGAGGTTACAACTATAATTATGTAACATAATACAGCTCAACCCCATTATAGCGGGATCCGCTATAACACGGTTCCGCTTATAACGCGGATCCGCTTATAACGTGGATCCGCTTATAACGCGGTTTGAGCGTGGAACCCGAATATTTAAAAAAAAAACATTTTTTTTGCACACACTGCACACACTCACATCACACTGCACACACTCACAGCACACACTCACAGCACACTGCACACACAGCACCAGCACACAGCACCAGCACACAGCACCAGCACACACTCACAGCACACTCACAGCACGCACACAGCCCCCCTCCCCCTCTACCTCCCTACCTTTGGTGTCAGCTGCTGGGGCTGCTGGCGGGGATCCGTGCTGGGCTGGGGGGGGGGGGTGCAGGGCTGGGGGGTGGATTGGTGTGGGGCTAGGGGGGGTGGATTGATGCGGGGGTGGATTGGTGCAGTGGGGATTGATGCGGGGCTGGGGGATTAGTGCGGGGATTGGTGGGGGGCTGGGGATCAGTGTGGAGCTGCTGGAAGAAGTGAGGCTGCTGAGGGGAGTTCGTGGAATGCTGGGAGAAGAACGGTGGCTGCTGGAGGACATGTAGGGCTGCCGGCACCTCCCTCCACCTCCTCCCCACTCCTCCCTCCTCCCCAAAACTCCCTCCTCCCAATCGGGCGCGCGGTGGCCATTTTTTTAAAATTAGCGCGACCTTGGTTATAGCGTAGTCGGATCGGGTGGCCCCAGAGGACCGCACTATAACGGGGTTGAGCTGTAGTAGAAAATATTACCTTCAATGTTCTGATGCAGCCAGGGTCGCTGTAACATTTCTCGGGGCCCAGGACTAAAGTTACATCCCCAACCCCCCACCCCCATGCGGTATTGTGAGCCCCCCTCTCCCCTCCCATTTCACACCTCACGAGTCCCCTCTATTTCCCACCCTCTTCCCATGTATTTCTCCCCCTCTGTCTCACTCCCTCAATCACCCCCCCACTGCCACCTCGCATGCATTTCTCTCCCCTGCGTCTGATTCTTACTCCCTCTTTTCCTCACTCACTCATTCCCTCCCTCTCCCCCTCTCTCCTCTCATTCAATCCCCCCCCCACAAAATACATATAACCCCACTCCCTCCAATACATATGAAAATGCCCCCCACTCCCCAAATACATTTTAAAAAGCCCCCCACTCTCCCAATACATTTTAAAGAGCCCCACACTCACCCAATACATATAAACAAGACCCCAACTCCCCCAATACATATTTAAAATATAGACTTACCTTGTGGATGGTCTGCAGGGGGCCCGTCGGGCCGGCACTGCAAGTTGGGCCCAACCTCTGGCCAGGCCCGGCAGCCGGTCCTCTCGCGGCCGGGCCCCGGCTCTCACTCACTGTAGGCCTTTATCCCTCTGTCCCACGCTGAGCTGGCATGCGCCGGGTCTCCCTCCATGCCGTCGCGCGCTGGATGTTGGGCAAAGCCTACTTCCGACGTGCTGACATCACAGAGGCATGTCGGCTAGGGACACTCCAGGGGGAGGAGACAGTGAGGACATTGCGATTATGTGTGGGGCTGCAAATGATGTGTCTGCTCTCCTGCCAGTGATAACTACACAAGTTAATCCTGTACTGGGTGTGGACTGCAGTTCGATCCAAAATGGCGGTTCCCGCCGACCTGAGAGACCGCATGGACAGTTTGCAGAAAGTTGCATGCTCATGTTCAAAACCTGTGCGGGATTCGGCGCGAAAAGCAGAGCCCTACCCCCGTGATGTGAGTGGCTGAACGCTGAGCCAGAACAACTCCTTGCTACTATGTGCCCCTCCTCTAAACTCCACCAGAGGGAGGGGACATAGTGAGCCACAATCAGCAGCCACCGACGTCACTGAGGGAGGAGCCGGATACAAGCTGCCATACCCTCAGTTCCTCAGAGTTAACCAAGAGGGAAGACTCACCTTACATGTCCTGCTCCCTCCATGCACATTATGCACGCCCAAGATGGCAAACTGTGACTTCCCCAATTATAGTCTGCCAGTACATCTCATGTCAGTGAAGGTAGCAGGGGTCCAATGTCCGGAGTACCTTTGCGTAAGGTGTGTCTTCCTAGGCGGAGACCTAGTCTGGGAAGTTACTTGCCCACGGTACAGAGTTTACTATATGCGGCCTGTGAAGCCATCACACACTATCACGGACTGGTGTGATGGCCCAGTGGTTATGCCATGAGAAGTGGGCCACATCGACGCTACCCACACGGAGGGCCTGTGCGCCCTAACAGGTGTTCCAGGGGGTCTGTGCACCCCAGTTCCAGACACGGTTCCAGAGCCGGAACCCCAGATGTCAGAACCTGCAGGTTAGGTGACTACCCAGGAAGAGTTGGGAGCGCTTCCACTAATGGCGCAGAGGCGGGATCACTTTATGCTGATAGCCACACGTGAATGCCAGGTGCCCCGATGCCGTTCCCCTGCGGAGGTGACCAGTGGTGATGCACCAACCGACGAACCACCCCTGAGACTTAGAAGACAAAGAGCCACTTATCTTCAGATTGGAGCATCAGAGTCCAGAGACCACCATACGGTGAGCGCTGGTGCACCCAGAACCACAGAGAAGTCCCCCCACGGCCATGGCAGTGCCCAGTGCAGTGGAGGCGGTAACTGACAGCGTTCCAGGTGACCTGACAACCATCGGCAGTCAGCAGAGCGGTGAGGCACTACCTCCTTACTCCCTGCAGGCGGCGATTGAGTTATCCAGTGAGGAGGCATTGCCTGGTGCTTACTTCTCCGCGGAGGACCGCCAAGCATTTCCAGCATCAACCGCAGATGTCGTACTTCCGGCACGGGACCTGGATCTGCGCTGTCTTCAGAAGACGGAGCGGACCGGGTCTGTGCTGTGACCACTCCGGTGAGTACTGCCCTCTCCAGGCGAGAGATGGACCACTACATTCACAAGGTTGTGGGCCGAGGGAAATGCCGGCCTGTCGAGGTCACATCCAAGAAGCCAATGTCTCCTGCGGTAGGCCGTGGCCTAACCCAAGCTAAGGACTTTGTCCCGGACACTGTTTTTTCCAAGGCACCAGATCCTGTCACCATTGCCCCTGTCCCTGTCCTATCTAGTTCGGGTTCTCGACCCAATCACTATGGGTCACTGGGTGAACAGAAAGTCCCCAAGCCATAAACTGATTACCAGGACTGGGTGGGTTTGGATCAGGACTCTGTGGTTTCTGATATTATTGTTGTCTTGTACTTGTTGATCGGGTAAAACCCTATGTGGCCCTGGTGTCTGCGAGAGTTGCCAGAAATCGTCAAAAGGCCTTACTCTATTTTCACCAACCATGGGAGGGGGAAATTGAGTTTGAAATGGGTTCCACTGATGAGGAGGAAAATTGGGATACTAATAGTTCCATAGAGAATTGGGATCCTGAAGTATCAGTCGAGAATTTGTATAATGTAGAAGAGGTGAATTATTGCTCCAGGAAGTGTCTTAAAGAAGTGTACGGGCATGATCCTCTCAGACCACTAGCATCCATGTCTAAAGTATTGTCTGTCTGTGGGTGTTCAGTATGCTACCCGGAATATGATTATACTCTTGCTTTAAACCTAGTGGATCATGCTGTACGCAGGCCACCCTTAGAGGGTATACTTTGTGCAAGTAGCAGAAAATGAGGGGAGGATAGTAAAGAAACCTGATATCAGGCATTACCATTAAAAAGGGATTCTTCATGTTGGGAGTAATCCAAGTTATTATTGTTATCATCATTCCAAGGTGGGTGGGTAAAAACCTGCGTGTGCACATGACGGTTTGATTAACTGTTTACCACTGTTATTGGTTATTAATGTCATTGTTGTACTATTGTTCCAGGTTACTCATCTGCAGAATGGACCCATAAATTTGGCTCCAAGTGGGGACCATTGGATTCCACCAGAGGGAGAATGTAGCCAGGACTGGTTTCTGGCTACCAGTAAGCCCTTCTCCTGGCACTAAGCCCTGGTAAGAGCAGGTCTGTCAGAACTAATCCTGGGTTTTCCCCACCCCCAGCAGCTTCAGTGAGTCACAGGGGATGCGGTGCATCTAGGCCTGTGTGTCCAATCTGGGACTCAGACCTGGTTCCTGTTTTTCTTGTACTTAAGGGGCTGCACTACCAAAGTTAGTCAGTTGTCTCTACCCTTGAGAGAGACAGGTTCTCACCCAGAAGTGTGGATTGGCTGTGCACTTACTGCCTTCTCCCCTTGGGGAGTTAGGAGTGAGACCATACCCCTGGCTCTAATAGGGAGTCAGGGAAAAGCAAGGACTGCTGTGGGGGCCCTGTACCCGCAGTGGAGGTCCAGGGTACATCCTGAGGGTGAGGCCCCAAGAACTGCTGTAACCACTGTGTGAGCTGTGTATGCTGACCATCTGCAGTGTGTACAATAAAGAGTGTTCCTGTTCCAATATACATTCCTGTCTGAGACTGCAATCTGTCAGGGGGGAGAGGAAGTAAGTTCTCCTGCAGGGATTGTCTCCACATCCCTAGGGCCTGCAAGAGATGGAGGCGCTGTCACCGTGAGTACGAATCAGTTACTACTCCAAAAGCCTTTTCTGTTCTCCCCTATAACAATGCGGGAAGCTCAGATCTATTGTGAGCCACAGGTATGCACCACACCACACCACACCATATAGCAATGCAATCTCCCAGAGGGGGGTGGGGGGAAATGTGTTACACATAGATTACTATTTTTGACATAATTGTGCTCAATTGAAATTATTTAAACTGTAATTAGTACAGGGTCCAAGGGTGTTGTGTGTGTAGGCCTAAACTATTATGAATTGCATTCAACCAGTACAGAATTATACTGGCTTTAGGATTTAAATCAATATAATTAATTTGCAATACACAAAGGCATTCT
Source organism: Ascaphus truei (assembly GCA_036426205.1). NCBI lineage: Eukaryota > Metazoa > Chordata > Amphibia > Anura > Ascaphidae > Ascaphus > Ascaphus truei. Next base: position 56,406,207 of record CM071568.1, on the reverse strand, counting down.
TTTTTTTTCTCCTTTGATACAAAAACGTTTTACTGTCAATTAAAAGATTAGTGTTTATCCATAAATCTTTGTTTTTCATTCAAGAAAGATTCATTATAATTGGAAGGCTAAAGCCTAAAACTGTTGTGTGGCAGAGTAGTAATTGCCTGCCTCATTTCAACAGGCTATTTAATCTCAGCTGAGTATTGCCTTTAAATATCATCCATATCCCAGACTCCTTTGCCAGCTGCAAAATCAGAATGCTAGCCCCCAGAGTAGGCCACACTTTTCAGATCAGGATGGATCATTTATGCCTCCTCTTAACAAGCCTGGTTTGTATGTAGCATTTACATGACAGTGTTACCTTGGTTCCGCCTGTTGCTGCAACGTTCTCACACCTGGCTGTACTCAAACCCCCTGGGCATGTTGTGCTTCTATGCTCACACGTTTGGCTATCCTCACCCCTGAGTAAGCTACGCTCACATACCTGGCCCCTCTCTTCTTTCTTTTCCCAGGCTATAACCACTCTCGTGTCCTGCCCTTATCCCGACCCACCCTCCCATCTCCAGGCTTTCCAGTTGTGCTCTTGTGTATAGTCACCAATGCAGGCATTCATTGCTCCACATGGACAGTCCTATTTTGTGGGGAATTCCAATTCCCCTACTTTGTATTTAGTATGCCCAGAGAAATGGCAGCCACAGTTCCCCATAGTTTTCCCCCACAGAGTTTTTTTTCTGTCCTTTGTGCTACTTACCACACAAGGGAAGATACACAAAGCTCTGTTATGTCAGGGCAATTAATGTCACGTTAATAGTTAAAAGGCGTTCGCTTCCCTGACATTAACAGAGATCAACAAAGCAAAATAATATGCAAATACAAAGACCAAGCTAACATTGGGATGTCACCCAAGCGATAGCTGTCTGTAATGCTAGGTTGTGTTAGTCGTATTCTAAGGAAGATGCCAGGTATATATATATTGCAATGTAGTACCCATACTTGTTGAAATAATACAGTGACATCAATATAGTAATCAGTATGCTTCTTAAATAGTGTTAATCTACACAGCAGACCTACAATTGTGCAAATTCTCATGGGGATTGGCAAGGAAATAAAATATGATGAAAGTTTGTCCTGTGTGAGGATCAGTAGCTGTTAGGGTAGTGCAGAAAGCAGTGCTCCCTTCATATAGGAGACGCCATCCTTCACGGATCCGCTAAGGACTATAGCTCTCCAAGTAGATAAGCTTTGGTTTTGTTTCATATCATCCAGTCTTGTGTATTACTGTGTTTTTGTAACAAATGTGCTAGCCACAAACCAGGACCGGACAGCAGGGCCGAGGTGGGGATATGGAAACACTGACCTGAAGCCGCAAAGCCGGGTCAGGATTGCAGATTCCATAGTCGGGTGTAGCCAGATCAGTGTTGAAGAGAGCAGCGTAATCAATATCCAGACTGGGGTCAAAGCAGGTGACACAGGAGCGATGGTCGGGGTCACATGCTGGGGTCCGCACCAGGGAAGGCTTCAGTATAGGGGCTTCAGTGCAGTGAAGGCCTCTGGAAAGAGAAGACTTCAGGGCAGGGAAGGCCTCAGGAAAGAGAAGGCTTCAGCACAGGGAAGGCCTCAGGAATCAGAATAGGCCACTGGAAGCTGGATAGGCCACTGGAAGCAGGATAGGCCACAGGCCAGGCAAAGCAGAGTTGCTTGTGACAAGCACAGGTTACAATGAATATACTCAGCCCCTTCCAGTTAGGCGAGGCTCACCCTAAATAGCATGGAGAGCCAAAAGGTGCAGTGCTGCACAGAAGGCAGCAACAAGGCAGACTGCAATATAAGTCCAAGAACAGCTGTCGCCAATCACTTGGTCCAGGGATAGGTTTGTCAGGAACCTATACAGCCATGTAAGGGTGAGTTACAGCCAAACCCTGGACCGGAACCCTTACAATTTTATTGCAATAAATGGTTTATATTTAGAGCGACCTAGTGTGTTCTGTATTTTTGCATTACTCTCCTAGAACTTTTTAAACACATAACCACACATTTAAATAGTTAACATTAACTGATTGAGTGTCATTGAGGCTACCAAGGGTCTCAAGGAGAGCCTAGATAGTCACAATGACACGCAATGGTTAAAAATGTTTTGGAAATGTTATCCTAATAGTCCATTTAGCCTATAAACATATTAATATATTAAGGTAGCGTAACTAATTAGTAAGCATTCTATCATCCTGATCACAGATATGTACTCCCAGGGGTTATTACCTGTTGTGTATGTAGCCCCCTGCAAGGGACTACTAGTTGTTAAAGGCCCTAGAGGGTTAACTGTGTGGTCACTCCTTTCCCCATCATGTGATACAGGATGACTTGCGGAAAGGATAGCCACTCCACAGTGGGTCTCGTGACCAGTGATGTCACCATAGGGACATGGGAAGATATATATAGTGACCCCCCAGTGCTCTAGAATCAGGTTTCTGGAGGACTGACAGTGGAGAAGCATCAAGTTATGTTTATGTGTATAATAACAGTAGTGGGGATGTCTTGTCACCTTGATTGTTTTCAGTTAAGGAGCATGCCCTTTATAGTAAGAACCCCTAGTAATGAGCAAATATTGTTCTCTGACCAGAAGAGGAGCAGGCGAGTGTTCAACAGGGAGTTCTCAGACTAGAAACTCTGGAGCATAGTTGAATTGGGCCAACTGGATGGTTCCTGGTGAATCCCGATCCAATAGGTATGGATGAGGTAGACAGTGCACAGAGTGATGGGATACTATCCCTGAAGATAAAGTGTACTCCCACCGACAGGTCCTCAGTAACTCCCGCTCTGGTAAGTATACACGTAAATGGATACGGATCCCTGAGAATAGAATGTATACCCCAACCAGGATCCACTAGATATATGGGCAATGAGGAAGCTATACAAGAGATTGCTAATCTAGCATTAATAAAAGGCACAAGTATAAGTACCTCCCCAGCGTATAAGTGAGAGCTACCAAGTGGATGAATCCTAAAGAAGGCTAATTACCTCCCTAGTGTAGCAGTAAGAGCTACTAAGGGAAGAGCACAGAGTAACTATATTATTTGATGCCAGTTAATGTCTATGTAGCCAGGTTACCTGATGGTTACTATTCTGCCCATGGGCTTGCAGTAAACCATGGTCCAATCAGGTTGTCAGTAGTTAATATGGGGTTTTCCCCCTCAGAGGAGCTGCACTTGAGTGGCAGCGGGAGATGGTGACATCAGGCCTGGGCATGACCAATAATGAGCCACACTTGGTGCCCTCCTCCTGGCAGTACTTAAAAGCAGTACTCCCCTAAATTTGTTAGTGTCCTTCTGCCACTGAGGAAGGCAGGTCACACAGTGGAAAGGCTGAGATTGGGCCTTCTCCAGTCCTCATACCTCTGCCTCCGCAAGGGAGGTGGGAAAGAGCCAAGATGGCTGCGGGTGCCCTTGGCCTGTAGTGACGGTCCAGGGACCATCATCCAGTGAATAGCTGAGAGACTGCATCTGACAGAACGTGCCTTGTTCCTGTAACTGTACAGAAGTGTAATAAAGCTGTTCCTGTTTGCATATAACTCCTGCCTGGTGCGTGACCTTACTGGGGGAAAAGGTAATAAGTTCTACCGTGGGAGATCACCTTCAGCTCCTGGAGCCTTCGGCAGATGGAGGCGCTGCAATGCTAAAGAGATATGTGGGGTATGAACCCCAGAAGCCTGGTCCTGGGTCCCCACTACCATTGGCGGATGACTCAGCCCTCCTGTTATCAGCAGGTATATGCACCACACGATCAGTAATGGCCAAATCTCCCAACGGGTGGGGGAAACACTGTTACATCTATGTGAAGCCTTCCTTTGTATGTGGAGCATTATCCACGGATGTGAATAAAGCTCATTGTTTGTATTATAAAACTTCCTGGTGTCCTTCATTCTAACATCTGCATAACTACTCCCAGCCTGCACGTATCCAGCACCCTGAAAAAGTATGAGATACTGAGCACATCCATGTACTGTAGTGTAAAAGTCCATCTGATTTAAACTCATTTAGAGCTGAACAAGGATGGTTACTTGTATTTCTCTCTCAAACTGGTATATTACATTTCATATTGCCATATGGCATTATGAGCTAAATTTATATTACCCAGAGGTCTGTTCAATCTCTTTAGTCTGAAACCAAACACCTGTCTTGTTGTTACAGCTTAAAGCAGCAATCTATGATGCTCATTTATTACTCTAATTTTTTTTTTATCTCAACCAAAAACAGAATATTGTTTGTGTGCAAAAAATACACTTACTCATCCCCTTTGCTTCTAGTTTTTATTCAGAATACTTTTCCTTGATTGCTTTTCATACCTAAATGTGTCTGTCTCCTACACCTTCTCTTTTATGCTTTGAGCTAATTTCTCTTGTGCCTGGCCCTTTGATTACTAAATCACCTTAATCTACTTACAGAAATATTGACTGAATGAGCTACAGGGGTTTATCCACCTAAGAGGAATATGTTCCATTACACTGAACTTTAAGCACATATTTGGCAATTTGCCCAACACCATTGATGGAAGTTGAAATTTCCATTTAAACTAAAGTAATTTGCTTTGTAATATAATAAAGAGGCACAGTGGTGAAATTAAATTGTTTTGCAAACTGCATTTTATGCTACGGAAAATTTAAAAAACAACTGCTAAATTAATTAATGGAATCTGTATGATGGAGTGCTGTAATTTAGTGGCTTGTGCTATTAAGTGAGGCAGAGTCCTCCACGGGGAATATGTGCTACAGTTAATCACTGTATATTTAATCGTTTATTTCAATAAGTTTAATTTAATTTCAAGCATAGGATTATGTAAAAAGTGGCAAGATGTTTCTAAAAATAGTATTAACTGGCATTTAACAATTATACCTTTGACAATAGGTACCAGAAAACAATTCTCAAAAGAGCAAATTTCACGACACAGGGCCAGATTCACAGAGCTTCAATAACTCAGAGCTCATACAGATGCAGCGGACGTTATCCGACCATTTTGCAAATTGGTTTTCGAGATCTCCCTGAAATCCATTAAACATTTGCCGTGGCAGATTATTGGCCTATCGTATTAACACAGCAGGGGTCCCTGCTCTGTTAATCCTACCGGGGTCTACCGGTCTGTAAGAGACGCGCAGTAAGGGGTAGGCTGAATCAGTCACTCTAACTGTGCGCCTCTAACAGGTGATCGCTGGGAGTTTATTTCATTTTAAACACTACAGTATTGTAGCAGGGGGTCTCCGGAATTGAACTGCATTGATTTCAGGTCCGGGGACCCCCTACTTCCTGGGTTACAGGCACTGTTATTTGGTGCCGGTATCCCCGCCATGTTAGAATCCTGTGGGTCACGTGACCGTGGGATCTAAACAAAGCAGAGCGATACTGGCACCGCATAACGGGGCCTGTAACTCAGAAAGTAGGGGGTTCCCAAGGCTAAATTAAACTTTGTTCAGTTCAGAAGACCCCCTGCTCCCGCACACTAGTATCAAACACCCCCCCCCCCACAAAGAAAAAATCATTACCTTAACAGATAGCTGCTGTAACGGTGTTTCACCCACCCAATCGCAGATAGGGGCCATTACATGGTGTGTGGTGCATATACCTGTTGGCAACAGAAGGGCTGAGTCATCAGCTGATGATAGTGGGGACACAGGAACAGGCTTCTGGGGTTCATACCCCACATATCTCATTAGCAGTGCTTCGCCTCCATCTGCCGTAGGCTCCAGGAGCTGAAGGTGATCTCCCACAATACAACTTATAACCTCTCCCCCCAGTAAGGTCACACCAGGCAAGAGGTATATTGCAAAACAGGAACGGGTTTATTACTACACTCTGTAGTAACAGTTACACAGCAGGCTTCTGCCGGATACAGTCTGTCAGGTCAGCTATCACTGAAGATGGTCCCTGGACCGTTACTACAGGCCAAGGGCACCCACAGCCATCCTAGCTCTTCCCCCACCTCCCTGGCAGAGGTATGGTCCACACTCACTCTCCCCCAGAGGGAAGAGCACATGGGAAGGCCCCACTTTCAGGCTCCCAGTTGTGTGACCTGCCTTCCTCAAAGGGTGTACCACCCCCTGCTTTCACTCAAGTGCAGTACCAAAGGGAAGGGGGAAAACCCCATACAAACTACTGGCAACCTGATAGTACCAGGGTTTACTGCCAGCCCATTGGGCAGAATAGTAGTCAGGGGTGGCCCTGCTACACTGCTAAGGTAATGAACTGCTTACATTTTATTTTTATTCATAGTGTGCATGAGCAGGGGGTCTCCTGAGCTGAACAAAGTTGATTTCAGCCTCTAGACCCCCTGCTTACCGAGATACAGGCCCCAGTATGAGGTGCCGGTATCCCCGCAATGTTAAAGGCCTCCGGTCACGTGAGGATTTTATCATGGTGGGGATACAGGCACTCAATAATGGGGCCTGTATCTCGGGAAGCAGGGGACTCGAGGCTGAAATCAATACAGTTGAGCTCAGGAGACCCCCTGCTCATGCACATGTAACACGTGTTTGCTGCTGATATTAGTGGGCAGTTACTATCTCTATGAATCAGAGGTATCAAAATATTTCCCATCAGCCAATTGCTGTTGGGTTAGTTTATGAAACCCTTACATACTGTAGAAATGTTCTAATGTGCCAGTGAGAATTTGATGTCCCATGGTACAGTACAGTATGTGACACCAGGTATACAGAATGTTGTGGATTGTTACCTGGCAACCAGATGCTTTGATGGAAAAAAATAATAATACAAAGTTTTTATAGTAAGATGATATTACAGTGGCTTACTCAAAATAGGTAAATGATACGTATATGGTAATCAGCTACTGACCTGTCTGGAAACTGTTATCTACATTCATGGCGAGTTCAATGTAATGCTCCCCCTGCCTAAAAGAAAAGCGGTCCTTTTGTAAAATCTGTTCAGAGAGCACATTTCCTCAAATACCTACATTTTATGTAATGTAGCATTTAGGGTAACAATGGTATTGGTATTCTTATGTATTGATATCATTTTGAATATTCATTTATAATAGTTCTGTACTCTTTTATATATTGATATAATCAGGGCTCGACAAACTAGGGCAAACCCCCCCCCCCCCCAAAAGTAACTCGCACACCCCTCACAACTCATACCTGAGGCGGGTTCCAGCATGGGGTGCAGCGGTGTGGTGTGGCGATCTCCGTCTTCTCCCCTGCAAATTGTAATGTTTCGCCTGCAGGTCCTGAAAAAATGGCTGTGCCCAACTTCTGCGTCCGGCTGCTGGTGCTGGGGCATCTGATTGCTACGGGGTCCTTACTCCTAGGGTTATAAAAGGTTAAGATTCTGCTGTCTGTTTCCCTCGTCTGCACCAGAAGTTGGGCTCAACTTCTGCCCATCAACCCATCCAAGCTCTACAACTTCTCACATCCATACGACCGGGACAGACGTTGCCAAGCTGGCCTATACATTCCCCAAGGTAAAAATGGAGGGGGAGGTGTGTGTAATTATGTGAGGAGGAGGGTTGAGTATGAGGAGAAGGGGGTATTGAGTGTGAGGAAAAGGGGATCTGAAGTGTGGAGAGGGGGGATGGAGCGTGAGGAGGGGGGATTGAGTGTGAGGGAGAAAGGTAGAGATAGGAGAGTGGTCGTTACACCACTGCATTGATACATAGATATATGACTGTGATAGGGCCTTTTACCAGTTTAAAAAGGCAGCACACAAAGCCTGTCTGTAGCCGATGATTCCAGCAGGGAGCTAGTTAATTATAGCTAGAGTCAATTACCATCTCCATCTGGCTCATCAGGTAGGACCAAAAGTGTGGTGCTCAAACTGCATGGATCTCTATTGCACAAGGGAGGTATGAGCTGAAAAAAAAGGAACCAAGGAACCTGACCCTCTATTCCAGGACACAGCAGTCCCTTTAACCCGTGAGCAGGTGCACCCCATGGACACCAACCCAGACCCAGAGACTGATATAAAGAGCCCAAGGCTTACAGGCTTACCTCTTTGGACTCAGTGGTTGGCAAGAGGCCTAGCCTCCCAGCCATGCAGATAGGGAAAGGGATAGGCCTGTTTGATATGTTTTTGCTGACATGAAGCTGTATTATTTAGTACAGACGCTATGGGCTAAATAAATGCCAATTTTTATTTTCCCAATATATGTCTTCCTGGTTATACCTCAGTACTCGTCTCCTACACTGACCCTAAACCAGTAGTGTCTACACTCAAAATTGGACTATAAAATGCTGCTGTGATGAGGTTCGCCTTGGATATCCCTTCTCAAGTCTCTTATCCAAAAATCCAGTGCAAATTTGTCTTCAAATAAAACACAATGAAAACAGATAAATAGTATAGTATATTCCAACTGTGTTTACATTCCGGTCCTCGCCGGGTTTCCCCAACTGCTTTTCTAACCCAGGAGTAATACTCTGACTGCTCCGGTTTTTTATGCTTTGTTGCTACTGTATAGGTCTGCAGAAGCACTTCCTGGTTTGGAACTATAACACCTAGGGAAGTGATATCCTATTTTCTGCTGCGACATGTTACTTCCTATTGTTTTGTTGCTCCCTGCCTCGCTCTCTGGTTCTCTTACTGGATTTCCCATTACTGGCCTGTGCCTATCTGACCTCTGTTTGCCTGCCACCTGCCTGGAACTGTGCTTGCCTTGCTGCCTCTTCCTTTCCGGACCTTTCTTCACTTCTGGACCCTTCTTCACTCCTTTATTCAATTTTCCTGGTACAGTTCTCTCCGCACATTTCCATCGTGGCCCCTGGGTGCGGCTCGCTACCCCATGTGTGTTATTGGAGGGGTGGGGGGTTGCTCCATGTTAACTGAGGGGGGCATCCATCTGCTCCTGTGCACCCAGCTGTCCGAGTTGTCACAGTATGTTGGTCACAGTTTTAACCTTTCAAAGTCTATTTTTTATGCACTCACATTTACTTCCAGAGTAATAGCTTGATGATGTAACATCTCTCCAGTAACAGGAACTTGTATGCTTTTGTTTTGTCTTCTCTTTGCCACAGGAAAATTAAATAGACAGCTTTTTAGGAGCCCTATATTTTGCACTCACATTTGCCTTTATATTCAATAGTTTGGTATCAAAATCTCTCTCCAGGAGTGGAAGTCTGTGGATATGTCCTTATCCTATTTTTACCTTAGATCAGTGATTCCCAACCAGGGTTCCGTGGAATCCTGGGGCTCCTTGAAGCAGTGTCAGGGGATCCTCCTACGGAAAAAGACTCCCCCCTTCCCCCAGAGCCTGCTCGCTCTCAGGAATGCAGGGTAGGAGCACGCTCTAACAGTGTGACCTGGGCACTTCCGGTGTCTGCTGCTAGCTAGAGCGAGCGCTTGCAGTTCTGCCATTCTGCTGTCTGCCACCACCTCCTCCAGCAACTGGCGGATACCAGCATCTTCTCCCACCTGAGGTAGGCATATGGGGGGGGGGGGAGAGATGAGATGATGAGATCCAGGGTGGTGGAAGTTGATGTGAAATGCGGAGGGGGTGGGTGATGTGAAATGTGGAGGGGGTGGGTGATGTGAGATTCAAGGGGGGGAGGGTGATGTGAGATGCAAGGGTAGGGTGAATGTGAGATGCAGGTTGGAGGGTGATTGAGATGCAGGATAGGTTTATTTGATATGCAGGGGGGGAATGAGATGTGAGATGCAGGGGGGAGGGTGATGTGAGATGCAGGGGGGAGGGTGATGTGAGATGCAGGGGGGGGTGGGTTCTGTGAGATGCAGGGGGGAGGGTTTACCCGTGCGGCCTGAATCTGTTTTCTTTGGAGCAGTTTGGCCCTTCTCACTTTACAAGTTTAATATGTATTGGCAGGGGCGGGGTATTTTTATGATGTATTGCGGGGTGGGGTTATATGTATTTAGGGGGTGGGATTTTTTGGTGTGTATTTTGTAGGGTGGATTGAGTGACAGTGGGGTAATTGACGGAAGGTAGGGGCGAGTGAGAGGAGAGGGGGGGGGAGGTAGTGAGTGAGGAAAAGAGGGAGTAAGATTCAGACACAGGGGATAAATACATGTGAGGCTGGAGGGGGGGAGAGTGAGTGAGACGGATGGGAGAGAAATACATGGGTAGAGGGTGGGAAAAAGAGGTGGCTCGTGAGGCGTGAAATTGTGTGATTTACCCCTGTCAAACCTAATGTGTCAGCCAGATAGGGGTTCCCCCTTAGATTTTTTCAAAATCCTTCAATGGTTCCTCCAAACAAAAAAGGTTGGGAATCACTGCCTTAGATGTAATTAAGAAAAAGGCCTAACAATGTAATAACATGGACAAATATAGAAACACATTTAAAAATCAAACTGCTCATATTTATTTTACTTTTCAGAAATATATATAACATGGTATGTTCCATAGTACCTGTTTCTCCCCACATATTTGTAGCCAGGGTCCCTCCGGTCCCCCTGTCTCCCGGTTTCTTTCCCCCTTGCATGTGTGCTGCTGCGGGGGCTCCCGGCGACCTCACTGACAGGGCACCGCCATCTTTGTGTTCGCACATGCGCGGAGGCTTGCGCATGCGCAGAAGCGATGCGGCGGCCATGTTAGGGTTGGCGTGCAGAGTCGCGCGTGTACAGGGTGTCGCGCATGCGCAGATGCCTAAGCGGCGGCCATTACATGTAGAGCCTGAGCAGTGGAGTGTCAGGGAAGTAGTGGCGGCCTTTACAGGGTTGCGCAGGCACGGCAGACATAGCGCATGCAGCCCCAATGTTAAAGAAGGCCATAATGGACAACAACTCCTAGCAGCCTCTGGGGACTGCCCTTTCACCCACATCACGTGCAGCCAGACAGCAAATAGAGTTTGCAGCTTCTCCTGTTGGAGAAGGATACAATGTTGCACAGAGACCACGCTAGTCAGTTGGATCCAGGAAGCGATTGGGGAAGGTAGTGTACAGAGAGCAGTGCTTTGCTGTACTAGGCCAGAGAAACCCCAGGCCCCAGGTAGGCCCCACTCCCCACTAGGTTTAGTGGGTAAGTTCATAGGGAAGGCCCTAAGGTAGGGACCCTGCCCCATTATATCTGTTGTAGTCAGGGACACAGCTGCAGTGCTGTGTGCTCTGACAAGAAGAGTCAGTGATACAGCTGCAGTGCTGTGTGCTCTGACAAGAAGAGTCAGTGATACAGCTGCAGTGCTGTGTGCTCTGACAAGAAGATACAGTGTTGCTTTGCAGTGCAGCACAGCAGTTAGTTTGGCAGTTTCAGGAAAGGCCCTTTCAGTGTGAGGGGGGTTTGCTTTCTACAGTACAGTGTTATGTGATATCACCAGTGCCAGTTGCATGCGGTGATCGCGGTCTGCGTCTGGGCTCAGACAGGCTCTATTGCAAGAGACATTCTGTGGGTGAGACGCTCCATGAGGGAGACACCTCACGCGGAGGCGGATTCCTGCTCCTGCGTCAGACCCTTTTTGAAGAGCTTTACACCCGGGCACGGACGTGTGCCCGGGCAGGTATCTATAAGTGCACCAACTATACACACGTGAGCAGCGCTGCCACACATCTGGATGGGTGTCCAGGACACTGGGACGCTGGTGCCGAGCACCCAATCATTGTGGGCACTGTATGGTTGGGTTACTATTGGGCAGAGAGGCCAAGGGCCTGTACAAGGGGATATTGGTGCCCTTGCACCCAATGTATGTTTATTATGCATTGATACTCTATATTATGATACTGTGTGTTATGCTACTGATCCCTATAGTAAACCCTTTTAGCCATAACCTTTGGTGTGGGCTGGTTACTTTATGGATGTTCCTATGTGAGGGCCATTCTACACTCCTATAATCTCACATAGGTGGAGGCGCTGATTGAAGAAACGTTCCAGAGAAGCACCCCAGGTTCCCAGCAAGCGGAGGCTCAGGCCTCCTCTGAACCTTCAGGTATAGCACCACACCTGGTAACATATATGTTCCCCCTCACATACACTCTATATGCGATTGGGTGGGGGAATACCCGTTACATATTGTATCTGCTTTGTAAGTCCTGTTAAGTTCCAGGCATTAGCAGGTTAATCTATGGGCCAGTGACCCCCATTCTGCTTCCCTTGAAAGTGAAGAAAGGTAGGTGGTGACTCATGGCCTGTATACAGCCCCCTTGTAGGTGGGTACAGTCCATGACCCCGCCCCTTCCAGAGTTTTTTAGAGGAGTAGCTAAAAGTTAGTGGTCTTTGTCTTTGGCTCCTCAAGGAGTGAGGACGGGTGGTCCTTGTCCTTTGCTCCTCAAGGAGAGAGGACGGAGCAGTCAGACAGACTTCCCCATTGCGGGGCAAGCATGCTCACTCTAGGCTGGCTGGCCAAAAGACCACCAAGATCAGAGCCCTACTGACGGCCATGCACACTCCAGAATTCCTGGGGCTATTAGAGAATATGATAAGCGGCAATAAAATCTGTTTGAAGATACCTCTGTCTCTGGTGTCAGTTCCTGGGCAGGAGGGGTATGATAGTGCAGTGATGGGGGTTGACACCTACACCCCGTGGGTTCCATCACAGCCGGAGGCACTGAGACAAACCCAGAAATCTGTCCGAGCCTGTCCTATTCCTGTCTCATTACCATTTAGCAGACCACTCAGTACTCCTGCAGCCTAAAGGTAGAGCACCACACACACCTGGTAATACGCTTATTCTCCAGCCTGGGTCCCTAAGTGACATCGGGGGGGAGGGGGGGACCATGTTACATATATCTACAAGGTGCTGAGCATTCCCGTTACACACCAGCATGTTCCTGATCTCTGCGCATCTCATCCGGTTTTCAGGACTGCACAACGTCAGGTTCCACGGGGTGCTGTCTCTTCCCTATCACCCCCATGTGTTTCACAGCACACTCTCGCTGCTTCCTCTGGGGATTTTCTTTCTACTATATTTCCATCACCTGAAGTAAAGAGAAATCAAGACTAAAGGATACAGTTTCCTGTTCCTCGAGAGATGTTATCGATCAAGCTATTATACACCAAGTAAATGTGAGTGCATATAAAAAGCCCTTAGGTGGTCAAAAATCGTGACCAACATACTACACTATATATGTTTTTTCATAGTTTATTTGGGGACAAATCTGCACTGAATTTTTTGCTATAAAACTAAAATGGAATTGCTGTGTCAATTATGACTTAATGTCCTGGAGTCATCAAAGCACGATCCACGTTATCACACCCAAATTGGCAACACCTGAAATTAAAGTAAATGGCAGATATCGCCAATTCAGGCGCGACAGTGCAGATCACACTTTCATGACCCGCGACCATTGTCTCGCAAAATAGTGGCAATATATGCAAAATGCTCTAAAGCAGCGGTGAGCAAACTGGGGGGCGCAAGATTATTTAGGGGGAGTGCAGGCTGCGTGCGTGGTAACCTGGGGGCGGGCAGAGCTGTGCACGGGCGGCCAGAGGCTCCGTGCTGAGGCTGCTTCTCTGCTCTGTCTTGCAGAGGGGGCGGGGCCTTGCTGCGGGCCTTCCCTGCACACAGACAGCCCTCCTCCTCCTGTCTGTTACCCGCCCATTTTCAGCAGCACATGGGGGACCTGAGCAGGCTTGGTTACTCCCTCCTCCTCCGCCCACCCACCAGGTGTGTGTGTGTGTGTGTGTGTTTTTGTGTGTGTGTGTGTGTGTGTGTGTGTGTGTGTGTGTGTGTGTGTGTGTGTGGTGTGTGTGGTGTTGTCGTGTGTTTTGTTTACGTTTGCCACCACGACAAGAGGGACCCCCCCGAACTGAGGTGAGATGGGTAACAAACTGCAACCCACAGCCACGGGGACACGCCTGGAAAGTGGAAAATAGGCGTCTGGAACCGTCTGAGTATAAGATAAATAGAATACTCGCCAGACGAGAATGGAGGTTCCAAGAAGATAGGGTGGTACCGAGAGCCGGGGTCCAGACGCGGGAGGTAGGTCGGAATCCGCAACCAGGTAAAGGGGTCGGGGAGTCCAGAGGTCAGGATACAAACAGGTTAGAAGACCAGAGCGGATCCACAGCCAGGCCGTTCGTACTTAGGCAGGCACGACCGTGTTTCACAGGTCATACAAAGCTTGCCACCAAAGAAATAATGGCTGGCAGGGTATAAGTAGGAGAAGGACAATAGGGTGAGGGGGGTAACGAGGAGCGGCCCCGGAAGATAGGGATTGGTAGGAACTCCCACAGCTTTGCTAGATGTGCAGCTTGTGAGCGGTGCACGCGCATCAGGCGTGTGTGCCATGCGGGAGAGATGCGCGCGGCCTCAGCAGGGGCGGGAGCTCCCCTGAGAGAGGAAGTAAAAGTCCCTGGCCATGCGCGCGCATGCGCGAGATCAGTAGCCCCCGCGGGAAGCGTACAGGAAGAAGGGAGATCCCGCCCGCTGCGGCGAAAGGCAGAGCTGGAGCGGGGTGAGTAAGTTGCGGGGGAACCCCTTTAGAGAGAGGTGTTTCCCCTGGACCTCATAGTACCCCCCCCCCCCCCCTTGAGGAGCGTGCCTCAGGACGACTCCAATATGGCTTTTGGGGAAATTTGGAGTGAAAGAGTCTCAGCAGTCTGGGGCATGTATTTGATGGTAGGGTACCCAAGATCTTTCTTCTGGGCCAAAGCCTTACAGTGAACCAGGTATTGTACCGAACCCCTCGTCCTCCTGGAATCCAGAATAGAACTGGATCTTCTCCAACTCTTCCTGCCGCCTGAACTATGACTGGTTTAGGGTCAATTCGTGTCCTATGGAACTGTGGAATCGGGACCACAGGTTCATCAGCAGTGACACGTGGAACACGAGAGGTATCCTCATGGATGAGGAAGTTCCAGACGATATGCCACAGGATTGATCCGTTCTATTACTGAGAATGGACCCAAGAACCTGGGAGCCAGCTTGTGGCTTGGAGTCTTCAGTCTAATGTTCTTGGTGGAAGCCAAACCTTATTCCCTGTTTTGAAGACTGGTGCCTGACAACGGTGACGATCTGCCTTGCCGTCTGTCTATGGGTTGCTTTCTCAAAGCCTCTTGGATCCTTTTCCAGAGTTTCCTGAAGATCTTTGATTCGGTCATCGGCTCGTGAAACCCCGGAAGGAACTGAGGTGATGGCAGCTGACCCGGGTGAAAACCATAATGAATAAAAAGGGGATTTCAACGTGGAGTTGTTCTTTAAAAGTTATGGGAGAACTCTGCCACAGTAAGTAAATCTACCCAATTGTCTTGGCTGTCTGCAATGAAGCTCGGAGGTATTGCTCCAGAGTTGGTTCATTCTCTTTGTTTGCCCATTATTTTGGGGATGATACCCGGACAAAAAATGGGGGTGATATCCATCCTGCAGCGAGAGCTCGCCAACATTTTGAGACACAATTGTGTACCTCGATCAGATCCGATGGAAAGAGGAACTCCGTGAATGCGGAATATTTCTTTAACAAAATGTCTGCCAGGGTAGGGGAATTGGGTAGGCCTCTAGAGGAATGAAATGGGCCTGCTTGGAAAAACGATCCTCGCCAACCAAATGGTGTTCATCCCTTTAGAGGTTGGAAGTTCCACCACAAAGTCCATGGACAGATGACTCCATGGCGTCTGGTATAGGGAGGGGTTGTAGAAGGCCTTACGGCATTTTAGGAGTGGTCTTAACCGGGCGCAGATTGGACAGTTTTTACGTACTCTGAAATGTCCTGCAGCATGGTTGGCCACCAAAGGTACGACCAATGAGGTCAGAAGTCCTGCTAATGCCTGGATGACCGCTGTCCGGAAGAATACCCCACTCAAGAATCTTCGAAGCGGTGAGCTGCATACACGCCGACCGCACCTTAAGGCCCCTCGGAGATTAGACTGTGCGCCATGACCTGATCCAGAGATCAAAAGAGTTGGCCAAAAAAATATATTGGGAGGGTAATTGTTTCGGAGATAACCCGGAATTGTCCTCAACAGCGAATTGACGTGAAAGTGCGTCTGCCTTTTGATCTTTGAACCAGGAATGTAAGATATGAGATAATTAAATCTTGAAAAGAAAAGAGACCATCGACGCTACGCGCCCCAAAGCGACGTGCACTCTCAATGTAAGCAAGTTATTTTATGACAGTAAAGATCGAATGAGGGTCTCCGTTCCCTCCAGAAGATATCTCCATTCCTGAAGGGCGAGTTTAATAGCCAAGAGCTCTCTATTTCCGACGTCGTAGTTCCGTTCTGCCGAATAATTTTTTTTTGAAAAGAACCCACAGGGATGAAGTTTGGCCTGTGGGGACTGTCTCGGAGAGAGAATGCGCCAGTACCGACGTCGTATACGTCTCACCTCTAGGGTAAAGGGGGCCCGGGATCAGGGTGATGCAAAATAGAGCAGAAGCAAAAGATTTTTTAGGAGTCGAAAGCTTGGTGAGCTACAGACCCACGTGCTGTGTTATCTCCCTTTTTGGTGAGGGCAGTAATGGGGGCCACGGTAGAAGAAAAATTCTGATAATTTACGATAGTAATTCGCAAATCCCAAGAATCGTTGTATGGCTTTCAGGGAAGTGGGTTGTGGCCATCTAAGACAGCCTTGAGTTTGACTGTTTCCATAGAGAAGCCAGTGCTGGAAATGATATATCCAAGAAAGGGTATGGAAGAAAGATGAAAAGAACATTTCTCAGCTTAGCATAGAGATTGTTCTCCCGAAGGCGGACAGGACTAATTTTGTGTGTTGAATGTGGTCAGAGAGGGATTTGGAAAATAAGGATATCGTCAAGGTATACGATAACGAAGCTTGTCGGAGATCACGGAAGATCTCGTTGACAAACTCCTGAGAAACCGCCGGGGCATTGCACAGCCGAAAGGCATGACTAGATATTCATAATGCCCATCCCGGGATTTAAAGGCGGTCTTCCATTCGTCGCCCTGACGGATGCGGACAGGTTATAGGCTCCGCGGAGATCAAGTTTGAGAAAATTGTTGTCCCCTGTAAACCATTGGAAGTTCAGAAAATAGTGGCAGGGGGTAACGGTCTTGATCGTATTTGTTAAGACCTCTGTAGTCAATACAGGGGCGCAAGGAACCATCCTTTTTCTTAACAAAAAAAATCCAGCTCCAGCTGGAGATGAAGATTGTGTGAAACCCCTTCCCAAATTATCCTGGATTTACTCGGTCATGGCCTTGGACTCGGTGTTGGATAGGGGGTAAGAACGGCTCTTGGTAGGTAGCACCGGAAGGAGCTCAATAGGTAAGTCAAGTCCCTATGGGGAGGGTAACACTTCAGAATGTACCTTATCAAAAACTCCGCCAGGTCCCAGTAGACCGTTGGAGGAATTTTATACCTCTACTGGTAATTCCACTCCGGCTAACATCCGTTTGGGGAAAGACAGGTCTTAAGCACTGGGGGCTCATCGTATGGGCTCCTACCAACCCAATCCAATTGTGGGTTATGAAGTTGCAGCCAGGGGAGTCCCAATTACTCTAACCGATGGAGTGTGTGATCACGTCCAAGATAATCTCTCTTTGGTGACTGTCCCCGTGGAGAGGGATAAGACAAGTCTCCAGGGAAAATAAAGGCTGGTTGGAGTGGACGCCGTCTATCCCTCCAGACCAACTGAACAGCCTTAGATCAGAAGGTAATCCCATTCCTATAGGCAAACCTCTGATCAATAAAGTTCCCTGAACCCAGAATCTATAATGCAGAAGCGGGGATCAGGAGTTATTCCAGGCTAGAGAAATGGCATCATTATACCATTGGAAGTATATTAGGAGAAGAAGAGGAGAAGAGATTACACCAACGAGACCCTCTCATCCTTATTGGGTCCTGGCGTTTCCGCGTCGCAGAGGACAAGCTTACCAGCAGATGACCGGGATGACCACAGTAATGGCATAGTCCACCATCTCGTCGGCGCTGTCTCTCAGATGTGGATAGCCGATGACCTCCGAGCTGCATAGGTTCGGGCTCATCCATGGGATTATATTAATATATCTCACCTGACTGTGTGTATTACGGAACGGAAGTTATGCAATGATTTGCAGTAAATATGAAATTTTGGTTGAGTTCTGAAAGACGCAACCCCCCCCCTGTTATGATAATGAGCAGGAAAAGGAATTGTTTCTGTAAACGTGGTAACTCACACTTACACACCAAGGTTTCCTGCAGGATGAACATGAAAATGTCCACCCTGCTTCAAAGGGTTTTATGTGGGGGGGGCTACCCCAAGCTGGAAGTCCAAAATGAGCTTCAAAAGCTCAAAGGGACTTTTTTGCTAGACGGCACGGCGCCGTATCTGGGAAAGAGGGGGTTAAAATGAATATAGTCAAACCACCCTTTACCCTTGTTGTTCATGTGTTCATGCAAAGTTTCTTCATTGTTCTTGATGCAAATGATCTTCATGCATGCATGTACCTGCCTGTTTTGCTGTGATGTCAACTGAAATATTTGAGAAGTGGCCAGTCTCTAATCCTGATGGCTTTCTTGCCATAATCTTTACGTAAGTGTCTATATTTTGCCTGTTATTTGTACATATTTGCTGTGTTCACCTTTATCAAGGAATAAAATCACTTCATTATACTTAAGTCTCGTCCCAGTTCAAACCCAGGTATATATTATTTATATATAGATTTGGTGTAAATTACAACTTGTCACAAGCTACTGTGACAATAGGTAACAAACTGCACCCACAGCCACGGGGACACGCCTGGAAAGTGGAAAATAGGACGTCTGGAACCGTCTGGGAGTAAGTAAGATCTCGCCAGGCGAGAATGAGGTTCCAGAAGATAGTGTGGTACCGAGAGCCTGGGGTCCAGAGCCGGAGTATGTCGGAATCCGCAAACCGGGTAAGGGTGGGGTCGGGGAGTCCGGAGGTCAGGATACAAAACAGGGTAGAAGACCAGAGCGGATCCCCAGCCAGGCCGTTTCGTTACGAGAAGGCAGAGCTGGCGGGGGTGAGTAAAGTCATGGGGGGAACCCCTTTAGAGAGAAGGTAGAGATGAGCCGGTGTCCCCCGGACACTCACTTGAGGTGTGTGGGGGGGGTTTGAGTGTGTGTGTGATTGTGTGTGAGGGGTGAGTGTGTGTTTGGGGGGGTGTGTGTCTTTTTGGGGGGTAAGTGGGTGAGGTGGTGGTTGAGTGTGTGGTGTCATGGGTTGAGGGTGTGTGGGGGGTTGAGTGTGTGGGTGTGTGGTGTGTGTGTGTGTAGTTTGTGTTGTTGTGTGTGTGTGTGGTGTGTGTGATGTGTGGGTGTGTGTGTGGGATGTGATTTGTGTGTGAGTGTTGTGTGTGTGTGTGTGTGTGTGTGGTGTGTGGGGGGCTGTGAGTGTGTGGGGGGTGGTGTTGTGGTTTGTCTTGTGGTGTCTCGTGAGTGGGCGGGGTCGGGGTTGAGTGTGTGCGGGGGTTCGTCGAGTGGGTGGTGTGGGGGAGGGTGAGTGTGTGGGGGGGTTGAGGGTGTGTGGGGGGGGAGTGTGTGTGGGGGGGTTGAGTGTGTTTGGGGGGGTTGAGTGTGTTTCGGGGGTTGAGTGTGTTTGGGGGGGTTCAGTGTGTGTGGGGGGGGGGGGGGCGGTTGAGTGTGTGGTGGGTTGAAGTTGGTGTGGTGTGGGGGGGGGGGGTTGGTGTGTGTTGTGTGTAGGTGGGGGGGTTTGCTTTGTGTGTGTGGGGTTGGTGTGTGTGGGGGGGTTGGTTTGTGTGTGGGGGGGTGTTACTGTGGTGTGTGGGGGGTTTTGTGTGCTGGCGGGGTTGATCGTTATGTTGTCTGGGGGTTGAGTGTGTGTCTGGGTGGGTGCGTGTGTGTGGGGGGTGTGTTGTGTGTGTGTGTGTGTGTGTGTTTGTGTGTGTGTGTGTGTGTGTGTGTGTGTGTGTGTGTGTGTGTGTTTGAGTATGTGTGTGTGTGTTGTCTGTGATTGTGTGGGTGTGTGGGTGTTGTGAATATGTGTGTGTGGGTGTTGTGATTAAATGCAGCGGTGCACAAACTGGGGGGGAGCTTCGGGCGCAAGATTATTTAGGTGGGGCGCGTGCGTCAAAATCATGGGTGCGCAGGCGAAAAAGATGTGCGCGGTGCAGGTGGAGGCAACGTGCAGGTGGAGGCAACGTGATTCGGAGGTACGGAGGAGTAGCACGCCCCAGCGCTGTGATTTCAATCGCCCCTCCTTCCGGTGTCTGCCCTGCAATAGCGCTGTGTTCCTGCTCTCCTCCGATGGCAACCTGCTTCGCTGCGATCCTCTGCAAGTGAAAGGGTCGGCTGCCACTATATCAATCATACTATGAATGGACAGAAATAATAAAAACAAGTGTAAACACTTCCCCGCTCATGCTTGCAAAATGATGCAGGACACCCTGTGCTCATGCTTGGAGAGTTGGTGATGTCACCGCTCTCAGCGGCAGCGTGGACGCAGCCTAATTTTGCAAGAGCGAGCTGTTGAAGTATGTAAGTATTTAGACTGCGCTTATAGTGCCGGCTACGCGACGTCGCCCGAAAACAAATGCATTGTCGCCACCGCGTGCGCTTATACTAAGCGCGACGCGATTTTTTTAAGCCGGCAATATTTTATTTTTCAGGTGCTACCGCCTCATGTGACAGCCCCTGAACCAATCAATGGCATGGTTGCCCGCGCCGCCACAAAGCAAAATACAACTTTCGCTAGCGGCGACGGAGGACATTACGCGTCTCCGTCGCGGGCACTATACGCGCGGCCTTAGACATATTTGTATTTACATTGTATACCGTTTAATAAAGGGCTTTTTTTTCATGTGATTTTAATTACATCAGGCAGGGGTTGGCCCGAGAAATTTCATGGATAAAGAGGGGGCCTCGGCATAAAAAGTTTGCTTCCCCCTGCTCTAAAGGGAAGTGAAAGTTTATGCGCCTCTTTTTATTTTATTAATCTTTTTCCATTATGGCTTCAAGATTATAATGTAAAGTGATTTATAGAAAACAAGGTAAGCTTCATCACATATTTTTTTTTGCCTTAAAAATTATAAAACCTTAACAAAAAAGACACTAGTGTGAGATCTTATCTATGAATTTAGAAATGTGTAAAGTTTTTTTTAGCTACTTTCTTTATACACGAGCATCAAATAAATTATATTTTTTTAGCGCAAATCCTATTTAGCAATATTGTTCTCATATTCTACTTCTACAATTACTCCCAAATTCAGATTTGGACTTTTGTGAAAGCTATCAACTCGTAGTTATTATTCCAAAGTTAACCCATAACTATATCAGGAAAGCATAACATAAAGTTGTGGCCTAGTCAATATATTTGAGTAACAACCAGCAATGTTTCCTCTATGACAGCGGTGTGCAAAGTGGGGGGCCCAGATGGGGTGTGAAATTTTTTTTGGGGGGCTGGCAGTTGCAGAGGTCCCGCGCTCTCCCCCCAGGCATTTAAATTAAATGCCGGGGGACCCCGCGAGGCCTTTGCAACCTCTACTTACCGAGGTTCAGCCAGCTCCAGGACGCGTTACCAGGGCAACGCGGCGTTAAATGGCACCGCAGGGTCATGTGACGTCACGGTTGCCACGGTAACATGACGTAAAATAACGCCGCGGGTCACGGACACCGCGCGTGATAAGGAGGGGGGGGCGCACCAAGGAGGAAAGCAGGCAAGAGAGGGGCACAGCAAAAAAAGTTTGTGTGCCCCTGCTCTATGATATGAGGCAATATAAACACTGACATTGTATTGCTGTTCAAATAAACCAGATCTGGTTTCACTTTCAATGAATCACATTTAAAAGTATCCTTGTTTCATTATCTCATTAACCTAACACCAATGTTTTCTATATCTTGGAGCAGGCTAAAAGCGTTTAATCCTAAAATGTTAATTAAATGAGGTTTATGGTGACCTTAAGATCACAAGTGCTCTCAAGTGTTTTCTCCTTGGTAAGTAATATAATTTAATATGCTTACTGAGGTGGAAAATTAAATAATTTACACCGGATAACAATTCAACTAGTGAAGCTGGAGATTGTAATCTGATATGACCTTTACTGCTCAAATAGTTGGCATTAGTAACTGGTATTGTTGCATAGCCAGCTGACTTAGCAAAGTATGTACTGTATAACATGGAAGACAGTATACACATTGACAAGGACATTCACCATACTATTAAAATGTTATGAACAATATGAAATGATGATGAGTCTGTACAGCCAGGATATAGTACATTAATGCGTGATATTTTATGAAAAGTTAGGGTCAGAGCAATTAGTATTGAATTTAAACGTACTTCTGCCTTACAGTTCAAGGACACGAGGATTACGAAATACAGTCTATAGTGGACTCACGTCTCTCCAGGGGGAGGGTCCAGTTTCTCGTACAGTGGAAGGGCTACGGTCTGGAGGAACACACCTGGCTGCCTCGAGGTCATATTCACGCCCCTACAATCTTAAAACGCTTCCACAAGAAGTATCCGTTAAAGCCTTAGAAGGATTGTCCAGAGTCCAATCCTCGAGGGGGGTGGGTACTGTCAGGAAGCAGGGCTCACGCAACACCTCCTTACCTGCCTCGGAGGTCGTTGCTGCCGCCCCTCGCTCCCCCCCTGACGTGCCCTTGGCGTGGGACTCGGCGTCTCGCCCGACGCCGGTTCTTGCGTCCACCATTTTGTCGGGGCAAGAGGATCTTACACAGCACGCGCCTCCGGCAGTAATTTATTCACTCCTCCGGCCTTCTGGCCATGCCCTCCTTGTACAGCTGCAGCCCCGCTCCTGCTCTCACACTCCACAGCTGATCACAGGCAAGGATCACAGTGTGCACCAGTCACAAGGCGCTCCACGGCACACCCCCGCTCTGCCTCCTTCCCTGATTGGTCCCTCCACATATATTACCCCTGTTCTCCCTGGGAATCATTGCTCTGCATAGCTTCTGCTAGTTGGGCTAGTATTCGTGTGTGCTCTTTCTTCGTATTCTTCAGGTTTGACCCGGCTTGGCTTTCTACTCTTCCTCTGGATCTGGACCCCGGTTTACTCCTCATGCTGCAGTCTCTATCCGCCCTTCGATCTCG
Organism: Ascaphus truei; assembly: GCA_036426205.1. NCBI lineage: Eukaryota > Metazoa > Chordata > Amphibia > Anura > Ascaphidae > Ascaphus > Ascaphus truei. The sequence goes on along the minus strand of CM071568.1, from coordinate 56,383,378 downwards.
GTTCGCTCCTCTACCTCCTGGACCTCTGGCACCCTCGACCCCCGGCTACGGCAAATCACCACGATTCTTCTACCTCCGGACACGGCAAGTACCTTTGGTTCCCTTACTAAAGACTCCTGGTCTGGCAACTATTACCACACTCCGGACACGCCCCTTTGCTGCGGGTGCGTGGTATTATACTTTTCCACCTCAGTCTTGGGACGGGTCTGGTCTGCGGGCATCACTACCGTGACAAAGGATATACAGATATAGCCAAACCTACTGCCCTTGTGGCCGCGGAGAAAAATACGGAGACCAATGGCCCCATCCGCAGGTCTTTTGTGGCCACAAGGACAGCAAGTCTTGCAGCCCAGAAGGATTATCACTGTGGGTTTCCATGCTTTTGAATGGGACCCCACAGCATTAATTCTTCGCTTGATGGGCCATCCTGTAGGGAAAGAAATACCGGTACTCACCTTCCAGATGAGCTATGTCTGGTCCCTGTCTGCAGCCACATCTGCCTGCCATCTGAATCCGTGTCTCCGCTTGTTAAAGGAAAGCAGGGCTGTATGTCACTCCCCCAAGATGATGTAGATGCTTTTATATGGGGCTCTGGCAAGTGATCATTTGAACTGTTGTTTTACGGGAATTAATAAATTACAACTAACCATAGTAGAACAACCTTGCCTTAGCAGTATAATGGTTGATGGACCCAGTTTATGTAAATACTTATTTTACCCCAACAAAGTTTTCTCTATGATGTGATGATCAGATAAGATACTGTACAAGGTAGCACAATAATGAATTATGCAAAATGTGAAAACATTTCCATAGTGGCTATTGGCTCATATTTACTAAATGTGGCTAATTTGTAAGGCAGTTACATTTGAATGAAAGCTTTCACGAGCAGGGCTCTCATTACCTTTTGCATCTGTTTGTGCTTCTTTGTCATTATTTGATTTGTCATTACAGCACTGGGGAATATCCCATCATGTCTACCGTGCCAAACTGTCACTGCCCGTGAAGGTGCACAGGCCTAGATTTACTAATGGTTGCTAAATCTGCAATAATATTTGATGTTATGTAATATTCATGCAGGTTTTGGTGATAATGCAAGAAAACCAAGATAGGTCTCTAATGACTCTTCTACTTAGGGGTTAAACAGGGACTGTGATCACATATTATTGTGTAATTCATATCCATCATTCACCATGCCAAAATAGGTTTTTATGTGCACTTGGTATCTATACTCTTTTTGTAATACAGTTAATTATAGTGTATACATTACGTGGTATTCTGTGAGTTTAACCTTCTTTTTCCTTTGTTTACACATGGGGCCCATGTATTCCGTTTATATCACCATGGTGACCATATGACACAGCTGGGATACTCCTGTGATCTCTCATGTCGTTTGAACATTGTTGACGTGCTGACATCACCCTGTGGGACACAGGTGGAATCGCCATTCAATCTCTATTCGATATGAGATTTGGAGCCAGAGAGCAACCTACACCAGGCCATTTCCCTCTAATTGCATCACTGGATTGGGTCATATAAGATGGCGGTGTATGCGATGTGTGGACAGGCATTTTTTTCACTGAATTGATCCTGTGCTCAGTTAAGTATCGGAACTTCTACTTTTGGAGCCAATTGAGCAACTCAAATACGCTGGAACTTAATTTATCTTAGAACAATTTGGGAGCCTGCTGTGTGAGGAGTTTCAGGAAAGTGCAACTTCTGCTTGGCCAGTGGGAATGACCTGAAGATGGGGTGTATTCAGTGCCACCGACAGATTTCCCAGGGCCAAGAACTACAGTTTTGCCTGAGGCCCACAACCCATATTGGCGCCATCTCCCCCCCCTGTCAGTGGCCTTGTGAGCCCATATATATTCCACAGAATGAGCCACTTTAACCGAAAGTCCCATCCAAAATAAGCCAGTGCACAGTCAATGAGGACCAAGCAATGTGATTGTAGTAGGTAGTATGGCAGGACTGCCTTATGGTAGGGTCAGAAAGAGTCCACACATTGTATGTAAGGCTTTAACAAACCCTTTGGTGATTTATTTCAACATATCCAAAACACAGTAATGTAGGCAGACTGTCCCTTAAGGCAAAACACAAATCATTAAAATAAAGCCTACTCCATAGTAGGGAGGCTAACTAGACAGCAATGTTCCTGGCTGTCCCACTGGGTAGCTAAGCTAACTTTCAGTGCTAAACATTACAACCTATATCTATAAAGTATACAATATAAAGTATTTATCTTGAGGTGTGGGAACTCTATCCCAGGATACTCCAGGAAATCCCTCTGGTTACTTCAGCACCTTGTAGAAAGGACAGGTCTTCTCTCTCAGCAGGGTTTGAATTGTTTCATGGAAATTCTGTTTCTGGGTGTGGGTCCCAGGTGGGTACAGCAGGCCTGGGGAATAATACCAACCAGTATCCTTACTGGTTGGTGAAAGTCTCTCTGTCCTGGTAACTAACTAACTGCCTTTTAAAACTCTTTGCAGTCAGGAGTTCAGTCTGCCTTAATTAGCTGCACCTGCAGCTAGCCTCTCCGGATGAGTTTAACTGCCTGTAAGCTGGAAAGCACACATACTGCACCTCACCTTAGCATACTGAATCCATGACTCTGTCACAGTACTGTAGATGCCTAACACGAGGCTTAAAAAGTCATACTTTAATATACTGAAAAATGCAGTTTTCTTTTTTTAAATGTTGTTTATTTGCTATCCCCCTGTCTCTCACTCTTCTCCCCCCCCTCTCTCTTCCTCACTGTCACGCTTGTGCTCTCCTCACAAGCGCAGGGAAGAAAGGGAAGGACCCGTTAGCGAGGTGGGGAGGCCGCAGGGGATACGAAGGGAGTAAGTTGCCGCGCAGCTGGGGATCGGCGCACGTAGTCACGTGACCGCGCCGTGCGCATGAGAATGCACGACGCGTCCGGGGGTGCGGTGCCTACTCAGAGACACGACTGATCCAGCTGCATGTGCGCGCATGCTCTGACAGCAGAGCGGGAGTGCGCGCGTTCTCAGGCACCAACGCAGGGGTTATGGGAAGCCAACGCTTCAGCACGGGTGTCTGGAAACGGAAACCAGGAACATGAGCATGGAGTCCAGAGCACAAGGTAACATCCAGAGAAGGATTGCTTCTTGGAGAACGTCCAGACTTCTTAAAGGAATAGTGACAGAAACAGCAAGGTGCAGCGAAACTAAACATAACATAAGGGTTCTTAGTCTAATCCATTGGCCAAGGAATTATAAGCCTGCTACCACGTCAAGGTGAACCCTACTAAGCAGGTACCTACACTACCCGACGGTAAACTAACCTCAGTAGTATGAGTGACTGTCCCAGTCCTCCGGAATCCGCAGGAGATAAGTAAAGGTCCCAAGGAGGCCCAGACAGGAACAGTATGCGATGAGTACTAGCAGACACCAGGGCAGGCAGCAAAAGACTAATAGCAAAGAGAAAGTCAAAGAGAGGCTTACTTCCTGTCAGGAGGAAGAGGGCAGGGTTTGCCAGAAAGCAAGATAGTGTTGCTTGCTTCAGAATCCTTAAAGACACAGGATCTTGACTCGAAGCTAGAGGGCGGCGATCAGAAGTAAACAGGTAAGGAAGGGACACGCCGCAGGGGGCGTGTTCCGCGCATCGTTACACTCACTCACTCCCCTCTCTCCTCTCACTCTACTCCCATCTGCTCGCACTCATTTACTCCCTCTCACTCAATCCCGCTTCCTTAATCCCCCCTGACACTAATTTTCCCTCCTCCCATGGCCACACATACATACACACAATTCCTCCCAATCACCATACAATTCCCCCACCTCCCACTGCCCACTGCCACAATAATTACCCCTCACAATACAGACACCACTACCCCCAGATACAAATACCACTACACCCACCCAGATACAATTACCACTTCTACCCCCAGATACAATTACCACTTCTACCCCCAGATACCATTACCACTACTACCCAGAGATACAATTATCAATACTACCCCCAGATAGAATTACCTCTTCTACCCCAGATACAATTACCACTTATACCCCCAGATGCAATTACCACTACTACCCACAGATACAATTATTACTACTATCCCCCGCAGATACAATTACGCACCCACTCCAAATACAACTACCACCCACCCTAATACAATTAATACCCCCAAATACAATTAACACCACCACCAACCCAAATACAATTAACACCACCCTCCTAAATACAATTAACATCACCCCTCCAAATACAATTGACACCACCACCCCCAAATACAATAATCACTTACCTTGGGTTGCCATCGCTGGGCCCCGGCAGCTGCTGTCTGCCTCTTCCCATGCTGGGCCTGCCTCTCTCTACCATCGATGCTTCACTTCAGGGTGCACCCAGCTTCCAGCCTGCACCAGTGGGAGAGAGAGGACAGCTTGGGAAGAGGCAGACAGAGCAGCTGCAGAGAGCCATGAGCTGGGACTGGGCAGCGGCAACCAGAGGCCCGGTCAGCTGGACCGGGCAGCTGGACTTAGAAGTTGGGCCCATCCTCTGGCCATGTCCAACTTCCAGTGCCTGCCGATTGAACACCCCACAGCCTCCGGGCCTGGGGCACGCATCCCAGCTTTTACCCCCTGTCAGCAGCCTTGGGTGTATTGCCCAAAATGCGCCCCCCCCCCTTACCTACTCATTTGTGTACACCTTTTACTCAGAGATTTTCCCAACCTTTTTTCTCCATTTCCCCCTTTCCCCCTTTTTGGCCCTTTTTTGCCTTTTTGTTTGTTTCTCTCAGTGTTTTCATGTATCTTTCGTCTCCCCCTCATATACATTTCATGTGTTGTCCTCCGTACTGTGGATTCCACATTATTGCTTTGGTGGATAAGTATTATTTTGCTCCTTTCTTGTGTGTGCACTGCATACATTGTCAGCTGTATAGTTATTGTGTTCTCTGCACTAGACTTGTTGTTCAGAGACTACCCATTCTATTTTTCAGTAAATTATTTTCTTAATTGCATTCTTTTGTTTTGACATCTTTCATATTCTTGAGTGCTGGGAACTCTGCGTATGTGTATTGTTAATCGTGAGAAAATAGGGGTTCTCTTTGTTCCTGCTGCACCACTTCTGCAGATTACGATCTACGTATGATTCTAAGTGTAGTCCTGTTTATACTATATACTTTGTGAAGAATTGCAGTAATTACTCATTTACATTTATCAACCTTTAGTGAATCTAGGCCAAAGACCCTTATGTTTACGTACATGTACTATTATTCAGCTAATTCTGACCTGGTGTATGATGGGTTCAGATGTTCCTTTCGAGCCGGGGAGTACGGCTTGTCAATTCCTCTTGTGCAAGGTAGGGCTTAACCCCCTTAGGATTTGCCAGTCAGAAATTCTTCAGCAAGTACTGTAGTTTGCCCGGCTGAACCTGGGTGTCCTTAAGAGCACCAGGTATTGAAGTTACGAGGACATGATAACAGCAGGGTAAATGTCTTCCCCTCCGAGGTATTTTACTGGGGTTTGAAAGAGCTAGGATAGCATGGAAGATTGCTAAAACAACAACAAACACCACAGACCACAGTATATCAAATAGATGCAAATAGATATGTTGTAGGTTATCAAAGTAGGCAGCTCAAAGTTAACTGAAAACCTTTGTTAATATCCACAGGAAAAGAAGGATGCCAAAATAAGAAAGATCACTTGAATGAGTATTTGACATTGGTATAGGCCTCTGTATAACACAGTATGCCAAAAAAATGTCAAAGGGCTTCATTCGGGGAAACCGCTGTTTGACTCTCACGCTATAGATATGATCTGAAAGAGTACGTATTTAGCTCTTGCTTGCGATATAATACTGAGGTGAATGGCGATCGAATCCATAGATTGAGCGAGGATTGAATAACCCCACTCCGGAGCGAGCCTACATAGCAGTGATTTTACTGTAGTCATCCTTTTTGACAATAATTATTACAAGAGAAACCTGAATAGGCAAGTACACCTTTTCCGTTATTAACATCATGTTCAAAATGAAAACAGAAATCTACATATGCATACAGAAATATACAAGTATATTTATAAGTGTGTATATATACATAAAAGTTATGTGACAAGTGGTCATTGAATTAATTATCTATTTCAGGTTATCAAGTAACATTTTGATTCTTGGAGCAAAAATAAGCTACGTTGTCATAACAATGTAAACGTTTAATCAATAGCCACGCATAACAAATTTTATTTAAGAAAAAAATATATATTTAACTTTTCTATTTCTTTTATTTTTTATGATGCATATATCCTGTCATTTATTAAACAAACAAAAAACCATTGTGCATTTACCATGTTCTTGTTCCTTATTTGTTTGAGTAAAGCTAGTTCTTTGGTAAGTTGTTGGGTAATTTTCATGTTGTGTCTCCTAACCATATGTGTCAGTCTGCAGTTTGGGTAATGTTAATAGGAGAAGTTAGGGAGGAGTTTTTTTATGACATAATTATTCATTCTACTTTGCTTTTTACTGCTCATTCACTTTTTCACTAATTACATTTTGCAGCCCTCAGAATCTGACGCTTTCCACAAACAACAAATTCCTCAATGTATAATCCACTGAACTCAAGTCCTACTACAGACCGCTTACAATGTTGATGCGTCCCAGTTTAATTATTTTCATTGGCTCCACCATCCAACCATGATAATTACTTTCCACTTACTATATTCCCATGATCTTCCCACTCCAGAGATCTCACTGAACTAAGTGCAAAGGTTAAATGAAAGCAATTCTGGCTGATGCCTCAGCACACTTCTTGAGTTCATTTATTGAGTTATTCACAGGACATGGAACAGGAAGCAAATAAAATAAATGCTGAAAAGTATTACTTCACATCTCTTTATCACAGAAAGACAAGACCAAATATAAAAAAGGCCACTGCATAACACAGGGGAGAGAAATATGGGAGATAAGTAAAATAGACTGTTTGAGAACAAGAGAATGTAACCTAACCAAATTCCATAGAAAAAACGGCCGTATTTATTTCCTCAGATTATTTTGCAGATTGTCCTAGTGCTCAATAATTCAACACTTCTGTTGTTTATAATGGTAGTTTGCACTTGAGCGTTCAGCATATTGCAAGTCTATTGTTTTTGGCACTTGTGAACACAATTAGATTAGAACATAATTGTTTTGTCACAAAAGTTCATGTTGCCTAATTTCTCTGTATGTCACTTGGGATCTTCCCACCATGTTTGCTGCTGGAATTCTATGATCTATATCATACCAGTCGTTTTTCAAAGGCACTTTTTTCTTTGTAAGCTTTCTTCCTCCAAAAAAAACGATGTGATAGCAAAACGGAGGCAGAACTGACAGAACAGGTCCTGCTTTCTTAAAACAAAAAAAAAATCTTTTTAAAATGCATTGCATCTATGGTTGAGTCCATAGAGACTGCAGCCGTGCAGAGGCGGGCGGAGGCTGAGGGAAAGCGGGTGCTTTCCCTGGCCTTAGTGCGCGCGCCATCCGGGGGCGTGTCTGGGGGCGGGCCAGTTGCTTCACGGAGCCTCAGCTCGGCTCAGCGCCATCTGCCTGACCATGTCCAAAGCCTTAGAAAGATTCAGAGAGAAAATGTTTTCCCATATAGAGTATGATTGGCAAATGTTGCGTTGTTTTTTGTGCCTTCCTCAGGTTTGATATAAATGAGGCCAGTGAATCTTAAACAATGTCTCAAAAAATGTTCCACATTTTGCCAGAAATACAGATAAAGCAGGACTGTCTCTGGAGCTGCAGCAAAAAAAGCAAACGTCTGCGTCGCCGGAGACTTTGTCTGCCACGGCCATGCTATGGGGTGTCCATGCTTCTGCATCGAAGGCCCTGCAGCGTTAGGCTACGCTTATAGTGCCGGCGACGCGACCGTCGCATCAAAACAAATGCATTGTCGCTGACGTCAGCGCTTATAGTACACGCGACGGCGACAAAGCGGCGGAGCGACAGTGCTACCAAAAATCTGGTAGTCACTAATATATGTTTTTTTCAGTGACGGTCTCTCAATGTAGCCAATCGGAGAGCTTCTCCGTCCCTATACCTTCCCCTTTTATGATGTCGTTGGCCTTGTAGCCAGTGACATTGCCTAAACTTGAAATTTAACTTTCGCAATGGCGACAGGTGATGTCATCGGTCGCATCGCTGTCACTGTCACTATAAACGCGGCCTTTATCCTCTGACGCTGGATCCACCGTGGTCGTGTGACCACAGTTTACGCTGGTGCCAGGAACAGTAAGGCTGCGTCTATACATAGCAGACGGAGCGGAAAGGAGGGGAGGCGCGCGCGCGCACGCTGCGCGTTGACATCTATGGTCCTCTTTGAGGATGTCTATAGATGGCGCCAGCGTGCACGTCAGACAGAGCTGGCAAAGGCACAAAATTGAAGGAGACAGAGCCAAGTGATTTTTTTGCGCGATGGCATGATCACGTGACCTGTCTTCTCCAATCAAAGTGAAATTACATTTTCAAAGTGACGCCATTTTTCTTTTTTGTATGCCGGTGGTAAACACACAACACAAATAACATACACAACACACACAAAATTAAAGTTAATTTCCATAACGGGGGAAAGTGAACTTGTCTGCACAGTGCTTCAGATGCTGCATCTGAACAAAATGCCAGTGGATCGGGATGTGAGGTAGGAATAAAAGGTTAGCATAATGCCAGGTTAGATCAGAACCGAGTGGCGAGCCACATGAGACGAGACCTACCGAGACTGGCATGACATATCATAATACCTTTGTGGTGGTGAGTATGACAGGCATGCTAAGTAAATAACCTCTGCATAGACAGATTGGATTGTTAGCATATTTTGCTTATTTTGTTTTCTTGTTATTGTGTTGTATTGCAATAAACAACCACCTTATCTTATACAAACTCTGAGTGACCTCTCTTAATAATAATCTCACGATACCCTAACACAAAAAGGGTGTGAGACCATTTTCTGCAGGAAAGAAATTGTGATGAGTGCTTCTGCTTAGAGCAGGAAATAACTTATTGCAAGACATTTCCTGAGAGAAGAGGGTGTGGCATTTCCTGACCCACATTAGAAGTGACGTCCGCGCTGGAACGTCATTGCCACGCCTCCAAATATTCATTGCCATGCCCCCAAATCGCGTCCGCTGCATACCCTGCAAAGCCATGAAAAAGCTCAGGCTTTAGCAAGAGTATTTCAGTGTGTGTGCGCCTCCCCTCCGTTCCGCTCCGTCTGCTATAGTATAGACGCAGCCTTAGACTGACAACATCTGTAGGCTATCACAAATATTTGACTTAGGGACCAAATGTAACCTTTAAGTTTCTGAATATTTTGATGACTTTTGCTAAATCTGACAGGTTTTAACCAAGTTCAGAAGTATTTTGTAATTTTTGCAAGACCACTCACAACTGCTTCTAAATGTCATTATTGTTCCTGACGTTTCAGAAATTACACACACATTGTAAAATAATAGTAGTAGTAACAAAGAACACTTATGGACATATTCGGGACTTGTTTGAGACATGAATTTTCACCTAATTATTCTTTATTATTACTATACTCTTGTACAAAGGCCTCAAACATTTTCTACGACATCTCACATTAACATATCAACCAAATGTACATTTAACAAAAGTTTGAACTGAATGGATATGTCTTTTTAATTCTAACTACTATATTGTGTTACCATTGGATTTTTGTATATGACAGATGCTTCTGCTCCTCCAAAGCTCAGAGATGTTGATATTTTATTTCACCCCCCTCCCTCCCCCTTCATTTGATGTGTTTCCTTTTCAGTTCATTGCTGGCATCATTCCCTATGTTGTAATGTAGATCTGTACTCTTATTTATGCTTAAAAAATAACTATTTTGTGTTCTTGCAGTGATACCTATTAATGAAGCTTAATTAGAGTTACAGTCATATAGATTTAATGTTCTTGTTTTAAAAGTGTATCAATCATCCTACATAGATCAATATCTTTCACCTCACCCCCACACTACATTATAGCTTAATGTCATTTCAATTTGTTTCCTTGCTTCAAAAAATTTCAGCACTGCTGGTTCCGGCCAAAAAGTAGCTACTTTAATTAAGCTAAATTGAAATAACTGATCAATAATACAAATAAATTAGAGTTTTCCAGGATCTTATCAATATTGAGTTATTGTTGCAGAATATTTTCCAGGTATAGTCTTGCCTTTTCACCACATCTGTTCATCTGACAACACAGAAAATTGGTGTGCTGAATTTTTCAGATTTAATTACCTAACCGGGTTTTATGTTTATCTTTCTACTGAAGATTAAATGCAAATTTGCCAAACAATTTAATTTGTATCAGTGATCTCTCTTTATTGCAGCACACAGCAAATGTACTTATTTACATAATTTAAAAATGTATGATATTGAGCCAATATTCCTATTACAAGCATAAGGTGTTTATCCTTGATGTTCTAATAAATATGCTTGCATAATGTAGCAAGCTCATTACAGAATGAATGCAATATCCTTAAAACATCTTATCTGGATAAACACTTTTCTGGATACCCATGCGGGTGAAAAAACAAGTAGGGGGGAAGGGTGGTAGAGTTTTGAATGTTTGAATTATTAGAACTAATAATTGACAAACATGAAGCTCATGGTAAACTAAATATTGTGATAATGTATGAGAAAACATATTGATGTAAGGATGTGTATACATATATGTGAGGGTTCCACGCTGTCACTAATACAGGAAGCGCCATACTGTTCTGTTGCCAGTAAGGTCACTGTGTGATTAGTCAGGCTGCGCATGCGCGAGGGAAGCGCGCGAAAGGCAACCAATCTGAAGGGACTTTGGGGGATTGCACTCTGAACTCTGAACTGTGAGAGAGTCAGCTGAGGCTGAGGACCAATAGGGTGCGAGACTCTGGATAGAGGAACAGGATGCGTGTGGGCGGTGGGACACACACGAGTGAGAGGTGAAGGAGGGAGGTGGCGGAACCTTGTGTGCGTGAGCGGAGGGTCAGTGACCCTTCCGCTTAGGTGAGAGACATTCCCCAGCCCCCAGGAGCATTACCTCTGTCATCGTAGGGTGCCGCTTTTGTAGGGACGGCCGTAGCAGTTAGGGACGTACCCCTTTAGTGCGGATTCAGCTGCGGAGTTGCGGACGCCATCTTGGTCTGGAGAACAGACCGCACAGCATAGCTGAGTGTCAGCGCAAGGCTGGAGCAACACTACGGACCCTCTGTGAAGTGGTGTGGTCACCGTAGTGACCGGAAGGTATCGTTAGTCAACAAGTGCACCTACACCGGTCACCAGGCGCTGATCCCGCCTCCCACTAACTAATTGGGGGCACCAGTGTGCCATCAAACTATTCTATACAGATAATAGTTACAGGACATACTCCTTGGGAGAGTGGCAGAGCCACCTGTGTACAGAACATTATCCCTATCAAGGTGTGGCCGAGCCACAGTGTGTTACGTTGTGATTTGTAGAGTATAAGGGTCTCACACATGTTATGTATACTCTGCAAGATTCCATTAGTTAATCTCAATAGTAAAGGTTGCCTGTTGCACAATACCATTGTTATGTTTTCTTGCTCAGGGTAGATTCTCTACTATGGGAATCCTGGATAAGTGGAGGCGCTGCACCATGATAAGTGAGGGTATGACCCCAGGCTCCCCAACCGCGGAGGCTTAGAGCTCCTGAAGCCGCAGGTATACACAACACCAGTAGTTCCTTAGTGTAGGGATACACAAAAAGGGCTACATTTGGAGGCGCTGCTGAGATACTTAGACCTGGGGTGCCCCCACATTTCTCTATTGTGCAACCAACCCACATCATGTCGGTGCCCTCGGCGCTCGAGGTGCGCAAGTGGGCCCAGCGGCGCGGGGTTCCCTTGAATCGTGCTTTCGCGCTGGGCCATGTCCCCGCCACGATCTCGCTAGGTACAGTGACCGAGCAGGTCCGCAAGCTCCCGCTCCTGGACAATGCCCAAGTACAAGACCATTTCTATGACCGCGACCAGGCCTGGCGCTGGGTCTTGTATGCAACTGAACAAGATATATGCCCCGAGGCCTTGCCCCGTATACTACTGCTGCCCGAGGCCCCGGGGGTGCGCTGCCCCATAGTCCAGGTGGACACCTCTACGCCCCTGGCCACTTCCACCCCACAGAGAGAGTACACAACCGCAGTAGGTGCCGCGACGGGGCCCAGACCACTCCCCTGACCGTGGCCTGCAACCTCGCTGGCCGGCAGCCCTGAACCTAGGCTCCTCGTCCACCCCGCCAGGCCTGCGGTCTGGCCTCAACCGACTTAGCCTATCAAGACTGGACACTTACCCCGCAGTCGGGGATAGCTTACCGGGAGACACCTCTATTCCCGCGATAGCAGCCGCTCTCCACAACACAACCCAGTCGCTTCAATATAGGAAGTTAAAGGCCTTCTCCGGTGAGAAACCCACGCCTCAAGGGGAAGTAGGGATAGAGGACTGGTTGGACCATACAGAACAAGTGCTGCCTGAATGGACCTGCACGGACGCGGTCCGAAGACAACGCATCGTTGAGTGCTTACGGCCCCCCGCGTCCCACATGGTGCACTACTACCGAGATGACAACCCGGAGGCTGATGCAGCAGATCTCATCTACTGCCTGACAAAGGCGTATGGGGCTCCAGTGGACACTTATGCGTTGATGGCCAAATTCCACGCATTAGCCCAGAAGGAAGGGGAAATGGTATCCGACTTCCTCAGGCGACTACACCTGGACTTATGGAATCTAGTGAGGAAGGGCGTGTTACCAAGGATAGAAGCCAATGGACTGCGCACCACTCAGCTGTTGAGGGGGCTCCTACCCCTACACCCCGTGTCGGTGCGGGTCAGTAGCTGCCTAACGCCCGGGCAAGCCTTATCGTTTCACGACCTAATGGATCGGGTCCAAGCGCACGAGACGGTGTTGTTAGGACGTGACCTGGCCCCTGGGAAAAAGCCCCCGCCCGGGGGTAAGGAAGTCAAGAAAGTGGAACCCAAGGCTGACATGCCCGAGCCTGGGGACCCCGACCCCGAGGATGCCGGCGCACCAGTGACGCCCCGGCCTCGTCTCCCGACCGGGCGAAGTTCACCAACCGGGAGAAGTGAGAATTACCTCAGCCAAATTCAGTGCTACGCGTGTGGAAAGATGGGACATCTGCGTGCCCGTTGCCCCACCGTACGGAAAACGGCGTCCCGGCCCGCGCAGTCGATGCCGTGCAAGACCCTGGAGGATGGAGAGGCGTCGCCGCCCTCCCCAAGCAGCCGAATTGGCCCCACCGCCATTATTCGGGTAGTTATCGAGGGCATATACGCCGCCGCATTGCTGGACACGGGATCTCAGGTGACCATCGTATACCGGCCCTTCTACGATCAACACCTACATCGATTACCGTTACTCTCTGCGGATGCCCTGCGACTGAGGGGATTGAGTCATGAGGATTACCCCATAGACGGCGTAGTAAAGGTGCAGTTAGACATTCCCCAACTGAACACTGGTACTAATCATCCCATGGAAGTGGAGGCCTTAGTGTGCCCTGAACCTCAGGATCACCCCAGCGCTCCGATCATCTTGGGTACTAACGCGGACATTGTACGCGCGGTGTTCCGTATGTATTTGCAAGAGGCGGGAGAAGCCCCGCTGCTGGCCCTGGCCGCCTGCCCCGCCCTCCAAGAGGTCTGCGGCAAAATCGCGACTGAAGAGGAAGATGGGATGCTCTATAGCCAAGAGTGGGGGCTGACTCAAATTCCCCCGGGGGAAGGAAGAATGATGGTCGCCACATGTCACTACCCGGACCGACGCCCGGAGGATCAGCTCTTCTCCCTAGAAAGTGTGGCCCAGGATGAGCACCGGCTGGGCTACGAGGTGTTGGCCTCCGTCAAAAAGTGGCCTGGAAAAATCCCTGAGCGCACCTGGGTATACGTGCAGAACATCTCCCCATACCCCATGAGCATTGATCGGCGCCAGCCGCTGGGCAGAATATACCCCGTGACACCCGAAGAGAAGGGCGTAACGGGGCGTCCCCGTAACTATGGTCATACCTCCGGGTCCCGGCTAGAATTCGACTTTGGGGATTCTCCACTCCCCGAGGAATGGAGGGAAAGGCTGCGGATCGAGTTACAAAAGCGCCGACATGTGTTCTCCACCAGTGACATGGATGTGGGGTGCAGCCGCAGTGCCCGCCACACCATCCGAATGAGCGATGCTACTCCCTTCCGGGAACGTTCCCGACGGCTCGCACCACGGGACGTAGACGAAGTGAGAAGGTTACTCGCCGAAATGGAGAGGGCTGGGATCATGCAGGGATCCCGAAGTCCTTACGCATCACCCATCGTGGTAGTCCGCAAAAAGAACGGGACCGTACGTCTGTGCGTGGACTACAGAACCCTAAATACCCGCACCATTCCCGATCAATACACGCTGCCCCGAATCGAAGATCTACTGAACGCTCTGACGGGAAGTACATGGTTCAGCGTACTCGATCTCAGGTCAGGGTATTACCAGGTACCCATGGGCCAGGAGGACCAAGAAAAGACGGCCTTCATCTGCCCATTAGGGTTTTATCAGTTCACCCGCATGCCGCAAGGGATCTGTGGGGCACCCGCCACGTTCCAGCGATGAATGGAAAAGACTCTCGGAGACCTGAACCCGCAAGAATGCTTAGTGTACCTGGATGACATTATAGTGTTCGGGCGAACTCTAGAAGAACACTCCGAGAGACTAATGAAGGTACTGGATAGACTTCAGGAGGAGGGCCTCAAACTGTCTCTGGACAAATGTAAATTCTGTCGGTCCTCCGTGACGTATGTGGGCCACATCATATCGGCCGAAGGGGTGTCCACCGACCCCGGGAAGATAGAAGCGGTGGTGAACTGGCCTAGGCCTCATAATATCCAGGAGTTGTGGTCGTTCTTGGGATTTTGTGGCTATTACCGGCGGTTCGTGGAAGGCTACTCCAGCAAAGCCAAGCTGTTGAACGATCTTCTAAAGGTATATCCAGGAGAAACCGAGAGAAAGGGAGTCACGGCGCAGACACCCTTTGGGGAGAAATGGACCCCAGAATGTGAACAGGCATTCCTGAACTTAAAGACTAGCCTCACTCAGGCCCCGGTCTTGGCCTATGCGGATCCAGAACGGGAATATGTCCTACATGTCGATGCTAGCCTTAGTGGGCTGGGAGCTGTATTGCATCAGAAGTATGAGACAGGGCTACGTCCAGTGGCCTATGTGAGCCGAAGCTTGACACTTAGTGAGCAGAACTATCCGGTCCATAAACTGGAATTCTTGGCCCTAAAATGGGCAGTGGTGGACAAGCTGCACGACTACCTGTATGGGGTACAGTTCGAAGTACGCACGGACAACAACCCCATGACATATATAAATACGTCCGCCAAATTGGACGCCACGGGACACCGTTGGTTAGCTGCCCTGGCCAATTACAGGTTCAACCTTAAATACAAACCCGGACCCACCAACATAGGTGCCGACGCCCTGTCTCGTCGACCTGGCCTTCAATCTACCCCTGATGAGGAAGTATGGGAAGAAATACCGGGTCCCGGGATTCGTGCTCTCTGCTCCGTAGCTGCGGTAGTCGACAATCAGGTAGCATTTTCGGAATTACGGGTTGCTGACTCTTTGGGATGCCACTCGCGAGCCATTCCTCGGGCCTATCAAGGTCGAGAAGGGATGAATATCACGGAAGATAATATC
Source organism: Ascaphus truei (assembly GCA_036426205.1). Taxonomy (NCBI): domain Eukaryota; kingdom Metazoa; phylum Chordata; class Amphibia; order Anura; family Ascaphidae; genus Ascaphus; species Ascaphus truei. The sequence continues at coordinate 56,367,699 of CM071568.1, read as the reverse complement.
ATCTCGTGGAGGGATCTAGTGCATTACCAAACTCAAGACCCCATAGTGGAGCTGGCCCGTCAAGCGGTGCAACAAGATAACCCTTCTATACTTAAGCAAGCCCCCAAAAACTTGGTGAAACTCCTGTTGAATGAGTTTGGGAAGTTCGAAATGGACAATTGTTTGTTATATCGGGTGATACCATATCATAACCATCCCGATCGGCGTCAGCTGTTTCTACCGGAACGCTTGAGGACTATGGTCACGATGACCATGGCCATCTGGGCATTGATAAGACATTTGGGCTACTACAGGATAGGTTCTACTGGCCTAGAATGAGAAAGTCCGTGGAGCAGCATTGTCGAAGGTGTAATCGCTGCTTACAAAGGAAGACACTGCCCACCAGGGCGGCTCCCATGGCACACTTGATAAATTCGGGCCCCATGGATCTGGTGTGTATGGATTTTCTCTGTATTGAGCCCGACAGTCGGGGCGTTGGCAATGTTCTCGTGATCACTGACCACTACACCCGGTACGCCCAAGCGTTCCCTACGAAAGATCAGAAGGCCGTAACGGTGGCCCGAGTCCTGTGGGAAAAGTATTTCATTCATTATGGATTACCAAATCGTCTTCACTCTGATCAGGGCAGGGACTTTGAGAGTACACTGATAAAGGAATTGCTCACACTACTGAACATTGCCAAGTCACGTACCACCCCGTACCACCCCGAAGGGAATGCTTTGCCCGAACGGTTCAATCGCACCTTGTTAGATATGTTAGGAACTCTGACAAGCCCACAAAAGACGGAGTGGAGTAAGCACGTAGAGACGTTGGTACATGCGTATAATTGTACCCGGCATGAGTCCACCGGGTACACCCCGTACTTTTTGATGTTCGGAAGAGAAGCACGGTTGCCGGTGGATGTGCGACTGCGGATATCTACCGATGGGGTATCCAACAGAACGCATTTTCGATATGTACAGCGGCTAAGGGACAGTTTGCAGCAGGCCTATAAATTGGCTGAACGAACGGCAGCGCAATTGAATGCGGGAAATAAAAGACGCTACGATCACAAAGTACGTCACAAGGAGATTCACCCCGGGGACGCGGTCCTCTTACGCAACTTAGGTGTTCCTGGGAAACATAAATTGGCGGACCGGTGGCGGGAAGGTGTGTACGAGGTGGAGTCACAGATGCCTGGCCTTCCTGTGTATCGGATCAAGGACTCCGAAGGCCGCGTAAAAGTGTGGCATAGGAATCACCTACTTCCTATACCTCAAGTAGGGAACGACGAGTTGGAATTACCCGCTACGCCAATAGATGGAGAAGTTGAAAACCCAGAGGATGGCCTAGAGACTGTAACATTTGCCACCTCTGAGGATCCGATGGAAGGAACCTCTCAAAGGGGCCTTCTGGCCGCGGGGGCATCTCCCGAAGGAGCCACGGGTAAAGAGCCTCTTGGCCCGAACATTGACAATCTGACTCCAGTGAGTCAGTCCCTAGATCCACAAAGCCCATGTTTCACACCCCAGAGAGACTTTACCAATGCTGAAAACCCCTCAAGGGTAGAGATGGAAACACCAGTTGAAACTGGATACTCTGCAGAGGAAGCCGAGGAGAATCAACCTCGGCGAAGTCAAAGAACCAGTCAGCCTCCCATGCGAATGGCATATGATCAATTTGGGGCACCCCATTATGAGGCTCAGCAGTGGGCTCGGCATAGAATGCAAGCTATGGTGGTACTGTTCAATGAAATGTGTAACCTAATCTAAGGAAGAGAGGGCTGTGTAAATAAGTTCAGATATGTTGTTTAGGTAGTCCAGCGGGGACGTTGGATTCTGGAGAGGGGAGAATGTAAGGATGTGTATACATATATGTGAGGGTTCCACGCATTTCGTGTCAATACATTACATGGAATGCGTCAATACATGATGCTCTGGGACCTGTTGACACGTAAGGTCACTGTGTGAGTAGTCCCGGATGCGCAATTTAGCCGCGAGTAGGAAAAATTGAATCTACGCGCAGCGAAAGGCAAAGGTCCTAAAATACTGCAAGGGACTTATGGGGGTATTGCACTCTGAACTCTGAACTGTTGATGAGGAGTCAGCGAGGCATGAGGGAAGCCATGAAGTGCGTGCGAGAATCGTACGAGAATTAGGGTGTAGAGTCGAAAGGAGAGTGCTGGGAGGGCAGAGAGTAGCAGTGAGGGGGCCACCATTGGGAAAAAACAAGGGGGGATTTACAGGCGCACACACACCAACAAGAAGTGAGAGTGTGAAGGAGGGATGGTTGTGGTTGGCGGAACTTGTAGTGCAGTGTGGGAGGAGTAATATCGTGAAATCCTTCGCTCGTAGAGGATAGAGGTCATTCATCCCCAAGCCCCCAAGTGAGGCATTACTCTGTCATGTATTGGAGGACTTTGCGCTTTTGTAGGGACGGCCGTTAGCAGTTAGGGACGTACCACCTTTAGTTGCCGGATTCAGCGAAGTGCGGAGATGGCTTGGACGACCATCATGGTCTGGAGAACAGAATCGACACGCATAAGTGGAGTTGTCCTAGCGCAAGAGCTTGGAGCAACACTACGGACCACCTCTGTTGAAAGTCGGGTGCTTGACCGTGATGCACCCGTAGTGACGGAAGGTAATGTAGTCAACAAGTGCACACACACCGGTCACCACTAGGCGCTGATCCCGCCTCCAACTAACTAAATTGTTGGGAGGGGCACCCTAGTGTGCCGCATCCAAACTATTCTATACAGATATAGTACAGGACATACTCCTTGGGAGGTGGCAGAGCCACATGTGTACAGAACATTATCCCTATCAAGAGGTTCGGGTGGCCGAGCCACAGGTGTTACGTTGTGATTTGTAGAGTAGATAAGGGTCTCCACAGTGTATGTATATACTCTGCAAGATCCATTAGTTAATCTCAATAGTAAAGGTTGCTGTTGCACAATACCATTGTTATGTTTTCTTGCTCAGGGTAGATTCTCTACTAGGGAATCCTGGGTAAGTGAGGCGCTGCACCATGATAAGTGAGGGTATGACCCCAGGTCCCCAACCGCGGAGGCTTAGAGCTCCTGAAGCCGCAGGTATACACAACACCAGTAGTTTCTTAGTGTAGGGATTCACAAAAAGGGCTACATTGACATATCAAACAGAAGTAGTCAAACCATTTAAATACCACAGACAAGTTATTACATACATACAATTACATGAATAAGTATGTTATGCATTAAAAGTTTTTTTTTGTTTTTTTAATGAAAAATGTTTATCTCTAACCATCTCAATATCTACACCTCTTGCATTTGTTTGTTTGTTTGTGTTTGGTTGACCAACAAATATACACACAAATATCATACTGATGTCTTAGTTGTAGAATTCTAAAATGTACAGATATTCAGAGCAATGTTTGTGATATTATCAGTCTCTAATTTAACTCAATGGGGCAGGATTATTAAGGTTATGGGTGGAAGACACAGACATAAACCAGAGTCTGCTCTTAATCACTGCTCTTCAAGAAGCAAATATCCATTGCTAATTCTTATGAAAGGTATCTGTGCCTTACTTAACATACAGATGCAGCCAGTTGTATCTCTAACCTGCCGCAACACATGTGCTGGTGACCGCGGACCAAACGAGGATAGTTCACGACAAAGTGCAGAGCAGGGGGGAATTGCCCAACACGATTAACACAGCAGGGGTCCCTGCTTCTGAATGGGACTTCCACTGTGTTTGTCCTACCGGGCTGCACCAGTCTGGAAGAGCTGCGCAGTGAGAGTAGATAGAATTGGTCAATCTCTGCGCATCTCTAACAGGCAATCACGCAGCTTTAATTGTATTGACATGAAGCAGGGGGTCTCTGAAGCTGAACCGCATCAATTTCAGCTCTGGGGACCCCTGCTTCCCGAGGTACAGGCCACGGTATGGGGTGCCGGTATCTCCACCATGTTTAAATGTTTTGGTCATGTGGGCTGTGACGCGGGGGAATTAAACATGGCAGAGATGCGGGCACCCCATACCGGGGCCTGTAACTCGGGAAGCAGAGAGTCCCTGGTCTGAAATTAATGTGGTTCAGCTCTGAAGACCCCCTGCTTCAATCCAATGTAATTAAATTAAAATAAAATCAGCTTCATTACCTTGGCAGCTAGCAACTAAGGTAATGAAGGGGTTAATAAACCAAACAACCTGGTTTGTTGGGGGTAGTGGGGGTGGGTGAAGAGAGTAGTTGGCCCAGAATGGGTGGTTATGTCTACTGGGAAGGTTGCGGGCGGGGTTAATCCCTTTATTACCGTAGCAGTTACTAGCCCTAAGATAATGAAGGGGTTAACACCTCCCACTACCCACCCGAGAGACCTAACCACCCACCCTGGGGCAAATACCCCCTTCACCCACCCCCTCCACCCGCTCCCCCCCCCTACAAAGCAATGGGCTTTTGCCGATTCAAATCAGTAAAATACATACACATAACCAATTAAAGTAATAAATATTTTACTTACCCCTGCCAGGATGAAGGTGTCCTCTTCTTCTGCCTCAACATGTAAGAATTTGATAAACTAACTCCCCTGCCCCCCTCCCCCCCTCAGTGTACAATGTATGAGACTTGTTCACAAATACAAAGGAATCTTGTTTTGGTTAGGTGCAGAGACACTTGGCTGGATAATTATGTGTCATTAAAACAAATTAATAGGAACTTTTATATAACACATGAGCCCAATACATTCATCACACAACTTATCATATACTAAACATTTGATTTTAATTAATATCTTCATCTTAATGGTCTAATTAAGTATTGGTATTTATTTGGAATAGACTTCACTGAAAAATATATATGCTTCTTTTTTACTAGAATAATTGAAGACAAAACTTTACTCAAAATATCCACTGTCAGTCCACTTAATTACACAATTATCTAGTATATTCACCATTCCACCTAATTATAACTGCTAGCACATTTATCATGAACACCGGGCATGATTTAATACCTAAGAGATCACTGTGCAGGTGTGATTTATCATTCCTTCTGACATTTTATTAATAAGCCTATTGAAAACATCCTGTAGGAAGGGAAAATCTAAGTGATGCTGAATGCCTAATTTTATAAGGAGCTCTCCAGGGAGATGGCCATGATGAAAGCAGTTGTAATGTATAATAGTTCAGGGTAATGTACTATGTTCAAGAAACTGCACAGCATAGTGAATTGAGCGAGTCAGGCATTGGGGCTTATTTGTCTATTGCTGTATACTTGGGGTCACGCTCCCAGTGGCACTACAATTGACACAAAAAAAACAGATATATATATATATATATATATATATATATATTTTTATTTATATATAAAATTAGACAGCGCCTAAGATAGTAACCAGCCACACAGCAGACTCCCAGTAACAAGCAAATCACCAAAATAGTCAACACCGATGACCTATACTAGGTACTATATACAGAATATATAAAGTATATGAACTCTGATGGTGATTGAATGTTGTAATGTGAGTAAAAAGTGTGAAAAAATAAAAATATAAAAAATGCAAAAAATAAAAAATTGATAAAAAAACAATAAAAAAAATAAAATTACAAAAAATGTTTTTTCACTTGATGATAAGTAAACCTTGTAGGGATTTTGGAAAGTCCAGGCTTCTTCTTCCTTGGGGTCAACAACCTCCAGCAGATTCTAATGGGAAAAAAAGAGGAAAAGCGCCCGATCTATGTGTAAAATCCAAATACAAAGTTTTAATATAAATAAAAAGACAAATGCACACTCACAATTTGTCAATGCAAATAAAGCATTGTATGGGTGAACCCATGCGCCAACATGTAGATTGCTCGCCGACCGCTTGCTCCGTTACGTCAGACCTCACTGCTGCCGGTGTATCACGGTAGATCGTCCCTCCAGCAACTCAAATGAACAGCCTGTGGTTCCTGGCAAGTTCTGTTAGTATTGCGTGCGACTCAGGGAATGTCTTCCCCTTCCTGGCAATTGGCGTATGAGCTAGTCCACCACCGTAGCTCAGTAAAACCACGTGACCCTACGCGTTTCTTCCGATAATGGATTTCATCAGGGAAAACCCTACCTTATCTACAGTACATATCTGTTTTTTTTTTTTCCTCTCTACACTGTTTTAGCCATAGATTCCTGTGTATATCAGTATTGCTTGACCTGAAGAAGAGAGGAGAACTCTCGAATGCTTGTCCCATATGAAGCATATAGACATGTAGTAACCAGGGGGATCCTGATGACAAAAGACAGCAACCGCAATAATAATCCAAAAAGTGTGTATTGTGAACACAGGGCCGCCAACGTTTCGGTCCTCATAGAGGGACCTTCCTCAGGCTACGAGGACCGAAACTTTGGCGGCCCTGTGTTCACAATACACACTTTTTGGATTATTATTGCGGTGTGCTGTCTTTTGTCATCAGGATCCCCCTGGTTATACATGTTCTATATTAATATATATTATATATATATAATATATATATATATATAACATACACAACAGGGCCCGGGTATACGGCGGTTCCTTCCGGGCCCGCCGTATAGTGAAAATCGCCGGAAAGCGGATCCGGCGATTTTCAGTGCTGCACATGCGCAAACTGGCATTTGCGCCGTTCCTCATGTCGACCTGCGGTCTGCGCATGCGCGCCGGGCGCACCCCTCCCATTCTGCGCATGCGCAATTGCATATTCAACATGGCGGCCCCCTTCTCGGTGCCGCCGTATCAGCGGATCGCCGAAAAGCGGAGCGCCGAGAAGCGGGGCCCTGCTGTGTATGTATATGTACATATACATATATACATATACTCACACACACAGACACTATATCCATTGAGTTTGGGTTTTGAGCTTTCTAAGGTTGTGCTTATAGTGCCTGGCGACACGATGTTGTTCCAAAACAAATCCATTGACTCCATCGCAAGCGCTTATAGTAAGCGCGACGGTGACGGAGAAACCAAAAATTTTGAAGCCGGGTAAATTTGATTTTTTAGAGACAGTCGCCACATCTGACTGTCTCTAAACCAATCAGAGAGCGCTGCCCGCCCCCTTCGTGATGTCACTGGCCTTTAAGTTTAACTTGAAGTTTAACTTTCGCTAGTGGCGACGGCGACGGGTGACGTCATCGGTCGCGTTGGCGGCACTATAAGCTCGGCCTAACACTGTGTATGTCTAATTGTAAATTGTAAACAATTTTGGGAGGCTGGTGACCGCTCCTCCTTAGTTAAAGCTCACCCTTCTCACCTTCTATTTAATCAGCAGATCCTGGTAGACATGTGAATGAGTGCTGACTGACAGACTGCTCCAGCAATTAAGAGTTTTCACTTTACTGTTTGATTTCTAAACTAAAAACAGTCGCCTACAGCAGATAGAAAACAGTTATACTGTGTTAGGGCATGCCACAGTACATTGGTTTCTGTTCATCTGGTTTATCAGCGCTTATCTGTGTAAAAAAAAAGTGTCAGGCTAACAGAGCACTTATTGAGTCATTGACAACTCCACTCTATGGCTAGTCTTCACAATTGTTTTAGATAGACCAGTTTTAATCCATTTAGGCTCTAACTGTCTAGGCTTGTTGGTTAAATGAAGCAAAATATTCCTTTGATATACTTAGGCTTCGGTCCCGCTGCGTCCGGCGGTGCGTGCGGCCACGTGTGCGTTCCTCACCAGCAGGGGTATCCTTTCCTAGCCGGTCCCAATCCCCCCTCGCTGCACGGCTCACAGCGTGCTGTGACGCGTCAGCCGCCAGGGGATGCAAGAAAATTGTGATCCCGAGCGGTGACGCGTCACGTGGTGCGCTGATGAGTCTGATCAGCGGCGGGGGCGGGAGCGGGAGCTGTCAGGCAGCTTCCTCCACAAGGTAGGAGGTCGGGGTGGTGTGTGTGTGTGTGTATATATCAGCGTGTGTGAGGGAATTTGTGGGGGAAGGGGGAGGGAACGGCTTACCTTCCAGCAGCCCGCAGCAGCTCCCTCCTGCAGCCCCGGAGACCGAGCCCGTGGAGGGAGGGGGGGAGTAGCGGGTCCCTCCGCTAAAACCACGCCCCCCCTCCCGCCCCCCTCCCGCTCCCGGCTCCCGGCTCCCGGCTCCCTACAGACCGCATATCGCGGTCTGTGCCTGTCAGCGCACCGCCTGTCTGCAGTGCGGGCGCGCTGACTGAGGGAGCGGGGCCTTAGCCTTATTCGACAGTTAGTTGACAGTGTGTGACAATCAAGGATTCACCAAGTCGCGATCCGGGTATCGAACCCTAATCTGGCATTAACTGCTATTTATTTGAATTATAGTGCTGTATCCATGAGCGATACCCTGCATCGTGGCTTATTGAGTCTGGGCCTAACGGCTAGTCTTACTACACTGTATTATTTATTACATAGTACATCAATGTTGATGCTGGAATTTCCTATTTAGTCAAATATATTTTTATCACTACAGATAAACCGAGATGCACATCTCATTTTTAAACATCAGATTTATTTATCATGTAGAATAACACTATTTACCTTTATTTTCATTTCCAGTGACATCTGTTTTGTTTTGACAAGGGCATAACATGTCAACCATCACTTGTGTTTGGCACTTATTGGTCTGCATACAATATGCTGTGAAACCACTTCTCCATGGCAGGGAATGAACTGAAATTCATTCACATGTATGGAACACTGGCCCTTTCATGCCTTGCAGAAGTGGTTTCACAGCCTATTGAATAAAGGCCATTGAGAGAGAGAGAGACCTTCAACATTTTGTGAAAGAGTACCCAACCATTTCATATAAGGCTACTTTGAGGTGAATATTTTGACAGCACAAATAAACTTTAAAGGTCTTCCCTCCACGTTGCACATGGGCTGTGCTGTTGTAAAGTACAATGAACAGTTTCCTCTAGTTATGTGTACATTGCATGTAATATAAATAGACCACATTCCAAGTCATTACTGTGTATGCATGGGAAGCAGCAAGGAGGAAGAGGCAGAATGTGCTGGCATTAAAGCTATAGAAATGCTCTGGTCTTTACTGTACTGGATATTTCTGCTAACATTTCCTGACATTGTGTGCTCCTCCACAAGCTGTGCTGATATATTTCTTATTGCCACTGTTGTTCTTAATATGTCTCTACTGTACTTACATACTTTACAGCCACATAATACAATGGACACATTGTGTTATCTTTTAGCCCCACCTAGTGGTAGATCTCAATTAAAGACAGTCTAAAAACAATTAGGGTGAAGTCCTTCTTAGGACCAACATGGACCAACAGCAGACACATATTCAAAGCTTTGAATCAGCTACATCATATTAAATGTTCATTCCTTCCTAGCACCAAAGAGAAACAATTGCAGTGGCATTTGGATGGGGGAGAAATATTTTTTTTTTACCACTTCTGTGTTCAATGAATAACAGAGAGAGATTTCAAAATATGCATATATAGCATAGCCTCCAGCCGTTACTCTTCTTTTGGGCCCTCACAGTATAAGTCCTAATGGGTACAGGCACTGTGAAGGGTTAGATTCTCTCATGAAGGCCTAGCTTGTTGTTGCAGCCTGGATACACTGGCTGTATCCAGGGGCGGGCCTACCAACAAACTGAGAGTGTCATCCTGGGGAGCATACTGTCTGGGTCACATGCAGTTAATGTGATGCCTGTCAGTATCAGACCTGCCCTGTTATGGGGCAGGGTTACAGCCCATCCCCTGGGTATATATAGTGACACTCTCCCAGAAGTCAGGCTCTCTTCCCTCCCCCTGTGGAGTGGGTAACATCTACCCTGTATCCCAGCAGGGAATACAGGAGGAGCTCAGGAGGGGCCTAACTCTGGCCCAAGCCAGTGGGGCCTGATTGTGCTACCACACATATGAGCACCGAGGAACTGCAGACCCTCTATACCCTAGTGCGCAAGCTGACGACGCTGACCCAAGGCTCAGCGGGAGAAGCCACCACGCACTATATGACTATGGTATATGAACTATTTTACTCGGAGCTATATATGATTACGGTCTCTCCCTGTGTGGTGTCTGCTCGGTAAGTCCTGACTCTGGCACGGACCCTGTACGCCATGTGGGGCGGAAGAAAGGCTCCCTTCTCGGCCCTACCGCATGGATAGAGGCCTTCCGGAACTTACCTGGAGTCCCATCGATGTCGGAGATGTCTGCAATGTCACCCGGAGCGATGTCGGCACCCTCCAGTCCTATGCCGGTGTCACGCTTGCGCTACCCACGAGCAAGACAGGACCCCGGGACTGAGGTGGGGAAGTATTGAACCACGCACCCACAGCAGCGGAAGCGTGCCTGGCAGGCAGATTGTCTACATAGCTGGGTCTGGGTTGGAGAGAGTGGGTTTGTCCAGATACTTGCCAAGGTCTTGGGTTGGAGAGATTAGAATGGTCGAAGTCCGAATAGCCGTGGTCTGGGTTTGGAGAGGTCAGAATAGTGGTAGTCCATGTAGCCGTGGTCGGGGTTGGAGAAGTCAGCAGTGTCGAGGGTAAGCCGGGGTCAGTGTCCACAGGAGTTTCCAATTACAAGCCGGGTCGGTACACGAAGGTTTAACTGTAGAGAGAAACACAAGAGAAGTAAGGCACAACAAACATGGAAGCAAAAGGCTACAACTAGTTATGCTAAGCAAAGTAAGACTGGAACTGCAGGATATTTATAGCACACAGGAACCAGTCACAAGGCAGGCGGAATGGAGGCGTGGCCTCCGTAGAGGCAAGGATTGGCTGCAGGAGACAAGTGGGCTGTAAGTACTTGCCACACAGCTGGGGAGCGATGCACGATGTCACGTGTGTGTGCCGCGTGTGAAAGAAGCGCAGCGCATCCGAGGGGGCGGAGCTAAGCTTCGTGGCACTCTAGAAGAACTGCACGTGGACACGCGCTCTGTAAGCAGAGGGGGGTGCATGCACGCGCTGGTGCCAGAGTAGAGGACTGCGAGACAACAGGTAGGGAGGGAACATGTCGCAGAGGATGTGTTCCCCAATTCCTTACAGCCGGAGAACTGCGAGGCAGGACCACCATCTTTCTGCAAGGTACTCCGAGTCTCATCCCCACAGCCTGGCTCCAATGTGGAGGAATCCACCGAGATGACAGCGGCTTCCGGTTCATCGGACGACGAGACAGCGGCCCCTGCCAAGGTACCAGTCGGGGCCTCCCACGCTCACGAATTGGACGGCGGCCTGTTGGTTCCAGTGATCAATACTTGCTCAGCGATGGAGGTCTGGAATTTTAACCCACGCTGGGTGCAAGCTCAGCAGGCAGCTGATCAGTACCTGCAGCGGAGGAAGGAGATGCGTGAGGACCGCGCTGTGGCTTACGTAAGGCTACCGAGGAGTACTACGACATGTTGGAGATCAAGGAGTAGTTCCAACAGGTAGTGCCAGCTGGTGCTACCTCCTCCTGTGACACTCCAGTGTCAATTAAGTTTCCACTACTCTGGGAGGTGAGTGCGCGGAGCCGTCAGGCCGGATGGACTCCAAGGAAGACGCCCTCTCCCTGGTGAGTGACTGGCCCTATGTGGACCCCTTCTTTCTACATTGCAGGGAGAGAAAGAAAGTCAGAGACTCCCACGAAGCTGCAGCCATTGCTGCAGCAAGGTATATGACCGCTCAGGGCCGTGGCCAACTGAGTATGGTGGGGGTCAAAAACATGCCAATTCCCTGGGGAGACCTCCGTATGTCCCCTGTTCAGAGACTTGAAAGTGCCCGCCCTACTCTATCTGCCCCGCTATCCGATACCGACCCCAGCCATAGTATTAAACCCTTGACCCCTCAGCCTTTGTCACCAGGGGGTTCCGTGGTCCCAAGAAGCAATGTGAATGTAAATTATGTTACTATGTCTATGATGTCTGCCAGGGATGCATTGCGTTGGTGGGATAAGATATACAGGGGATACATGCCTCATTTGAACCGGACCCGATTTGTGTTCGAAGAGGGTGGTCAGGTGCAATGCTGGTGGGAGGAGGGTCAGCTGACAGCAGAGCAACAGGCTGAGTTTCTGAGAGAGAAAGTAGCAAGCCTGTGCTAGAGTCCTTTATTGCTCCAGATAAAGAGGAGGGTCCTGTAGCACCCTTATGGAAAGGATCCTTGTTTTTGGTGTTGCCTGGAACGTGTAAGGGGCATGGTCACATGAACTTTAGCAGGGCTGAAGGGGTACATGTTAAGAGATTTAGAAAAATGGGATTTGAATATCCGTATCTCCCGGAATCTCTCATGAGGAGTGCAGAAGCGCACAGGGAGGAATGGGTGAAAGAATCAATTTTAGAGTACCTGGTAAGTACTACTAAAGCGTCCAAGTCCTGCGAGTTGGATAGGGCTAAGTATTTGTTAAAGGTGTTGGTAGTGGGCCGCAATATCCATCTGGATAGGGTAGAATATATCTCCGAGTCTGGGACAAGGTGGTGTTACTCAGTTAAGGTAACTGATAGTCATGGTAACATGGTGAGGTAACCGTACCCAGCCCATTATTACTGAGTTGGCCCTATAAAACACCTATTCTAGCCTCAGGGTTCTCCAACAGGGAGGTACCGATTATGTGGAATATATATATATATATATATATATATCTATACTATCTATATATCTATATATCATCACACGGCTTTATTTCAATGTTAATTTAATGCATGTTTCATTAGGTTTCATTACAGGGTTGTTGGTACAGTATATTGATATTGCAAATACTGTATTCCTCAGCAAGGGCGTGAGATTTTCACCAGGGGGAGAATATAACATAGCCTCCAGACGCTACTCTTCTTTTGGGCCCTCACAGTATAAGTCCTGATAGGTACAGGCACCTTGAAGGGTTAGATTCTCTCATGAAGGCCTAGCTTGTTGTTGCAGCCTGAATACACTGGCTGTATCCAGGGGTGGGCCTACCAACAACTTTAGAGTTTCATCCTGGGGAGGATATGGCTGGGTCACATGCAGTTAATGTGATGCCTGTCAGTATCAGACCTGCCCTGTTATGGGGCAGGGTTACAAGTCCATCCCCTGGGTATATACTGACACTCTCCCAGAAGTCAGGCTCTCTTCCCTCCCCCTGTGGAGTGGGTAACATCTATCTTGTATCCCAGCAGGTGATACAGGAGGAGCTCAGTAGGAGCCTACATGGGTCTAAAGCCTGGGAGGTTTCCTGTAAGGGCAATGTAAAGCTGTGACTTCTGGATGATTGCAATAAAGATCATGGAACCATCCCTATGTATGGACCACCGTGGAGCACTCAGAGCCTCCTGTTCCAGCCTCACAGGCATGCACCGCACTTAGGGTGGGGGAACAGGTGCTACAAATAAATACACCTGATTTTATGAAATAAAGTCCCAAGCACATGATTTATGCATGGCTCATTTATCTCCCCTCCTACTCCCACAAACCAATACAGACATCAACAAAGTTATACATGACACCTTCTGAGGTTTAAAGCCTGCAGCTTTTATTTAGCATACCAACAATCATAACGTACAGTAACTACTTAACACCAACACATACCAGAGTGCCCGTTTCTATGTCTTGAGCCCATTTGTATATGGAACTCTTATCCCCGGCTGACCAGATAACCATTTCAGTCCACATGATATATATCTCCTTGTGAGGACACCCATTCCTGCTGCCCATCCAGGACTCTACGCCACTATCCCCAAGCTTACCAAGGCATTAAACCAGGTCTGGGAACCTCCTAAAAACACTGCCAGCTATGACAATTAGTTCACCATTTGTTATCTTAACCACATATCTTTCCTCTGTTTCTTTCCTATTTATTTTGGGGGGGGGGGGATTTATTAATATGCCTTTTTATTTTTAAACAAACTAATCACAAAACACACTATTAATTTTGGTAACCTACAGTACGATGCCTACTTCCCAACCCAAGAACAGATGTGTGTCCATGCCCTGGCTGATTCTGACCCCCCAAACTCTAAAAGGGCAGGTGGGCGGATCGACTATCCTGGCTGATGAAGGTAAAATCTACAATCTTATGATGATGAATTCATAAAATTAATACACCTGCGTATTTGTAAGGTTCTGTGGTAAGAAACATTACACTTCATGAAAGCATAATGTTATAACACAGTTTTACATTTCCTAAAAATGAAATAAGAGTTTTTGTTCTGAATCAAAGATACTGAGGATGGGGTTAAAAACATACAGTAGGAATATGCCAAAGGTTAAAAGGGTGAATTGTTCATTGTGTAGACACGTTGATGCTTTTCTGTCAGAGGAGACCCTTTGGCAGAAAAATGGGTAATCTTTTCTCCTGAAAGACTTGTATTAACAAGGTATTAATTACAATGTGATTTATTATTGATCCTAATTATTCATATCCCTATTATTACTATTAAATCAGTTTGATTTGTTGTTTGCAGTGCACATTGTTGTGCACCATGACAGGGTAGTACTGTAGCAGAGCGGGGGCTAGCAGTGGAGAGAACACATATTTATTATGCATTGCTACAGTATGTAATAAGGTACCTTATAGCCCGTTGACATTCAAATGAATGAGGCACAAGGACCCAAATATATCAAACTCTGGTAAAGTTAATATCGGTAAAAAAAATGAAAGGCCATATGGTTATTACCATAATTTTAAGTGAGTATTCATTAGGATTGTGAAAAAAAAATACAAGAAACGAAATTTGTGCCAAGCTGACAATGTTTGTCTATTACAGAAGCCTATTAGAAGTCTACTATAAAAAAAATAAACACTAAGGGCCTTATTCAGAGAACATTCATAAAAAAATTCGCCAGGGAATTTAAAATGAATGTTTTTTGGGCGTTGCTATCACGGTATTCAGAAAGGCTCGAATACCTGTGATAGCAGAATGCCCAAACCTGGCGAGTTGCTGCCAGCGAGAGCCTCGAGCCTCTGCAAAGGCAAAAACCAGCGATTCATTTCTGCTGCAGAGAGAGCTGCTCTGAGAGAGCCGCCTCTCCCAGCGGAAATGTCGCCCGAAATTTATTTATTTAAATATACATTCCTTTAATAGTGTAGAGGTGCAGGGGGTCTCCGGAGCTGAACCATATTGGTTTTATGTCCGGGGACCCCCTGCTTCCCGAGATACAAGCCTCTTTATGAGGTGCCGGTATCCCTGTGCATTGAAATATCCCGCGTCACGTGACCGGTACATTTCCTTGCATAGGAGATACCGGCACCTCATAAAGAGGCTTGTATCTCGGGAAGCAGGGGGTCCCCGGACATAAAACCAACGTGGTTCAGCTCCGGAGACTCCCTGCACCTCTACACTATTAAAGAAATATATATTAAAATTAATATGTAAAAACACATCAATACACGCCCCCCACCCCCCCCCTGCCCAAATCTATACAGTACAGTAATGGGCAAATTAACTATTATCCAGATATGGATAATATATTATTTGCCCATTATTAAACACTGCAGTCACATACATAAATAAAATATATAAATACAGTTATACTTACCACAACAGCAGGTCCCTCTGTCCTCCGTTGCCAGAAAGCATATATTGAAAAAAAATACATTCTAATGGTCCCTAACCCCTTAATCACCTTAGCGGTTACCGCTATAGTTATTAAGGGGTTAACCCACCCTGACCCGTGAGGCCTAAGCACCCACCCCAGAATGACTATACCCATCCTATACCCATTGAGTAGTATAGTGGTACATCATACCCATATAATAATAATATGGGCATGATAAGCCTCTATAGCACTCAATGAGCACCCTAATAAAAATACAGTAATACACAAGACACACAGTAATAAAACCTAACTATACTCCCAAAAAACACACTTCACTAAATAAAATCAGTAGCCAGCTAATCCAATCAATGGAAGCAATTACAACATCAACAATGAATTAATTAAACAATTACCCAATCAAACCAATTAATCCCTAAAGCAACTCAAAATGAATAGTAACACTAACCAATGTAAACAATGAATTAATCCTACATTAATTAATGTAACCATTAAAAGACAAATAAATACTGTATATTAAACTATCTCTGAAGTATCCATAAAACACATTAGCTAACATAATATAACTTTAAGTACAAGCGAGCACCAATCGCAAACCTTTTAATACATTAACCATAAACAAACAATCACATCCACATCAATAACAAGCGAGAAATGCCCCCCAAATATTGGCATAATAATGTATTAATCTGTACCCGAAAGAGGTACAGATTAATATATTATCAGTCAATGTGCCTCCCCCAAAAAATCAAAAAACACACCCAAAAAATAGACCTGTAAAAGGAGACATTTACAAACATAGAATATCTTACTTACCATTAGAAGCGGTGGCCCTCCGACTCCCGGGGTAACAGGAAGCTCACGTACCTTGAAGGCCTCCAACAGCATCCGATGCCATCATCCATCAGGATCCGGCTCAGGTACCCGATACCGGCACCCCATAAAGGGGCCTGTATCTCGGGAAGCAGGGGGTCCCCAGACATAAAACCAACGTGGTTCAGCTCCGGAGACCCCCTGCACCTCTACACTATGAAAGAAATATATATTCAAATTAATATGTAAAAACACATCAATACACGCCCCCACCCCCCCTCTGCCCAAACCCATACAGTACAGTAATGGGCAAATTAACTATTATCCAGATATGGATAATATATTATTTGCCCATTATTAAACACTGCAGTCGGATACATAAATAAAATAAATAAATACAGTTATACTTACCACAACAGCAGGTCCCTCTGTCCTCCGTTGCCAGAAAGCATATATTGAAAAAAAATACATTCTAATGGTCCCTAACCCCTTAATCACCTTAGCGGTTACCGCTATAGTTATTAAGGGGTTAACCCACCCTGACCCGTGAGGCCTAAGCACCCACCCCAGAATGACTATACCCACCCTATACCCATTGAGTAGTATAGTGGTACATCATACCCATATAATAATAATATGGGCATGATAAGCCTCTATAGCACTCAATGAGCACCCTAATAAAAATACAGTAATACACAAGACACACAGTAATAAAAACTAACTATACTCCCAAAAAACACACTTCACTAAATAAAATCAGTAGGCAGCTAATCCAATCAATAGAAGCAATTACAACATCAACAATGAATTAATTAAACCATTACCCAATCAAACCAATTAATCCCTAAAGCAACTCAAAATGAATAGTAACACTAACCAATGTAAACAATGAATTAATCCTACATTAATTAATGTAACCATTAAAAGACAAATAAATATATTAAAACTATCTCTGAAGTATCCATAAAACACATTAGCTAACATAATATAACTTTAAGTACAAGCGAACACCAATCGCAAACCTTTTAATACATTAACCATAAACAAACAATCACATCCACATCAATAACAAGCGAGAAATGCCCCCCAAATATTGGCATAATAATGTATTAATCTGTACCCTAAAGAGGTACAGATTAATATATTATCAGTCAATGTGCCTCCCCCAAAAAATCAAAAAACACACCCAAAAAATAGACCTGTAAAAAGAGACATTTACAAACATTGAATATATTACTTACCATTAGAAGCGGTGGCCCTCCGACTCCCGGGGTAACAGGAAGCTCACGTACCTTGAAGGCCTCCAACAGCATCCGATGCCATCATCCATCAGGATCCGGCTCAGGTACCCCAAACTTCTTTTTTCTTTCTTTACTCACCGTCTTCTAACTTCATCTGTAACCATTTCTTGTTGTTCTTTATCTTCTTTCTTCATCTGTCAATCCATAAAACCCCATGTTAAATCCCAGCCGATGCTGTCTCGTCGGCTTCTTGGGCTCAAATGAGGCGTCACGGCCTTAAATATGGCTTGTGACGTCACATTTACCCTCACAATGGTTAACAGCCACCTGATTGGCTGTTAAAACCATGTGCAGACTTAATTTTTTTTTTTTGCTGTGACGTCACTTAAAGGGAATGATGCCAGCCAATCAGAATGGCTGTGCTTCATTTACCTTTAACATGACGTCAGTAAATCCAAGATGGCCGCTGTGTCACAAGGTATTTCAGCCAATCAGCGTGTGGAATTGGTTCCCACGATGGGGGGCCTGATTTCTTCTAAGGCTAAGGCCCCGCTCCCAGAGTCAGCGCACCTGCGCTGCTGACAGGCGGTGCGCTGAGATACACAGACCGCGATCTGCGGTCTGTAGGGAGCGGGAGCCGGAGCGGGAGGTGGGCGGGAGGTGGGAGGTTTGATCGGGAGGTGGGCGGGAGGTGGGAGGTTTGATCGGGAGGTGGGCGGGAGCTGGGCGGTTTGACAGGGAGGGGGGGCGTGGCTTGAGCGGAGGGACCCGCTACTCTCCCCCCCCCTCCCTCCACGGACTCGGGCTGGAGCTGGAAGGTAAGTTTAAACACACACACACGCAGGCACTCATTCATACACGCGCACACACACACACACACAGGCAGGCACTCACGCACTCATACACACACACACGCGCGCACACACAGGCAGGCACTCACGCACTCATACATGGTTTCTGCAAACACATTTGATTTATTTCTGGTTTGTTTTATTATTAAATGTTTATTCTGCATTACAACTGTTTTCATCATTTAGTTATTAGACAGTGAGTGCTGGTACTTACATAGATTTGTTAATATACTGTATACACTTTTGATCCAGCTCTCTAACTGCATGGTTAGCCCAGCGATTCACCAGCCAAAATCATAGAGACATTCATATACTTAGATAGACATAGATAATAGTCTTAAAAGAAAAGTCTTATCTGTTAGCTGGGTTGCTGTAGGGGAAGGCTTCTTTGTTCTCCTGGTGTCCACACCCGTCTGTGATAAGGCAATGTCAGGATCCAGGTATAGAAGTATTATCCCCTGTGTCTTGTTGTCAGCTTGCAGTCTCTTTTGGCAGGCTCAAGACATCTGTCTCCTTGTTCAGCCCAGTTGTGGACTAAGGAGTCTTTCTTCTTGTCTCAGAGGCAGGCTTTTTCTAACCCCTGTAATTAGCCAGGTGGTGTTAGTTAATTGCCTACCAGCAGTTAACCACCACACTGCTGGATTAGAGGCACATTTGTGAACAGGGATAAGTCCCCTGTTACATGGACGCATGTCTTTTTTCAACCTCATCTACTATGTAACTATGTAACAATGTACCTATGTACTGTGAATGGGTAGTTTCCCTGGCAGATAGCTAATCCAGGGAAACGTGTAGCTGTTGGGCCCATCAGCCTGAAGACAGGCTGAAGTAATTGGCCACCTCTCAGTTGGATCATTAGGAGGGTTTAAAAGCCTGTATCTTCTTATAATCTGGCTCTCTGACCCAGGGATGTACTTACCTTGGAACGTTGCAAGACCCCACTGACCAAGACTAAAAAGTGGGCCTTTCTGGAAAAGGATACAGCCCTGTATTGGACTCTTTGTGGGGACTATTCTAACATGCTGAAAGTTAGCACCTTTACGTTTGTTATTATTTGCTGAAAATAAGCTCTTTTATGTTCCATTTTTAGAGGCTTTGAATAAAATCCCAGATTCAGACAACTCACGTGTCTTCGCAGTCTTACTGCAACATGTACTTTCAATGGAATTCTTTGGTGTGATCTGTAAAGTATCAGGGACGTGGCTAAGATGACAGTCCAAAAGTGTGTAAGGTTACTAATAATATAAATATCCTGGCCCGACAGCAATTCGCAAGAATAACGAGTAGATATGTGTAACAGTTGTGATTAACCAAATCAAATGATGACAAGCACTTCATGAGTGGGAGGTGCAAAGGACAGCATCTGTTCTCATGCAAAAGTAAAAGTTAAGGTTTCATATCCAGGTGCGCATATTATATACACAGTCACAACTGTGAAGATGGCATTTGTCTAGGTATTATAGAAACAGTTATGAAGTCTTTTATATATTGATAAAATATAGCGGTCACAGCACAGCTGAGTTTTGATCAGTATCTGCCGCAGTGAATGACGGAGCCTCTCTGAAGCACATCAGTCTCCTGCATGCTGAGCCTCGGTGCTGAGGCACAACCCGGAAGTGCAGAATTGCCGACAAACACCAAACCAGTCCCAGCGCGCGGGCTTTGAAGTTGGCGAACATCACACTACCTTAGCGTTTCATCCGACTGAAGGCGCGGTGACATGCGATCCACTGACTTCATTCTACACAATTGTAAGTTGCTACTTACTTTTTGTTCCTGCTCAATATACATCATACTTACCTCTGGTGCGCTCTGTGTTTGTCAGAAACCAGTGGCAATCGGCAAAAAGACCCAGGTACACCCAGGTACATGCTGGATACATGCCTTAAACTTGCCTTAAACTAGACCCCCCCCCCCCCCCCCCCCAAGCCGATCAGGTCACTATGTCCAGAGAGTTAATACCGGACACTTACATGTCCAGTATTACCTCATTTTGTACTGGACAGTGTCCAAATATAGGACCGTCGGGTTCAATACTGGATACCTGGCAACAAATACTGATACATGTCTGATGTTATTAATGATGGTGTCAATCACCCACATCTGGTTCAGGCCGGCTTCTAACTAAGACATGCTCCTCTCTGGCAGCGGGACTGCAGCTTTACCGATAATGGAAAGCAGCAGAGAAACTTTAATTAAAATCTCCCGCAATGTAATGTACCTGCACAGCGTTGGGGCACGTGATCGGCCCAGGTCGTACCCTTATCAGGGGAGGCTGCCCCTTCTCTCACCCACTTATCTTGTGCGATAAATGAACGCCACGCACAAACCATCTCCAAGATTTAAAGCCACAACTCTGCTCATTTACTTAAATCTGGAGTGCTATAGGGAGAGCCATCGTTATCCACCTTTATTGCTTTTATTACCTTAATTAACTTGTCACAGGAATATATTGAAGCCTACGACAAGCTTCTTCTTTTTTTTCCCCTTCCTTACTTGCTCTATAACAAACAACACCCATAAAGAAGGATAAGAAAGTGTATATGTATAATATAAATGTTGGTGCATTATAAATGTATAATATATGTGTATGGATAGTAAGTGTGCAAGTGTATTTTATATGTACGTGCGCGCCATGTGTGTATTATATATGTACGTGTGTGTGTGCATTATAAATGTATAATATATATATGTATAGTATGTGTGCAAGTGTATTATATATGTATTTGTGTATCTACGTGTGTGCGCGCGCGCATATGTGTGTATTATATATGTACGAGTGTGTATTATGTAGATGTGCATAATATCCATATAGGGGTGTGTATATGTATGTATGCATGTATATTTGTATAGCACCACCCATATACTTCGCAGCAGCAATAGACGAGACAAAATAATATGAGAAGTGTAATAGGAATAAGTGCAACAGACAATCGTATGAAACAATTAAATAGTGTGTGTGTAATATACATATATATATATATATATCTTAGCGTTGAAGACTGTCCACAAGTATCAATAGATGGGATCCTGTCGAATTAAATAAATAGGAGAGTGAAGGTGGGGTGAAGGATTTTGGAAGACAAGACAATCTTGCACGAGAACCTTCCACTGAGCCTCAAGAGGCAAGTGTTTGACCCGTGTATCCTGCCCTTGTATCTGATCCGTGTATCTGATCCGTGTATCCTGCCCGTGTATCCGATCCGTGTATCCTGCCCGTGTATCCGATCCGTGTATCCTGCCCGTGTATCCGATCCGTGTATCCTGCCCGTGCTCACATAGATGTAGACCTCTTTCCTGCTGATATAGAGAGACTACTAATGCTGTAGGTACCTGCTGGCTCAGCGAGATCTGGGCCTCCGCTAACTCTGAGCCTGGGGTAACAATATGTACTTGGCAGCGCCTCCACTTACCCAGGATCCCCAATAAGTAAGATTCCCCTAGGCGAGAATAATGATAATAAGCAACAACGTTGTAACCTTTTACTAGTAAGTGAATGCAAAACCTATCACACATATAACACATATAATCACAGTGCATGAGTAGCTGGCACTTAGCAATCAGACACCTGTGGCCTTGCCACACTTCAGCTGTAGCAATGTCCCCTTCTCCCACCACGCGTGTACCCCACACCGTGTCCAATGTACTGGACCAGTCCCTTGGTCACTCAACCCAGTGTCCCCAAAGAACCCTCCCCCAAGGCGGGATCAGCGCCTGCAGGTACCGCTGTTGGTGCACTTATTATAATACCTTCCGGCCGCTCCAGCAGCCGGTAACTTTACTTCGCAAAGGATCCGCCGATCCAGCGTAGTCTCTCACGAGTAGTTGCTTGTCTCCAGCAGCTTGCTACCAAACCACTGACCGCACAGCAGCGCAGGAAGAATACTGTGTCCCTGTCTGCTAGTACAGTAAAGGGTATGCTGTCCCTATATATGGCTGTTCCCTGCAGTGCCACAAGCTGGTGGTGGCTCAGGGTCTGCACTGGGGCCTAAGGGGAATCTCTGGCCTATGCAGGTGGGTCACTGACCCCCTGCAACACACACCTCCTCTCCCCTTGCTTCCCCGGGGCGCACTGCTAGCGTGGTCTCTCCCCCACGCTTCCCTTTCCCGCCTTCCAGCAAATCCTCCTCTCCTATTCGCTCCCTGGCATCACATGTCCTTGCTGAGGCTCATGGGAATTGTAGTCCCTGCTCAGAGCCTCTGTTCTATTGGCCAGCCTTCGCGCGCTATTCACTGCGCATGCGCGAACTTCCTCAGTGCCTCCCGTCGCGCATGGTACTGCGCATGTGCTAGACACAACATGGCGGCGCCCTATGCTATCGGGCCGCCGCGGATCCTAGGAACTCTCCCTGCTCAGCCCCCACCTTCCTAAAGTGCCGGCGGGTCTGCCGCTCGTCCCTGACAGCGCCCGCGATCACCCCCCCGCAGCGGAGGTACAGAGAGGGGCCAGGGGAACACCACTACATTTGTGTAGTTGAAAGGTGAGTCAGCTAGTTAGCTGTGTGTATTAATCATTGTCCCATACATATATAAATCACATGCTCACAGCTGTGTTGCTCGTGTCAAATGTGACGGATGGAAGAAAGATATTATTCAGTTGAGGTACATTTAAAAAGTGAAGATTGGATCATGTGCTCACAAGTGTGCTTTTGGGTATTAACCACAAAAAAATTCACTTGCAAAAAAAAAACAGCAGAACATTAAAAATACATGTAATCATAAAACCATTGATTGTCACTGTGGCTACCTACACCCTCTCAATGGAAGCCTAGATAGCCATATTGGCAATCAATGGTAAGCTATAATAGATTTTTGATAAAAATGCAACATTTACCAAGTAATAAATTCAAGAAACAATCCCTTGCCGATGGTCAGTAAAAATAAAAACAGAAAAACCATGCAAAATATTCCCTGCACAAAGGCCCACAAAAATAATCAGGATAAGCAAATCCATGCCCGATGGACAGTGCAACGTTGATGTATTGCACGATAAAAATAACTCACTTTGCGGGGTTTACTAAATGGCTGTCAGTGCAGCAGCAGAGGACCAAGGAGAGGGGGCAGGTCTCAAAGATGGGTGTGCCAGAACCTGTTTCAGAACAGAGAAGGAATGTGACTTTGTAAATGGTTGTTATAGAAACAAAAAATGCATGTTACATTATAATACATTAAAAATGTAATACAGAACTGATTTTTTTGGGGCTATAATTTTATTATTTTGTTATAACATTTAGCTGGGGATCGGTTCACACTTTAAGGCGCAGTCTTGTTTGTTTTCTATATATGGGGGGGGGGAAATGTTAACTTTGTTTATCTTATGCAGGTCAGGAGAAGATTGGGGTTTGGATGATGGGAGACTACTACATCTATTGGTCAGAAAAGGAAGCAGCAGTATGGTGTATGGGGGAGCCCTTGGGTTTGGATGGTGATATGGTATGGGTGTTTTTGAAAGGGCAGAGGAATTTGTGTTGGGAAGTGGTATTGCCACCGGTTTTGAGTTTAGCACGGGGTAGGCAGAGTCCAGATTGTCCGGTATTACATGTAGGTGGGAATGATTTGAGTAGGTTGGTTAGGAATATGAGGGGTGATTTGTGTTGGTTAAGCTGTTCGTTGAGAAGTTTAATATTGGTATGGTCGGAGATAGCGCAAATGGTCTATTGGAGAGGAGCTAGGAGTGTGAAAGATATTGAGAGGTGCAGAAGGAAGTAGAATACATTTATGGAAGTTTGTAATTGGTATAGGTTGATTTCCGGTTAGGCACAGGGATTTAGAATGGGATTTGTCTGGGTTATTTAGATGTGATGAGATGCACCTTTCGGCAATCAGGATTGATATATTAATTTAGGTTTGGCAGGAGGTTTAGAAATGGCGATGACATTTTTGTATGGTGTGTCCACGCCAGTTTAAGGTGTTAAATACAGTAGTTGATTTTGGCATTACGGTCTGGAAATCCAGGTGTGAGTCTCACCATTAAGCAGGTTCACATCTCGGGAAAGCTGTGGTTGGTGTTTTAGTGACATGCCTGCCCAAGTGCAGCGGGCATGCACGAACCTTGGCTTTGGTGATCACCTGGCCAGGAGGATAGTCAATGTGACATGTGATGAGTCATGAAGCGAAGGTTGAGCAACTCCATGGAAAGCTATGCGATGAGAATGTGTAATTATCGATAAAGCTGTGGCCGTTTTACCTCATTTTTGTGTCGTGGGTTTTTTCTAAGGAGTGGATGTATGGAGGACCCATTGGTCATGACTGCTCCAAGGTCAATACGATAAACTCCATTGCTCGAGCAAAGTTAATACATGCAGTTGTAATCCTTCTGCCTTTAAATACTGAAAAATTTGGGAGCCAGGTACTTGCCTGAGTAAAAGACAATGTACTATACAACCCAACTCATTTGCTTTTATCTGATAAACAAGAAGTTGTTTTATGTAGCAGTTTTGCCCCGGGTAGACATCAAGAAGACCATTCATTGTTTTTTTTAAATAAAAAGATTGCGTAGGGAGGATTGCTGTTTTAATGTCTTGGTGCAGACAGAGTGTATTATTTAATCACATCTTCCATCAAGGATACTAAATATTGATGCAAAAGTGTGTTTTTATTGATTTTTTTTGTAAAACATTTGCTTTAAGAAATGTAAACATCTGAGATAGAAAACACCATTGGAAAGTGACCAAAATACAGAAATATAACATTCCTTAAACTATACAGTTAGAATATCAAAATAAATGCAACAAAAAAATTAGCCTATCCAAGTTAAAACAGCATTTAATATTCAAAAGGAAAACCTTTCACTTCCTCCTTAATTCAATGCTTTCACCTCCAGAAATAGCCCACTGAACAGTCTTCCCTATTAGAAGAGGTTAATGACTTGTTAAATGGTTTAGGGGGCGCTTGAGTAAACCACAAATGTATTTTACATAGTGTTCTGCACTTTGTGACCATGTTGTACATCATTATTCGCAGTCATTATTTTCACTGTCCAGAGCGATATGGTAATATGGGGAATGTATAGACAGGCCTGAACATGAACTATGGGTTTAGGTAGTTTAAAAAAAAAAACACACACACATTTACTACATATTGATGCGGATTTCAATATCATTTTGTCCTCTTTTTCTGTTACCAGTCAAATAGGATAACAGCTTCCTGTAAGAATAACCACGTAGGCTTGATAAAGAAGTTGGCATACTTCAAAACATTGATCTTTTTTGTATATATTTTCTAACTTTGTGGTGTGCGGAGTACCCTTCTATTATCCCTTTATTCAGCACGTGCCTCTCCACAGTAATGAGTGTAATGTGTGACCAAGCAGACTCTTTGGGTCCCCTCTGTCACCTCTTTCTATGTGGGTCGGCGCTGCTGGTGAGAAATACAGACTATCACTTTTGCTGTTTTATTAGTAGGCAACATAAATTGGCGCCTTACATTTTAAGAGAAAACAAATTAGAAAATAGAAACCTAGCTCCCTCTTGGAATGCTGACTGAGCTCTTACTGCTGGTCTACCTTACCAGCCAGGCCCACCTAAGCCAGATCCTGGAAACCTCCCTCAGTATGTCCAAGGTTCTATCTCCAAGCACAGGGATTCTGCCTTGGATACTTGAGCTGTGTGGAAATCTGGACTGGATTCCCAAATCTTGGTCTGGATTCCTTCTTTTTAGCCCCAGCTGGTGTCCTTTCAGCTGGTAATCAGCTACATTCTCTCCCCCTCCCCCGCCGTAGCCCCAAGCTCAGCCCCTTGGGGTTGAGTGACCAATGCTGAGAGGCAGTGGCACATTAAGCAGGTCATGGAACAACATTTTTTGATGTAGATGAATCATCAGCTGTCTCCCCAACATCTTAATTTGCTTCAATAGAGATGGCGTTCTTCATCCTTCAATCTTCACCTTAGACAACTGGTTTGTACTACCCTCTATCAATTGATAAAGCTTCTCTTTAGTCAACCGCTCGGCCTACGTTAGCAGCCACATTGCCACGTGTCTTGGGCTAACAGATAGCACCTTCTTAAGTTTCAGCAGAACCTTCTGCTTCCCCAAGACTTTTCGGGTCAAGTCATTCAACTGCTCATTGGACTCAATGATTCCTCAGCTATATTGCCATCAATGACAGCATGTGCTTTCTGTTCCACATGAAGTAGTTTCTTAGCCTCAAACTCCTGTGACAACTGCTTTAGCAGGTCCTGGTGCTGATTCATCTTCTGAACTGTTCCCTGGTTCTTGTAAATGAATTTCACCAGGAAGCATTGCTGCATCATTTCTGTATGCTCAAATTGCTTGGGAAACTCTGCAACCTGCTCTATGATTCTATCCAAAGCTGTACACATACTGATTCTTAGGATTTATTATCCTTCTCTCTCTTACACAGAGTCACCTGGGTAAGATCGGCCTCAAGAAATAGTTTGGTGCTACTCAGCACAGTCTTCAGCTCCTTGTCTGGTTCTGCAGGTACTTTGTGGCTGCTCAAAAGCTCCTGCTGCTCCCGCACTTTATTATCAGACTGGAGATCTTCTTTCTGCAGAACAGATTGTCTGTCTGTTTCTCCTCAGTATTTGCTCTGGGTATTACTCTGTCCTATGCAGATATGGCAGCTCTTCCTGCTGCAGAACATTTGAGGATAGTCTCCCTTACTGCTCCAGTTAGTTTTTGAGAGTTTTGATCTTGTGTTTAAGCCTCTATTTGTCTGCTGCTGCTATCCAAGCTTCTTCATCCATTCGTTGCACCTGAAGACCTGCAACTGGTGCAATAACTCTTACTTTGCTTCACCTTTAAAGAATTTGGTATTTTTATCTCTTTTTGCAGCTTGGATTTCTGGCTGCACTTTAGGGGTTCTCTCAAGTTGTGCAACCCAATGCTCCAGAGGGTTTTGAGTCCAACTCCTTTCTAGGCGATCTCAGTTCACATTCATATTTTGCTTCTTCTCTCTGGCTCTGTTGCAGTTCTTCCTCTGCACAATCACTTTGTCAGTTCAGGTCCCAACTTTGTCAAACAGCTCTACCTTCTTTTTGCTGTCACCAAGATTTTTCCAGTGAGGGCCAAGTAATGTGACAGTTTTCTGGCCCTTGTGCTTCCTATTCATTTTGCTCAGGGGAAAAAAAAAATATTCTTGTCTCCTGTAATGTGTGCAGCACACGCCTTACTTTATGTGACAATCTGTTCACCACAAGCCTCACACCTACCTGGCACTCTCTGGGGTACACGTCACCCACGTTTCTTTTCCAGTTTGGTTCTTACACAAGCTCTGTGCCTTGTCTTTGTCATCTCTAGCACTGTCACATGTGCCTCTGTTGCCTCGCCCACTAGAACCTATAGATACAACCATATGTGACAAGGTGGACTCTCAGGTCCCCTCTGTCACCTCTCTATATATGGGTTGGCACTGCCAATGTAGGGGAGTAATCAGAATACAGGAATATCACTTTTGCTGTTTTATTAGCAGGCAACATAAATGTGCTGCTGGCCCTTTAATAAACAAAACAAATCATAAAATAAAAAACAAAGTAGCTCCCTCTTGGAATGCTGACTGAGCTCTTAATGCTGTTTGGCCTTACCAGCCTAGAACTAATTCCCCTTCCAGGTCCAGCTAAGCCAGTTCCTGGAAACCTCCACCACAGTCTCTTCCAGTTTACTGCTGCAGTGTCTATAAGGTTTTTTCCAAGCACAGGAATTCTTCCAAATAGGGAATTTCTTCCTGACCCCGGGTGCTGCAGGGAACACCTCCTCCCCACACCTGTCTTAGTGGAGCTCTGCTCCATCTAACTTCTGAAAGATGTTTGATTACAGCAACTGCCTAGGATACTTGGGCTGTGTGGAAATCTGGCACGGATTCCCAAATACTGGTATGGATTTCTTATTTTTAACTCCAGCTGGTTCTTCAAGCTGGGACTCAGGCACATATGCTTACTGTATTGGTTCAATCGTAATGATTGATGTCTTTACAAAAAATAGGAATTAGAGAGTTGTGTTGGAATGGTTTACAAACAAATATAAACTGACATTTCTGAACAGTTATTGTTCTCTTATCTATGGCATTCTGTTTGTCTTACTACATATTATGTGCACTCTCACGCTTTGCCTTCCCATTCTGGTTTTTAGGCAGGGAGGTATCATATCTAAATGTACTTCCATTATCACGAGGGTGAAAACCATTATAGACCGCAAACCCCTTCTCCAGAGTTCACGCTTTAAATAAAAAGCATTAAACTTCAAAAAATTATTTGAAATAAATATACTTGTGTTTTTTGTTTTTGTTTTTGTTTTAAGAATCAATCACCACAATTTAACACAATCTTTCACTGCCATTAGTTCACATCGGTCCTATGTGAAACTGCACCTTTAAGGACATGAAAACTTTTAATTAGCATTAGAAAGGATAAAGAATCATGCAATGCTAGAGTCCGTGAGAACCCCATTTCCCCAAGCACATTCTAGAACAAACAGTATGCATTATTTAATGAGCTGCAAAACCTTTTACTAATGTATTAGCATATAAAACAGTAATATTATCATTAATGTAATTATTTTATTGAATTATTTATATAACTTTCTTTAACTCACACAACCCAACCATAAACTCTGAACTACTTTATAATGGGTTGTTCAATATGTAGGTCTTCACAAAAGTATAAGCAATCTATAGGGCATTCCAAGTACTTTAACATTTACAATAACTGTCCTGGGTGCCACTGTACTCTACAGCCCTAGTATACATTTGTTGGCAATTTGTGTGCGCCACGCATCTCTATATTTGTGTATATGGGGGTGAGGTGCAGGGGGGGTGATGTGAGGTGAGGTGCAGGGGGGTTATGTGAGGTGAGGTGCAGGGGGGTTATGTGAGGTGCAGGGGGAGAGTGATGTGAGGTCTAGGGGGGGTGAGGTGCAGGGGGGTGGGGTGCAGGGGGGTGAGGTGAGGTACAGGGGGAGAGTGATGTGAGGTCTAGGGGGGGTGAGGTGCAGGGGGGTGGGATGTGTGTGGTCTGCAGGGGGGTATTGTGTGTTATGTGGAGGGGGAGTATTGTGTATGGGTGAGGGGGAGAGATGGAGGTGTGAGATAGAGGGTGAGTCTTGCAAAGGTTGATGAGGGGTGCAGGGGGAGATATGAGGATGAGGGGTGCTGGGGGAGAAATATGAAGATGATGAGTGCTGGGGGAGATATGAGGATGATGAGGGAACTGGGAGAGATTGATGAGGGGTGCTGGAGGAGATATGAGGATGATGATGATGATGAGAGGTGCTGTGGGAGATATGATGATGATGATGATGATGATCATGATGATGATGATGATGATGATGATGATTTTACCCATGCGGCCCGAATCTATTTTCCTTGGAACAGTTCGGCCCTTCTCGCTTTACAAGTTGTGCAGGCCTGGTCTAGAGTTTGACTGCCGCCCCCTCGCCCCGTGCTGGTGGTCCTGTGAGCCCCTCCCTTTCACACCTCCTTGCTCTCGCCCTCTTCCACATGTATTTCTCTCCCCCTCTGTCTCTCTTTTTTCCCTATTCTCTTCCTCACTCACTCTCCCACTCACCCCTCTCTCTCTTCCTCACTTCCTGTCTTACACCCTGTTAGGACCAGTATGTCAGGCCAGAATCTGCATTTATGTTAAGCATCCATGTTGTCTGTTCATAACTAGTTAAGTTCTGTAGTCAGCCTTTTGCTGAAATATAATTCCTAACGCACTCAGTTTCTGCCAAATTACATTTCCTTTCTTCCTGCTCAGGATATTGCTAAGATACTTTTTGTATGGACAGTCTCCTGCTCTTTTAGTTAGAATACAAAAGACTGGTTCTCCGAAAGACGCAAAATAGTATAATTAGTTGCTAAAGACTCAAGGTCTCTTTTGATAACAGACAATGAATAAGCTATGTATTCAGACATTGCTTGTATTGGGAGAAACACGTCCCAAAATCATGCCACTAATATGTCCTGCCCCTAAATCCCGCCTCTAATCAAAGCTACGCCCAAGACACACTCAGGTTATGCCTATGTTACGCCTATGTTACACCTCTAACCAATATCTTCTTTTTCCTGTATAAAAGTCAACAAAAATCGAAGATAACAAGTCGCAGGGCGTGAAAGCTTCTCGAGAAGTCTGCTGCAAATGGTGCAGATTGTGTATCCAGTCACAAGGCCTTCAGCTTTCTTGACAGAGGATAGGTTCCTCTCAGTTCTGGAGCATAGCCAAGGAAGAGGTTTTTCCTTCACACCCCCTTTCCACTCTTACACTCTCCCCCCTCCGCTATCACTCAATTACCCCCTCTCACTCAATTCTGTTCCCTCAATCCCACCCCATCTCCCCTCCTCAAACCCTGGCCACACACAAACAATTCCCCCTCCCCCCCACACACAATAAACCCCTAGTACCCACACAATTCCTCCACAATACATACAAAACTAGCCTCCGCAGTCGGACGCATAAGTTCGGCCTGACCTCTGGCAAGGCCCAACTTCCAATACCGGCCGGGCCCCCTGCAGCCTTTGGGCCCGTGACACTTGTCCCGGCTCTCCCCCCCTGTTGGCGGCCCTGAATCTTGCCACCCTTGAGGTTGTGTGAAAAAAAATGCGCGTTTTTAGAAGCAGTTTGCATAAAGGATATACGGGAACTGCAGTTATGATTATAACATTTTTGACAAACTGATTAGATTGGTACAGCCGGAATGAAACCGTTTCTTAGAAAACCTTTTCCGCATGAATTAGACATGTGATAAGAGCTTATGGAATAGCAAAGCATGCCAATCCGATCGGAAAGGGCTCTATAGAAGCAGATTGATACAGTACACTTTGGAGCTAAGAGAATTGGCCCCTATAGTACAAGATTGTCTTTATTGCAGATGGCTGAATCTGATACATAATAATATATATAACAAAGCTAGGTAAAAAATTAAGATTGGCATATGAGGTAATTTGAGATCTGATATGATTTCTGATTTCTGTAGAGGAAATATAATTGCTTTTACCTCAAGCATAGGAC
This sequence comes from Ascaphus truei, assembly GCA_036426205.1. Taxonomy (NCBI): domain Eukaryota; kingdom Metazoa; phylum Chordata; class Amphibia; order Anura; family Ascaphidae; genus Ascaphus; species Ascaphus truei. Next base: position 56,336,424 of record CM071568.1, on the reverse strand, counting down.
ACATAATGTCTTCTGTGGTTCCTCCTAGTGATTTACAGAAGTTATAGAAGGCTTCCAGGTATGACTGCAACAAAAAGCAATAGGAAACCAGATTATAACTTGCACTAAGTAATACACGAAGGGAGAAGCAACACAACACAACACAAAGCAACACAACGATGAGATTTCTAGATCCTTTGAATATTTATTCATGCACCATAAGAAAATATACATCACCCACTTGAAGTGAATTTAATGAGAAAGCACTGACTGTGCATGCATTGTCCCCACTACAGTATATAAACATAGTGAAAAGGAATCTTTCTTATTTAAAGCCTTGATGTCGCTGATTTCAAGGTTTTTCCTACCTAACATTCTACTTATTCGTTTTAATGTAGTCAAAATTGACTGGAATGCTTGTGGAATCTGTTTATACTGTACATCTGGTTTTATTGCTGACAGGCAGATAAATTAATAAGGTAATGCTTCAGTGTTAATTATAATTATGCTCATAGTAATTTTGGCGTATTTGTAATCCAGTTTTTAGTTACATATATAAAGCATGCTAGTCAATTGTGCTGACACTTTTCCACTGCTACAGAAGTGGTCATTTCAATATGTAATCAGGATACTGAAGGTCAGAGTCTGAGAGTGGAGACACTGGAGCATTCATGCTACAAAAAAAAAATGCTTAGGCCAAGTGAGGCAGTGATGGTGGATACTGTGGGTACGTTTAAAAAAATGAGAAGATATATTAGAATCGGATATGCTGATTAGCATTAAACAGGTTGTGGCACATTTTATCCAGGGAAATATCTGATTGCAGCGTAAATTATAGTTTTTTTTTTACTTATAAAATATAAATGATAAAATGTTTTTTGTTTTACTTCTTGATATTTATAAATATAATCTAGTAAAATGACTCGCACACATGGTTTAGTGAATGAGGAGCAGTGCGGGCTTTAACGTTTTGGCATAATTATACCGTACGTATATTTGTTTTCAAAATACATCAGAAAATAAAGAAAAACAGTAGCAGAGCAAAACCAAGATTCATCCTTATGTTATCATAGTTGGATAAAGACCTTTTTATTTTTATATATAACTACATAGCTTGGCTGTGCTCTGCTTCTGTTTTCTGACTAGCGCACAGAAACTCCTGTCTATATGCTGGAAAATAGAACCCTGAAGAATAGATTCCGAGTCCCTCCAAATGGGAGCTCTACAATATAACTCTCCAACCAAGATGTTCCTACATCGTTACATATGATATGCTCTGTGTTTTCTTTTTTGGCTACATAGTGTTGTGAACTAGGTAGGTATCTTAAATGTTACCTACCTAAAGTGTACATTTACCTAACCACACACATTGCTACGGAGGGTTTCAATACTTTGCAGGGCCTCTCTTGTGGCAATGTAATAAAAGGAATGAGTAGGAGGTGACAATAAATGCAATGATTATACAGCAACACTTCTAAAACTCCGTTTTTAGTAAATTGGTTTGCAAATGTATTTTCCACCACATTTGGAAGCGAACCACCTTTAAAATAGTGAAAATGTTAATGCATAGTTTACAAAATGTCTTTAATGAGAGCAGCTCTTTAAGTGTTCTAATCTGCAATGTATAAGCATATCTGGCAACGGTTCATCCAGACCCGTCTCTTACCTTATAGAGCTTGTTACGCATTATTTCAATGTTCATTTCATCCATGTCATTTTCAGACAGACAGTCTTGGAAGAAGGCAGCTAGGAGAGAAACAAATATCCATTAATCACATCTGAAAGCACAACATTGTTACTATATGGCTGATTCCATATGTACTGAAGCTTCGATACATATAGAATTAGCTACTATGTATCAAATAAAGGAATAAGAGTGGTGCTATGTATTAATACCTAGCAATGGTTTGCAGTGTGCTGGGACCAATCAGTTATCTTAGTTTGAAAGGTCCGCCGGAACGAGAGTAATAAAAGAGTAGGATTTTGTATGAGTAAATTTTATCTTGATAAAATCAATCATTTATTTATGAGTCTATTTAAATAGATCAGTTGAGAAAAAGGCTTTTAAATATATATTTTAAAACAATATAAAAACAGTAATTAGTGTATAACATCTATGTATACCTTATTCTTTTTATTAGATCCATTGAATTGTTCTTTACTGGACCAGCTACTGTAACTACTATGTATAGATGCACTTTTTTCAAGACTGGTACGTGTTCTGTTATGCTTTTTATTGTGTCTTTGATAGTGACACTAAAGAAAAATGACAATTGAGGACAAAAGATAAATCATTTTTAATTTTCTTACCAAGAGGTGTATCAACTAAAATAGCATTAAACAATTCTGCTTGAGTCTGAGCAATGTTAACTGCTTCCATCTGCTCAAAGCTGCCCAGTGGATGGCACTTAGGAACCAGTTCAGAAATAGGACGTTGGTGTAAAGTCCCCGTTATCAGCAGAATCACATTGTCAATCATGTAGCTGTACCTACGGTAAGAAGACAGAGGTTAAAACAAAGGCCATACTGTATATTCCAAATAATACCTTAGCAAACGTGAGAAATTACCAGTTAGCTTTATTATACAACTCATGAAAGTAGAAATAGCTGTGGTAATCTAGTTGCGATAGTGCAGAGTAAATGAGTACCTCAGTATTAGGTGATATCTATTGTTAGTCCAAATAAAAAAGGTATCATAAGACAAGCTTGAGAGTTCTCCTCTCTTCCTTAGGACAGTAATACTGTTTTTTAAAGATTCCAATCTGAGGTCAAATCTCCATGCCGAGAAGAGCGGAAGGGAAGCTCCCTTTCCGGCTCTGCGGTATGGATTGAGACCCTCAGCCACGTGCCCGATGTCCTGCCGAGGTTCTCTGCTGTTCTGCTTGGAGTGACGGTAGAGCCGCTCGACCCTCTGGCCAAGATCCACGCTGACAGCGAGGGTGCCACAACCTCCGAGGTACCGGTCGGGAAATCCCGCGCTCCCAAGTTGGCGATCGTTCTATTGGTTCCTTACTCTGAGTTTAGCTCCACCACCTGGAGAAGAGAAGGCCGCAAGGGCTTACCTGATACTGCTGCTGCCTCGGTGAGTGCCAAGTCCTCTGACTCCTTTTTCCTGCAGTGCCGGGGGAGAAAGGGAGAACGGAGCTCCCCTGGTGCTCCCGCTGTTGCTTCAGCGGGATCAAGTATTGCCAGGAGCCGTGGCATAAGGATACTTGCCGGGACTGTGGACACTTGCATGACTCCGCTCAAGGAGATCTTAATGGTCTCCCAGTTTCTGGACTCTAATGTGCTCATTCCACCCTGCCCTGTCCCAGTACACCCTGATGCTGTTCACCCTAATGTTAACACTATGACCCCTTGGGCCTTGTCACCAGAAATGCCTGATGTCCCCATGATTAATGGTGTTGTTATGCCTTCTCTTCCTGTCACACCTATGGTAGGGGTATCACCCCGAGGGGAGGAGGGTCAGCGCAAGGCTGCAAAACAAGCTGAAATACAGAGGTTGATAAAAGTATGGAATGTGGGGCATAGTATCCGCCAGAATAGCGTAGAATATATCTCTGCTTCTGGGAACAAAAGATTCTATTCCATAAGAGTGCCTGATAGTCAGGGCAATATGCTGAGGAAGCCTGACCCGGCCCACTACTATTGAGGTAGCCCTGCCATGTTATTGCAATGTTACCATTGTATTGCCATGTATGTGCAAATGTTATTGCATTCATGTTATTTAAAACCAGAGACAGAACATGAAACACAGACAGAGCTCAGTGCTACATCCAAAGACACTAATACACGGTACAGTGCCTAAATATATATATATATATATATATATATATATATATATATATATATATATATATATATATTTTGAATAAAATGGTCTTTTAGTTTAACTCTTTGGCCAAAGTGTTGTAAGCCCTTGAGCCCCTCCAATGCAGACCACGTCTCAAGGGTCCTAACACTAAAATAGATTCTTAATAACTTGTACATTACCAGGAAGAATGATTTATAATAAATCTGACAAAATTAGTTGCATAGTTCTAAGTCTGATTGAAGCTCTTATTAACCTGTATACTACCAGGAAAAGCACTCTGTATTAGATTTGTCGCAATCAAACTGCAAGCAAGTTCCCATGGGTGTGGAAGGTGCAAAGGAGTGAGCTTTAACCATTTATTTATACTTTATACTTTTAAACCTGTCCTGTTTCTCCCCACAACACCGTGGAGCACTCAGCCCTCCTGTTTACCAACAGGTACAGCACTACACCTAGACAGTAGCCAGATAAGAAGCAGACCCCCCAATATCATTTAGGGTGGGGGTACAAGGTCTACAATTAGAAGAAGGATGGTCCTGGCATTGAACCTGTCGCAACCAGCTGCATGAAAAGAAAACCTGTTTACTTGGACAGTGGGGAGGGCTTTAAACCCTGGGTGGGAGGAGCCACTAACCTCCAAAACAGCTGAGACCAGCTGGACAAAGTTAACAAACACACAGATACCCAGCAAGCTCTCAGAAACCCCCCCCCCAAATTACCACATATATATATGTGTATATAAGTGTCAAAAGGAGTGCTACTAGGTTTGGCTAATTGTACAAAACAAGAAGCAAAGAAGTCCAGAGCAACATCCAATGTGACAAAAATACACAGTGAAATAACTATATATCTCTTGAAAAAGGGTCATTTAGTTAACCCTTTGGCCAAAGCGTACTGTATAAGCCTGCCAGCCACTTTCAAGGCATGACCATAATATCGCAGGTCCTAACACTAACTGATTAAAATCCTTATCTTTTTCTTTTTACTATATATTTCTCAAAGTGTCCTATGTGTCGTTGCCTGTCTGTCTGTCTGTATGTGTCTCCCTGTGTCCCTCCCTGTGTCCCTAGCGGCAATCAGATTGGACCTTGGGCCAGGCCAATGAGATTGCTCCCTTGGCCCGCCCGCCCCCGCACACCTCTCATTGGCCTGAGGCGGAGTGACGACACACACACACACCGCGGTGCTCATCGGGACCCGCGCGCACCTCCTCCTCTCCCCGGGTCTCCCGCTTTCCCGCGCTTTTTCCTCCCCCCCCCCGGCGCCGCTACAGTCAGCGGGGGAGCGGAGCGAGTGCCCGGGACACAGCGGGGGACTCTCACCTCCCCACGGCTCTCACCACCCATAGGCCACTCCCTCAACCGGCGCTCACTCCCCTCCTCACCTCCCCCACTCACCCCCCCCGCTCCCCCCCCCCCCCACTCCCCCCCCCCCCCCCCCACAGAGCACACCCCCCCCCCCCTCACACAGGCCTCTCCTCCGGCTGTCTCTGCCTCTCCCCGCGGGAGGTGCAGCACCTCCTCACCGGAGTGTCCCAGCCTCGCCGCTGAGGAACCCGAGGTTGAGGAGGAGGGCGTCCGGTACCCATAGGAAGAAGAGCGCGGCCGTGTGCAAGGTGAGTAAACGCAGGTGAATGGGTTATTTAACGCGTCCCTGACTCACCCTGCCCTTTGCCCCCCTGCCCTTTGCCCCTCTGGCCCCCTCACACTGCCTTTGCACCCCCCACCTTTGCAAGAAATAAACAAGTGCTGAGAGTTGGACACAAAAGTCCCCGCACATCAAAGTAGAAAAGGAAGATGAGAAGGACATGAACGTACCAATGAAATTTGAAACAACACTCAATAAGGACATGTTGAAAAACTTATTCCCTGCCCTATATCCCCCTGCACTTTGCCCCTGCCCTGTGCCACTGACCTCACATCCCCTGCCCTATGCCACCGACTGCTGCCTATTTGCCTCAAATTCCAATGCCCTTGCCCCAACAATGACCGCCCTCCTACGTCCCTAAGCCATCCTAATGCCCATTTGCCCCCCTCCCTCCCTCCACTTCTTTGCCCTCTGGCCCCCTGCCCTCCTTGGCCCTTTGCCCTATGCCAATCCCCCCAATGCCATTGCTCTCACCCCTGCCCCCCTTTCCCCCTCCCCCGCCCTTGGCCCCTCCCCTGACCCACTCCTAAATGCCCTTTTCTTTTGCCCCTGACCTCCTAATTGCCCGTTTGCCCCCTTGCCATCCCCTCTCTAAGAAGGAACACACTTGTGAACCAGGACTAAAGACTAGATGGATAACGGTCGTGCACACAACAGGCCTCGTAATATAATAAACATGCCCGTTTGTGCCCCATGGCATTTGGCACCCCCTGCCCTCACTAATGTACACACTTTGCCCCCCTGCCTCTCCCATGCCCCCTGCCCTGCCCTCCCCTGACCTTTCCCCCTGCACTTGTTGGACTCTTGCCCCACAACTTTTCCCCTTACCCTCCTGCCCTCTTGCCCCCCTCCGTGAACCTGATGGCAACACAAATTGACATTGCGCAACCATAAATCCAATGACACATATTGCACCATAACACGTAACTGCCAGGATTGCACCCCCCTTTGCCCTTTGCCCCCCCCCCATCACTAACTCCCTGCCCACCACTCCTCACATCATGCACTCTTGCCCCCCTGCCCTCCCCTGCTCTTAGCCCCCACGCCCCGCCCTTAGATCCCCCCAGCCCCTCCCTGCCATTTGGCCACCCAACCCTCTCCTGCCCTTGGGCCCCCCGCCCCATCCCTGGCCCTTTGGCACCCACCCGCCCCTTTCCCTGCCATTTGGGGCCCTCCGCCCACCCTGCCCTTTGGCCCCCCTGCCATTTGGCGCCCCCCGCCCTCCTGCCTTTGGCCCCCCCACCCCTCCCCTGCCCTTTGAGCCCCAGCGCCCTTTGGCCCCCCCGCCCCTCTCCGATTTCCCTTTGGCCCCCGCCCTCCCTTTCCCTTCGGCTTTGCCCCCACCCCACCACCTTCCCTCCCTTTGGCCCACCTCTGCCCTCCCTGCCCTTGGACCAACCCCACAACCACCTTCCCTTTCCACCACGTCCTCCCTGCCCTTTGGCACCCCCACCCCTCCCTGCCCTTTGGCACCCCCGCCCCTCTGCCCTTTGCCCCCCTGCCCCTTCATGCCCTTTACCCCCTGCCCTTTGCCCTCCCCGCCCTTCCACGCCCCTTGGCCCCCCCCGCCCTTCCACTCCATGCCCCCTGCCCTTCCACGCCCGGGCAACGCCGGGTATATCAGCTAGTTTACCTCTATAATTAGAACAAGTATGGTCCTGGCATTGAACCTGTCACAACCAGCTGCATGAAAAGAAAACCTGCATATGTATATAATTACATATTTTGTCTGCATATTTATTGGGTGGTGGCAGTGGATTAGATTTCAATTGAGTAAGGAGTTAATATGAACTAATTTGAAGTACCTTTGTGAAGGAGAAAGGTGAGTTGGTTAATTTGGCCATGTGTATTAACCCTGGTTGCATTTAAAAGTCACATGCTCACAAGTGTACTGTCTGTGACAGATAGTATAGTGGGAAGGAATGAGGAGAGATATTACTCATTTGAGGGACGTGGGTCAGCTAGAGATCTGTGTATTAACCCAGATTAACCTGTATGCAGGTCACATGCTCACAGGTGTGCGGTATGCGACACCCAATTTATAGGTTACGTTATCAGTGATGTTAATAAAAGCTGTGTTCTTTTTTCCCCCCAAACTACAGTGGTTTGTTATTTCAAGGGGATCATGGGTATGTTTTATGAAATGATTTTCTTTCTCAGAGCCCTTAGGAGGTCAAGAGTCATGTATAGAGAAGGGTGAGAAAGTGGTAAGCTTTGCAAGAGATGCCATAGTCAATAGCTTATCTAGTGGCAAGACAACAGAGGTATTTAAGGAAGGGCAAAGTATTTTCAAGGGTTCTTATATACAAAAAGTACAACCAGCAAGGCAGCTTTCTTTGATTTGAATACAGTGTTGAAGCAAAAAGAACCCATGGATGGTTGTTGTAAAGAAATTGCGTGACATTTTCTTCAGTGGTTTTCAGAAGACCGAAGGAAGGAGTAATACAGTTTCCAATCCTCTTTTGGGGGGTACGGTTGGGGGTTAAGAGATGCCAATATAACATAATGTAACAGAGCTGTAGGTTTAGAATGGTTAGCCTGGAGAAAGGAAGAAGATTGCATAGAGAGACAGAAGAAACCTTACTCAAACTGTCCATATAAAAGAGAGAATAAAATATAGGACAACATTTATTCAGACAATCACGTAATTTGCATTGGAATTTGAATTTTTTGTTTTGATTTGCCGACAAATATTTCACTTACGTGATGAAGTTAAGAAAGGTGGCAAGTGGCTCAAAAGCGTGATTTCTAAAGTAATGAAATTCAGTCAAGAGTTTTTCTTTCAGTTTTTCGTCAATATTAGATACTGTGAGTGAGCCTGTTTCATTTGCTAGGAAGGTGCCATAGTCTGTGGACTGGAGATGTAACTTCAAGTCTAAAAAATAAACAAAGGACATACATTAACAGGCAAAACCTCTCTGATACATGTAGGAATACATGTATTCATTTGTACATAACATCACATAATACCAACATGTGCACCATTTAAGGTGTATGTAAAGTGGGGGGAAAGGTGACTTTAAATAGCTCTTAAGCTCCAAGCTTCAAGGTGATTAAAACATAATTTAAAAAAAAGAATATAATTGAATCATATTTATGTTATTTTATCATAATTTTAGTAAAACACTAATGTATGAAAGGGATCAAATTAGTTGGGGCCCTATTAAAACTGAAATCAATATTTCTCAAACTGAAAACTAATGGAAGATTTCATATATAAGTATCTGATCAGGATGGACAATGTAGATAATCATATACTATAATTTAATTTGATATCCAAAACAGGTGGAAGGTTGTGGTAACTGCCCCCTTTGCTCCCTAAATAGTTTCTCTGAGCAGCAAACAAGATATAAAGGGCAAAAGTAGAATTCTATTATAAATGTTTAACTGTGTGAACTTTTAAGTTTGCGAATGAAAAAAGTGCAAACTGTTGCAAAAAGTTGAACATTCGAAAAAGTTTGTCTACCTTTTGATTTTCAAAACCAAAACACGAAAAATGTTGATAACCAAAACACGAGTGAAAGTGCCCAAACGTCAAATCCATATCTAAATATATCATGGATTTATTCAGAATTATTTATAAAGAGAAATAGCAATTTGCTGGGAGTCTTAGGCAAGAAAGTCAGTGCCTAACCTAGGTTGACCAATTAGTGAACAATGGCCTAAGATTACCCTATATATCCACATAAGTCTCTATTTTTCTAGTTTTTTAATCGATTATTTATTAAAATGTAGACATATACTTGAAAACGAAATGGTAACTCTCAATGTATTACTTCCTGGTAAAACATTTTTTATAAAATACATTTTTTATAAATAAATATAGACCATATTAATTAATGATTGCTGGTACTAGCAATCCATAGCACAAACAATGTTAGCATGCTTTATATACAGTACTTTACATAATCTACTTATTTCTGTTCAGAATCCTCTAATTGTGAAAATATGAACTGTAGAAGTTTAAGTTTTAACCTATATCTTTGTTGGAACTGCCAGTCATTCCTGTTTCAGTTCCCTTTTTAAATAGAAACGAGTATCAAAATGAAAAAGGCTTTCAGTGAAGAAGGTCAGAACAGCATTAGGAATATCCTCTCGCTGGTAAATCAGTCATCAGTTCTTGTAAAATTCAAAAACATGCCACTGGCTGTCGAACAAAACCAGTATACATGATGGAGATACTGTACTTTAGATGTATTATGAAACATTGCAAGTTTTAGATTTGATGGTACAGTATAAGCACATCGGAAATATGGCTTAAAGTTATATCAGCCGAATAATACTAGACACGATACATAAAGCTTGGCCCTTTGCAGACGCACTTACCAGAATAACCTCCCACTGTCTTTTGTATTATTTGTTATTTATATGATTGTCACGTGTATTACTATTGTGAAGCGCTATGTACATTAATGGCGCTATATAAATAAAGACACGCATACTTACATACAGAAAAGATAGAACAATGCAGCAAGTTTTCAGTTTACTGATGATGTGTCATGAAAGACACTTTAATTATTGCTAAACTTAGTGGGCACATGACTATGATTATGGTTATAAGGCTGTTGAGTCATTTCTGAAACTCAAAACACTGCTCTGTTTTCCCAATGAATGTTCTTCCTCTTTTTGTTCAGATGGCTTTGTTCTATGACTGACCCAATGTTCCCTTGGATATAAATACTGTTGCACATCACAGTTTATCACTGGAAACACATATCTAATATTTCCCATAATCACCCAGAACAATTGTATTAGGCGACAGCAAGAACTGCAAACTAAATCTGCCGTACTCCTGGAACATAGAAAAGAATAAAGAAACTGACCAATTTCAGCTTTTATCTGTATAACCAAACGCGTGGCTATAATAACCCACAAACAGAGGGGCTATAATAATATAACGGTGACATAAAATTCTTTTGTTTGCATTAAACAAAGTCTCCTCTGTATATGCATTCAGTGCCCTTAAAAATAACATACTTCGAACGATAAACACATTTAGTACTTCAAGCTCCGTTATTTTTCTGGAACATAATGATAGCAAACGATAGCACTCATATTGCCAAAGGAGCAAGCCTCTCACGCTTCCATTTCATGCTCATAGTGATTCTAGACTAGTGGATGCATTGATGGTTCATGGGTAGTGGAGCCGTCACTGGCCAGTGGGGATCACTACATGTCATGGCTGTCATGCCAGCTAATGATATTTTTTCTTTTTGATTGGGGTTTCGTTTCCAGTGTTTATTTTATTTTTGATCTCTTTGTAGGGATTAGTAGTTTGGAAAACAAAACAGCACAAATATATCAATAGCCTTTATCCCCCCCATATTCTGTACCAGGAACAATGCTATTTGTTTGCTCCAGGAATGCCCCGACTTCCCGGATATGAAAATTAGAAACTGTCATTTGTTTTCCATTTCATGAAATGAATATATACCAGCGTACGTTCCTGCAAGCAAAAAAAATGTTTTTGATTTTAATGGAAAATGTCACATTTTTATGTTAAGTGACATCAGCAGCCAACTGGATTCTTTTTCTGTGTTTTACTAGCAAAAAGGTTGATGCCTCAGGAACCATGGAGCGCCTTAAAATTAAAATATTGTGATTAGGCCAGAAGGGAATCTCCAGTTCATATTATGGAAAAAGCAAAAAAAATAAATAAAAAAAAAAGTGGTGGGGAGGAGAGCTTCTCCTTTAAAAGAGTGTCTCTCTGTCCGTTTAGTTTAAAATAGCAGAAATTGTTGAAAATGGGGACCTACTGTAAGTTGCCATTCCCTAAAAATGTAACAGTTTTAGGTTCGAGTCTATAGGCTATACGGAGTGTATATTTCAAACGTAACAAAAAATGTCCCAGGTAGAGTAGTGAAAACTTTTTGCCTAATTTTGCGATCCATGCAAAATTTGCCCTTTTTTCACAGAGGAAAGATTTGCAGTTTTAAAAGTTCGCACTCACTTTCCCAGTAAGAGACAAACTCCATTCCACTGCCTCAAAAATCGTGGGAGATAAATAGGGTGACCATATTTTGCCAGTGAAAACCCGGAACTGTTGCGCATGCGCGAAAGGCCCGCGCCGACCACACATGCGCGAAAGGCCCGCGCCAACCACGCATGTGCGAAAGGCTCGCGCTGACCATGCATGTGCAAAAGGCCTGCGCCGATTGTGCATGTGTGGCAGGCAAGAGCCAGATCGCCTCTTGCCAGCCGTGTATGTGCAACCGGCTCTTGCCTGGCATTGCGTGGGCCATTCGCGCATGCGCCAACAGCAAGAGCCAGTCATGCATGTGCAGGATCAGCTCGCCAGCCACGCGTGCGTGATTGGCTCTTGCCGGAAGCGCATTTGTGATCGGCGTGGGCCATTCATGCACGCGGCAACGGCAAACAAAAAAACGCTACGTCTTCGCACTTTTTAAAAAGTCGTCGGGACACAATGCCAAAAACAGGGACAATACCAGAAAAACTAGGACTGGTCTGGTCACCTTGAGGTAAAGTCATATTGTAGGGTCTGTTTGTTGTTTGAGTATAGATTTGCTGGTGATATTGGTACACCAATTTTGCTAAAACTTAGACAAGTTTGAGCTAATTTGACAAGAACCTTGACAAGTTGCTGCAATTTTTTTGCCCAAAAAGTTTGAGGAGACGTTTTAGGAAAAGATTGAGTGAAAAACAAATCTTCTCAAGTTTGTACATATTTAGTCCCTGATTGTTAAAATATCTTCTAAACTTTATTCTGTACAAACTGTTGCAGAACAGCTCAGCTAAGCTTCAAGAAATGTTTTGCCATGGCGTCTGGTTTGAGTTTGCAGTACAGTACAGTATGTAAACCAGTATGTTTTGTAAACGACTGTATATCACCGTGCAGTCGACTCAAGGAATCCAAAAGGTTTTTCATAAAACAAAAAGTAGAAAAAAAATGCATGGTTATTTAAGCTGCTCCTATCAGTCACAACGAGGTCTATAAAAACCAGCAGTGTAACATAAACATTATTGGATATTACTGAACCATACTGAATGCTACCAGTGTAAACTGCTTCCACTGCGAGAGATGTTTGTCCCCTAATCAAGTCCTGCACACGGCTCTGCTCAAGACTCTGTTGTCAAAACACAGTAAAGGTCATATTCTTTCAGATGCCTGGGAATAGTGACACTGATCATGCACAAGGTTACATATCATTAACCAGCAACTTTAATTGAGGAATGGAGAGGTAGACTTTAAAAGAAAATGTAAAATTCTGTTCTGATTTAGTATAGGATGAGAGGGGAAGATCTTTAAAGGTGCAGCACTACCCTTATTTTAAATGCACATTTTTTGTCGAGGTGACCATTTAACCAAGTCTTTGTATTTTCTCAGGTAACTATTTTATACTATTGTTTCATACAATTGTTTTATGCTGCAGCACACTAGATATATCTGCAAATCTGTAGCATTATACCATAGTCTTTAACTTTTAGCAGAGAAGGGCCACACAGGCGCTAGTGTTTCATGAATGCTCAGTGCAGCATGTCTGTTGTACTCCACATGTCTTTGTACAAACATACATGATGGAAAAAGAAAATATCCAGGAAATACTCAGAAATTTTTCTGCTTTTGATCAGTTTTTCAAAGTGACAATATTTCCTTGTATATAAATAAGTTTGAGAAAAGTGTGACTAAATGCTCATTTAAATATTCCCGATGATGAATATCGGAATGAAAAGCATCAAGTTTAACATATGTTTGAGTTCTCAATGTATGTTTTTTTGCCCTTTTTAATTCTCTTCCCATTAATATGAAATACAGAAGATGTCTACATGCATATGTTTAGTAATCAAGATGGGAATTAATAAAGTATCAATAGGGTTTGCAAATGTAAAAACAGCGACACATTAAAAAAATTATATATAAAAAATGATATCACCAACTGCTCCCTTCTTTCTCTCCCCCCTCCTCCCTCCATTCTGTCTCCCCCCCTGTTCTCTCCCTCTCTCCTATTCCACAGACTTTACAAGGAGAAGGAGGGAGAGAGAACAGAGGGAGACAGAATGGAGGGAGGAGGGGGGAGAGAGAATGGTGGGAGGAGGGGAGGGAGATAGAATGGAGTGGGGAGAGAGAATGGAGGACGGAGCCAAGAGAGAGAATGGGAGGGGTAGAGATGGGGGAGAATGAGGGAGGGGGTGAGAGGGGGGTGATAGGGGTGACAGAGGGAGGCGATGTGGAATGGGGGAGAGGATGAGGGGTGAGAGAATGGGGGGCGGGGGAGAATGGGGGGGTGGAGAGAGAAGGGGAGGGGAGAGAGATTGGGGAGAAGGGGAGAGAGAGAATGGAAGGAGGAGGGTAGAAGAGAGAATTAAAGGAGGAGGGGGAGAGAATAGAGGGGCGAGAAAATGGAGGGAGGAGGGTAGAGCAAGAATAGGGGGGGAGAATAGAGGAGGAGAGAATAGGGGAGAGAGAATGGAGGGGTGAGGGAATGGGGAGGGATGGGGCAGAGAGAATGGAGGGAGGGGCAGAGAGAATGGAGGGCGGTGGAGGGAGAGAAGAGTGGAGGGCGGTGAGTGAGAGAAGAGTGGTGGGGGGAGGAGGAGGATAGAGAATAGGGATGGGGAGAGCAAATGGGCAAGGGGGAGAGAGGGAGGGGTGAGAAAGGGCAAGGAAATGGGGAGCAGTGGGATGGAATGGGGGGATAGGGAAGAGAGAATGGAGAGAGGGGGAGGGCAGGTGCAGAGGAATGGGGGAAGGGGAGGGAGGGGGACAGAGAATGGGGAGGTGGGTGAGAGAATAGGGGGTGAGGAGAGAGAATGGGGGAAAGGGGAAGAGAAAATGGAGGGGGGGGAAGACATGATGGGAGGGAGGGAAGGGGAGACAAAATGAAAGCATGGAGACAATGGAGGGAGAGGGAGAGAGGATAAATAAATAAATAGAAAACAAACACACGTTATCTTATCATTAAAAGCACATTGCAGTCAGGTAGAGGAGGAGCAGTGCCACCTAATGGCTGGAGGAGTCGGTGAGCTACACGCAGATCCTGCTCCGCTCCTCCTCTCTGCTACTGGCCCAAAGTTTTGACTTCTGACCGGCCCGGCTCTGCGAGCATCCTCCGACCTCCACAAAAACGGGACATTAAAAAAAATTGTCTGGCCACCGGGACAGTTCCTTAAATAACGGGACTATCCCATCTAAACCGGGATGTCTGGTTTGCCAAATTATCAAGCAATAGGTCTTCAATATAGTGAGGCAACTCTGTAGTTTTATATTTCAGAACTTGGCATATAAGTACAATAGTAAGTTAGTAAGTCAGTTGGCACCACAACTTTTTTATTTACAGATTTAAATTTCCAATTCTTTTTTCACGTGAAAACAATAAGGAAAAATGTAGATAGATACATTTTATCTACTATACTACCTAGCTTTTTTTAATTTTCTTATCAAACTGCCACATATATTAAAAGACATATACGTCTGCTTTCTGTTTAAAAGAATAAATGATTTCATTTAAAAATCTCCTCTCCTTTGCTGGTTTTAAAGTGCAAATATACCACAAACCTTTTACAAATGATGCCTACAAATGTGCTATTTCCCCAAATTCAATACAATTATGCTCTCCTACCTCAGTACTACTATTTTAGTGGCACCTCTGTACACACATACACAGATGCAGTCAAATTAGCCATGAGCCTTAGGTGAAGGGTCGGTCATGACATTATTGCCTCCCCCTACCCCCCTTCTGGCTGTGCTATTGGCTGTGGTATGGAGGGGCTTGTGTCAGGGGGGCAGAGCAGCCCCTGGGCTATATTACATGATGCAGTGGGGGCTGTACGTCCTCTCTCGGCACAACTGCAGAAGTTTTTCCCACCTTCCATGTTGTTGGTTATCACCAATAATCTGTGTCTCGTTGTTGCGCTTCTTACAGATTTATGGATCTTGTGTGTTGATGGGTTATATATATATATATATATATATATATATATATATAATGTATTTTTTTGTATTTGCAATCTATACAAGAGAATGCCATCGCTGCGGGGGTTTCATAGGGTGCCAGTCTGGGTCCTAGGACAGATGGTGCGCTAATGTCCTGAGTTGTTTTGGGCAGATGGCGTGATGCCCGGTTGGTATATATACAGCCATGGGCAGTCTGGCATGGTTCAGTTTATGGGATATATATATACACACAATATATATATGACCCTAAAGGTTGAAAGAGCTGTCTGTGAGTGGGTTAACTGGCTTTGCATCTGATCTCAGGCTGTGTTTAAAAGCTCTGTTTAAAGCAGCGAGCATTGGCTTAAGGGTTCCATGTAATAATGGATTCAAGGCAAACGGTGGCACTGTGTGATCATTTGCATGTCATTTCCCAGAATCCCTTGTTGCAGTGGAAGCACTGAATGCTAGGTGATAATGGTGAAAAGCAGGGTTGCATACCTGTCTAAGACATGTGAATGTGCTCACAAGTAATATTTGTATCTGATATAGATATATATATATATGTAACACATATTCCCCCACCCAATCGCATATAGTGTGTGTGTGTGGGGAACCTAATATTACCAGGTGTGGTGCTTTACCTGTTAGGCTCACAGGAGGCCTAAACCTTCGCCACGGGGAGCCTGGGGCACGTATAAATAATAGGAGTAACGTCGTACTCGGTGCAGCGCCTCCACCTGCGATGGCTCCCACCGGAGGGGGATTGGTTTGTCGCAGGACAATATATATATATTCCACACACAGCATGTAAACAACCAATGACTTTACTAGTGCAAACGTACTTTTGCAAATAATCAACTGGTGTCCCTCACTAGAGGAGACACTAACTAATGCGTCTCGCATGACGCTCCCACCTCCACCGGGTGATCCCACCCCGTGTCCAGGAACCCCACACAATATGTCCCCCACCCTTCAAGTGAGATGATATGTGTGACTGCGCAGCCACTGGTCCCGTATGAATATAATTTAGGATAGTTGGTACACTTGGTGATGGTTACCTGCCGAGCACTCCAGTGCCCGGGCCTGCCAAGGAGCTTTACAAAGGATCCGAAGACTGCTGAATACAGGAACTACCGTCCGGGGCGATCCCACCCGGATGGCTGCTGCAGCGGCAGCGGAGGTCTGAGCCCAAACCTCTGGATGGACGCGCAGCGTCCGCTGTATCCCTAACTGACTCTGGATAGTAAGGGGCAGGGTCCCTAACCTGGGGCCTATCCCTGAAACAACCCAAAGCTACTGGTGGCTCAGGGCTATGTGGGGCCTAGGGGGCTGCTGGCCTAGTGCAGGGAGTCACTGACTCCTACACCCTACCTTCTTCACCTAGCTGCTCCTGATGGCGACTGACTCTGCTGCCAAAACCCCGCAAAATGTATCAATCCCTCTGTGCAGGGAGATACTCTTGCCCTATTGGCTCCCTGGCGTCACGGGGGTGGTGCTGAGGCTCATGGAACTTGTAGACCCTTCCAAGAGCCTGTCCCTGGTAGGCTAGGGTTCGCGCGCTATCACTGCGTATGTGCAATGTCTCTGGCTGGCCGCCGCATGCGGGGACTCACTGCGCATGCGCGAACAGGCGCAAGATGGCGACGCACTGCTCGGGAGCCGCCGGGGACCTCCGGAGCACCGGAGTGCTCCCTGCACGGCCCCCACCCTCCAGTAGTGCCGGCGGGTCTGTCGAGTGACCCCCGGCAGCGGAGGTAACGAAGGGGGGGTCGCGGGACAGAGGGAACCTGGCTACATCCTCCCCCTGGTAAAACCCCAACGACCTCGCTCGGGACACAACTCAAACACGTACAGAAATTATATAATAAAAATGCAGTTCAATTATATAACTTAGCACATTCACATTGACTTTAAACGATGTTGCACAATTCTGTGAGCATCACAATCACAGATTGGATTTTGCTCCGAGACCACTGCTGAGCCTCATAATGGGGTGCCCCAATTTGATCATAGGTTACCCGATTCGGAGGGTACCTGACTCTTTGACTCCTTTGGAGCTGTTCTTCTGCAACTCCCTCGGGGAAGTAATAAACACAGTCCTGAGGCTCAGCCTCTTCCCTTGAGGGGAGAAATGTCTCTGAATGGGCTTTGTGGGTCCAAAGGCTGGCCCGCTGGAGCCACCTTAGTAGGCGTTGTCCTACGGGGCCCTTTACCCGTAGCTTCTCCGGGAGATGCCCCTCCAATTGGAGGATCCCTTTGAGAAGGTCCTTCCATAGGATCTTCCGGTGTGTCAGGGTGGGTATGATCATGTACAGTCTCTTGATCAACTTTTGAGGGATCGGGCTCACCGTTCAGTGGTGTGGCCAATATTTCAGCTTCCTCATCTCCCACTTGTGGAATGGGGAGAAGATGGTTACGGTGCCATACCTTTACCCGGCCTTCATTGTCTTTGATGCGATAGACCGGGAGGCCAGGCATCTGAGATTCTATTTCATATACACTGTCTCTCCATCGGTCGGCCAATTTGTGTTTTCCTGGGATTCCCAGATTTCGAAGCAACACAGCGTCTCCAGGACGAAGCTCCCTATATTTGACCTTATGATCGTATCGCCTTTTATTGTCAGCATTCAGCTTAGCTGTAGACTTCTCAGCCTGTTGAAAGGCCTGCTGCAAGCTGTCTTTAAGTCTTTGCACGTATTTGAAATGGGTAGCATTGTGTATCCCATCCGTCGAGACTCTAAGACGTACATCTACTGGCAGTCTCGCCTCTCGTCCGAACATGAGGAAGTATGGGGAGAATCCAGTTGACTTGTGTCGGGTACAATTGTACGCGTGTACCAGGGCCTCCACGTGTCGACTCCATTCAATCTTCTGAGCTCCCTTTAGAGTTCCAAGCATGTCCAGTAAGGTCCGATTAAATCGTTCTGGCAAAGCGTCTCCTTCGGGATGGTACGGGGTCGTTTGTGATTTGGCAATGTTCAGCATTTTGAGCAATTCTTGGATCAGAGTGCTCTCAAAATCCCGACCTTGGTCTGAGTGAAGGCGGTTTGGAAGACCGTAGTGAACGAAGTACTTCTCCCATAATATCTTCGCCTCCGTGATAGCTTTCTGGTCTTTAGTGGGGAAGGCCTGGGCATACCGGGTGTAATGGTCCGTGATGACCAGCACGTTGCATATTCCTCGGCTATCAGGCTCAATGCACAGAAAGTCCATACACACAAGGTCCATGGGGCCAGAACTTTTTAGATGGCCCATGGGGGCTGCTCGGGTAGGCAGGGTCTTGCACTGTATACACCTGGTACATCGGCGACAGTGACGTTCAACAGCCTCTCGCATCTTGGGCCAGAAAAAGCGATCTCTGACCAATCCAAAGGTCTTTTCTATCCCAAGATGTCCATGCTCATCATGTAGGGACTTTAACACCATGTACTGTAAGTTCCTAGGGAGGACTAGTTGTCTGTTCGGGTGGTTGTGATATTGCCCCACCCGATAGAGTAAACAGTTATCGATTTCGAATTTGTCCACTTTGTCGAATTTGTCCACTTCCCACATGAGCAAGGCCACCAAGTCGTTGGGAGCACGCTTCAGAAGGGCTGGATTCTTCTTTTCAACGGCTTGCCTAATGATACTAATGACAGGATCTCGTATTTGGTAGTCTACCAGATCTTTCCACAGTAGCACTTTGTCATGAGTTATGTTCATCCCCTTTGGGTCGCAGTAGGCGGCTGGGACAGCCTGCGACTGGCATCCCAAGGAATCCGCAACCCTTAATTCTGAGAAGGCCACTTGATCGTTGATGATGGTGGCAGTGCTACACATAGCTCGCACCCCTGGTCCTGGGAGTTCTTCCCATTCCTCATCATCTGGAGTTGCACTTAGCCCTGGTCGTCGGGAGAGGGCGTCAGCCCCGACATTCAATGGTCCTGGCTTATACTTCAAGGAGAATTGGTAATTGTTTAGAGCTGCCAGCCATCGGTGCCCTGCTGCATCCAATTTGGCTGAGGTATTGATGTACGTGAGGGGATTGTTATCTGTCCTTACCTCAAACGTAACACCGTAGAGGTAATCGTGAAGCTTTTCCGGGATCGCCCATTTGAGAGCCAGGAACTCCAGCTTGTGGACAGGGTATTTCTGTTCACTGGGGGTCAGACTGCGGCTTATGTAGGCTACAGGCCGAAGGCCCTCGGGGTGCTTCTGGTGTAGGACAGTGCCCAGTCCATTGAGACTGGCATCCACATGCAGAACGTATGGTTGGTCTGGATCAGCATACGCAAGCATCGGCGCTTCGAGCCGGGTTTTCTTCAACTTCAGGAAGGCCTGTTCACACTCAGGCGTACATTTATCGCCAAACGGTTGATGGGCCGATGTGGCCTTCCTTCCTGTAACTTCAGGGTATATCTTCAAAAGATTGTTCAGGGGTTTAGCTCGACTATAGTACCCTTCCACAAAGCGACGGTAATACCCGCAGAAACCCAGGAAGGAGCGCAGTTCCGTGATATTCTCGGGACGAGGCCAGTTCACAACCGCTTCTTCTTTGGCTGGATCGGTGGTGATTCCTTGAGCAGACACGATGTGTCCCACGTAAGTCACCGAGGTGTGACAACACCGACACTTGTCGAGGGACAATTTCAATCCTTCTTTCCCAAGACGGTCTATCACTTTAAGCAGTCTCTCTTCATGCTCTTCCAGGGTCCTTCCGAAGACAATGATGTCGTCCAGGTAGACGAGACACTCCCGAGGGTTCATGTCCCTGATAGTCTTCTCCATCAGTCGTTGGAAGGTAGCAGGAGCCCCACATATACCTTGGGGCATACGTGCAAATTGGTAGAACCCCAGGGGGCAGACGAAGGCTGTTTTCTCCTGATCCTCCGCATTCATGGGTACCTGATAGTGCCCAGATTGTAAATCAAGCACACTGAACCATTGGCTTCCATTCAGAGCATTCAAAATCTCTTCAATGCGAGGAAGGTTGTACTGGTCCGGTATCGTACGCTTGTTCAGGGTTCGATAGTCGACACACAGTCGTATGGATCCATTCTTTTTCCTCACCACCACTATGGGAGAGGCGTAAGGGCTCAGAGACTCCGTCAAAATCCCAGCGGTCTCCATTTCTTGCAAGACGTTCCTCACATCGTCCACATCCCTAGGGGCGATGCGACGAGAGCGTTCACGGAACAGAGTGGCATCACTCAGTCTAATGGCATGTTGAGCGCTACGACTGCACCCCACATCCATCTCACTCGTGGAGAACACAGTCCGTCGTTTATTCAACTGTGTTGTCAGCCGCTCTTTCCACTCCGTTGGCAATGTCGACTCGCCGAAGTTGAAGTCCAGGTCGACTAACCGCTCACCCGCTGCCGCAGCATTCACCTGGGGCGTTGTTTCCACAGGGCTAACAGGGAATATGCAACCCAGACTCTGTCCTGCATCAAGTTCCATCGGGAATGGGGAGATGTTCTGCACATATACGTAGGTTCGTAGAGGGATTTTAGTCGTCCACTCTCTCACTTCGGGTAGTACCCTATATCCTCTCTGAACCTCTTCCTCAGGGGTACTCTCCAGAGAGAAAAGCTGATCATTCTCATCTCGCTCAGGATAACAGCACCAGACGGCCATTCGTTGCACTCCCCCTGGTAAAATGGTCGTCAGTCCGCGTTGACGATGGTACAGATCCCCGTGACGCTCTAAGGCATATACCCGGTTGCACTCCTCTCGTAGGACGGGATCTAGGAGCGAATTGACCAGCGGCAACTCGTTGGTCTCTTTCAGGTATGCTCTGATTACAGCTTGTACTATATCAGTATTTGTTCCCAAGATGATCGGATACTTGCACTGGTCTTGGGGCTCCGGGCATACCATTGCCGCTACATGCATGGGGTGTTTCTTGCCGGTGTTCAGTTGGAGTATTTCCAGTTGAACTCTTACAATCCCATTGATGGGGTAGTCTTCGTTACTTAAACCCCTCACCTTCATATGCTCGGCCGACCGCAGGGGGCAGTGTTTAAGGTACTGGTCATAGAACTTGCGGTATATAATGGTCACTTAGGATCTGGTGTCCAGTAGGGCAGATGCATAGATCCCTTCCAGTACAACAGGCACGATGGCTGAGGGGCCTACTTGACTGTAAGCTTCCGCTGGCAAAGCGTCATCACTGGCGCCGGAGTCAGGAGGAGCATCTTCGGGTCCAGTAGGGTTTTCTGGATCAGACTCTGCAATTTGTATATGGCAGACCACTGACCGGGCTGAATTTCTTCTATCGGGAGGTTTTTCCTCTGGCGGATCCTCCCTCTCCGGACAGTCGCTGGAGAAGTGGCCCTTCTTCCCGCAGTTATAGCAAACGACTTTGCAGCGCTCAGGACGACCCTTGTACGTGGAAGATGCGCTCTCAGCGGTACGGACCTTCCCGGCAGGCAGCTTGTGAGTCACCTCCTCCTCCTGGTTGGAAGATTTCTTACCCTTTGGGGCGGAGGGGACAGGGGTGTCACCCTTGATGGGTTCCTTGGTCTTTTTGGATTCATGAAAATGTAGCCGCACCTCATGTCCTCTGATATGACGCAACAATTCCATGTAGCTGGGTGGTACAGCAGTGATCGGGGCGGCCCGCATCACTATAGCTATGGGGTGGCTAGGCAACGACCCCTTTAGTAGCTGTTTGAGTCAGTACCGGTCCACTTCGGCGACTGAAATTATGTTTTTGGACAGGAGGTTCCCCAGCGTCAGTTGTAGTTTGCAGACAAGGCATACAAATCCTTTCCTTCTTTTTGGCGAAGAGCTTTGAACAGGGCCATCAGCTCATCCTCGTCGTCTTCTCGGGTATAGGACTGAGTGAGCATTTCCACCAGTTCCTGTGCCGTAACTTCTCCTTCCACTTCACGATGCGTCCGTACCAGTTGGGAGGCTGGGGCTCTGAGACACTCAACCAACCTCTGTCTTTTGCTGGCTTCGGAGCACGACAACTACGCTATTACTTGGAGAGTATGTTCCCGCCATGTCTCGATCCCTTCTTCTCTCATGAAGGCGTCGGTAGAATTCCCGAAAAGGCTTTTAGTTTCCGGTAGTTCTGTGCTTGAGACGAGATGGTTATAGCTTCTACTAGTTGGGAGGCTGTCATATTCAAGGAAAGACCTCCACTAAGGGGCTGGCTACTAGTTCCAGTTCCTACGCTCGGCATGGCTGGGAGACTGTCCTGCCGTCTATCAGGAGTAGGCCAGGTGGGTAGGCTCCCCACCAGTGGCTGACACCTCCTAACCCCCCCTCCAACTCCCCCTCTCCCCCTCCCGCCCCACTCCCCCCCCTCCCCCTCCCGCTCCGGCTCCCGGCTCCCTACATACCGCATATCACGGTCTGTGCCTGTCAGTGCCCCGCCTGTCTGCAGTGCGGGCGCGCTGACTGAGGGAGCGGGGCCTTAGCCTAACAAGAGAAGACAAAGGACAGCACTCAGGGATAAATGGCAACTAAAATACCTGTATTAAGATGGTACAGCACAAACAAGACCAACGTTTCGGTCCTTGTAGGATCTTCCTCAGGGTAGCACCCGTGCCTGTTTATGTGTCCGTGCCTGTTTATGTGTCCGTGCCTGTTTATGTGTCCGTGCCTGTTTATGTGTCCGTGTCTGTTTATGTGTCCGTGTCTGTTTATGTGTCCGTGTCTGTTTATGTGTCCGTGTCTGTTTATGTGTCCGTGTCTGTTTATGTGCCCGTGTCTGTTTTTGTGCCCGTGTCTGTTTTTGTGCCCGTGTCTGTTTTTGTGCCTGTGTCTGTTTTTGTGCCCGTGTCTGTTTTGGGGGGAGAAAAATGGGGTCATGGTCTCTACTCTGTTTGATAAATATCTGTCTGAATTGCTTGGTATGTTTGTAGTCTGACTTAGTTTACAAAATACATTTGTTTACTGTAACCTTGCTGTGTCCTTCAAATCAGCACTGACACTTTCATATGAATCGCAGCAACTCAATTCTGGTTCTTATCGAAGAGTGTGTGGTGGTTAATAACCAGCAAACAAAATGACTTCTTTGGAGCTACAGTAGCTTTAGCCATAA
The DNA here is from genome assembly GCA_036426205.1 of Ascaphus truei. Lineage (NCBI taxonomy): Eukaryota > Metazoa > Chordata > Amphibia > Anura > Ascaphidae > Ascaphus > Ascaphus truei. The sequence goes on along the minus strand of CM071568.1, from coordinate 56,313,054 downwards.
TCCCAACTGCCAAAACAATGTCTCTACGGGCCTCACTGCCCACATTAAATATCCAAGATTAGTTTAAGTAGTAGGCCAAAATACCAAATTTACTTGTGAGGGAATTGGTCCAATAACCCAAATAAATTCTGTAGGCCAGGGATGCGCAAAGTTTTTGGCGTGCGCCCCACTGCCTGGGAGCCCCAGCGTTTGCGCCCCCCCCCCCCTCTGTTACAACCCGGCATCAAATTATGTCGTGATGTCACTTTCCATGACCCCACACCGTAATTTTACGTGCGTTGTCATGGCGGTGAGTCATGTCACATGACCTCACAGCGTCATTTGATGCCGCATCGCCGAAGACCTGACTGGCGGCAGGTATGGGACATTACAGAGGCCTCATGCCTCCCCCGGCATTTAATTTAAATGCCTTGGGGAAGGGCACGGGGCCTCTGTAACCACCACGCGCCCCTAGCAAATCTTGCGACCCCCAGTTTGTGCACCTCTGCTGAGGCGACTGTCTTAGGCAATAGACCACCACAATGATTTACGCAAACTGAAGAAGTAAATCAGTGGTAGTCCCACTGCGTTTGAAATGGGTGACCCCAGTTTGAATCCCAGTTCTCCTTGTGACCTTGGGCAGGTCACTTTATCTCCCTGTGCCCCAAGCACAAAAATTAGATTGTAAATTGGGACTGACTGTGCCATTCAAAACTCTATGTACTTTACAGTCCTGTATACACCATCAGCACTATATAAACAAAAACAATTACTATGTAAATGTAAATTCAGCAACAAGAAAGAAAAGTATGTGTGGGGGTAGCATTAGCAGCTGCCTTGAACATTAATCAAAGCTATCTGTCTGCAGGCTATTTATGCAGGACTGGTGCTTTTTACATCAGTCCTGTTATCTATACACGATTAGAAATATCATGATAATGATTTGGTTAAGGACTACCACCTAAATGTGGAATTAATGCAGCATCAATCCCAGTTTGTAGTGATCCTGACAGTTACAAAGCCATATTTAGTTGGGGTCTGCATTTAAGAAAATGTCAATATTTCTCCTGCATAGGAGAATAACTACTGCATAGTGTCACAACAAAGTATGTTACAGAATGAAAAATGGAAAGTAATTTGCCCGAGGGGCCAGCAATAGACTGGCAGATACAATTTGCATTGGTTCTAGTCACAGAATATTATTATATGTGTTTTATATATAACATGTTTTACCGGGAAATAATACATTGAGTGTCACCTCTCGTTTTCAAGGTAGGAGCAAGTCAAACTATTCATTCTGCTAAATTAACAGTTAGTATGCACCATACAATCTTCTCAAAAAGAAGATAAATGTAAATAATAGGGTAGATTGTTTTTTTAAAACAAGTCCTACATAGTAAATAGCACTGTAACAGTTCAGAACAAGTTAACTGCTGGTATGTATGTATACTGTATGTTTATTTATATAGCGCCATTAATGTACAGAGCAATCCTAGTAATCCTATCTTATCATATAAAGATGGAGTGACACATCCTGCCTTTTATAAGGCTGTGCACTAAATGTAGATAACCAGAGGCAGTCATTATTAGCAGTATTTAATGCTAATCATGTTTATTAAAGACATCCCTTCATTCTTTTAACCGCTTCAGTGTGGAATTATAGGAGTTAAATTCTTGGCGTTTGCTTCTTGCTCAGGCAAGTCTGACTCACAAATGGGATTGTCACACAAATAAAATAAATACATAGAATACTAGTGTCACAATGAGGAATAATTCAATGTATCATTTCAATCAGTGGTGTTTCGTGGCTCATTGCTGTGATATCGGCCACGTCGGAGTGTACTAAATTAGCCCCTACATTGGAATACTGTATATGAATGGCTTCCAACCCTCTCCCACAACAAGAACAAACTGAAAAAAAAATCAGACGTCAATGCTAAATTTTCTCTCTCTCTGCTAAATTTTCTCTCTCTCTCTCTCTCTCCCTCTCTCCCTCTCTCCCTCTCTCCCTCTCTCCCTCTCTCTCTCCCTCTCTCCGTCTCCCTCTCTCCCTAATTGCTTATTTTTTTTGTGTGAAGGACAAATGCAGTTATATTTCCTTGATCGTGTCTTATAATGGGTTTTTTTCAATCTAAAATCCAGTCCCTCTTTCCGCCTATGTTCCTACAACACACTGTGATGCAAACCTGGCTGCTGTAGCAAAGAGGTCAAATAAATGTTACAGGTTGAAATGCTTACCCTAAAACACTCACCTTCCAGGGTTTCACACTGTGCCAGGTTGATGTAGTCAGAGTTTTTCAAGATGCCACCTTTAAATCCCCGGACTAGCCCCTCCAGGTAACCACTGTCCACATTAAAGTAAAACTCAGAGGGCATGGTGGAGCAGATTGTTAGGTGGAGCAGATTGTTAGGTGCAGGCACAGAGAAGTGAAAATGACGTCTCTCTGCAAACTGACTTTAAGCAGGCAATATCTTCCAGTAAGTTGGAGGATGGGGATTTACTGCTTTGCTTGTTCCTGTTTCGCTGCTTTTAGCACAGTAGAGTATAGTTCCTCTTTGTCTGTTATGTAAACACCATCCACAGTACTGCAACCAACCAGTCAAACTCTACTTCTTTTAAAGACAGAGCTGAAGATATCTACCTTGGGAAAGACAAAAGAAATCCCATCATACGTTATGCGCAATTCATATTTATAAATGAAATATGGATTAACAGATTTTCCTAAAGAAATGCCAGTTATAAAGCATGCTTCTTTTCAGTGTCTTTTGTCATTTTCACTTGAACTATAAATTCTGCAGAAAAAAACCAGATGGACAGATTTTCCTATAAATGCCAGTCATAAATCATGTTTTTGTTCTTCAGTTACTTTTGTTAAGTTAGAAATGTGAATTATGTGTATGTGTTGTACATTAAAGTGCCGTGAGGTATTGTGATCATCTTAGATTAGGCAAGAATCATACAGTATATTCAACCTATATGTCACGTACGGCACACCGGTGAGCACGTGACCTGCATACGGGACAAGGGTTAATACACAGATCACAAGCTGTCCCACTTTTCACCTCTGCAAAGGTCCCTGAAATGGACAATATTTCCCCTAAATCCGTCCCCATATACCACCTGTCATGAACAGCACACTTGTGAGCACATGATTTAGATATGCAGTCAGGGTTAATACACATGGCTACTCTAGTCAACTCACCTTTCGCCTGCACAATGCACTTTCAATGAGTTAATATTAACCCCTTACTCAATTGCAATCATATCTATACGCTGCCACCACCCGAGAAATGCAAATAAAAGATGTATAATTAATAGGTCTCAAGTCCCAGATTATGATAAGTGCATCGTTTTTTTCTAACACTCAAAAATCTGTTGTAGCAAAATGTGTCCGAAAATGTAAATACTCTCTCCAGAGTGTGCAACAGTTCATTCAGAGCCCTAAGCATCATTTACTAAAATTTTTTTTTTTTAGTTATAAAATGTTTTACCAGGAAGTAATACATTGAGAGTTACCTCTCGTTTTCAAGTATGTCCTGGACATAGTTAATATGACAAATAATACATGGTTACAAATACAGTTACATAAATGAACAGGGTATACATTATATATAATACATTGCATGCACAGTTAGAGAAGATGTATATTATAGGCTTATGTAACAGTTACAGGCCAGATTAAAATGTGAGACAACCTTAGTTTTGAAAGAACTTAAACTGGTGGTGGATGTGAGAGTCTCCGGTAGGTTGTTCCAGTTTTGGGGTGCATGGTAAGAGAAGGAGGAGCGGCCGGATACTTTGTTGAGCCTTGGGACCAGGAACAGTCTTTTGGAGTCAGATCTCAGATGATAAGTGCTGCATGTGGTAGGGGTGAGGAGCTTGTTCAGATAGGTGGGTAGCTTGCCCAGAAAGTATTTGAAGGCAAGACAGGAAAGGTGAACTTTGCGCCTAGACTCGAGTAATGACCAATCTAGTTCTTTGAGCATTTTGCAGTGATGTGTGTTGTAGTTGCATTGGAGAACGAAACGACAAATTGAATTGTAGAGGGTGTCAAGTTTGCCAAGGTGGGTTTGGGGTGCCGAGCCATATACTATGTCTCCATAGTCGATAATTGGCATTAGCATCTGCTGTGCAATACGCTTTCTGACCAGCAGGCTTAGGGAGGATTTGTTCCTGTACAGTACACCTAGTTTGGCATAGGTTTTGGATGTCAGGGCATCAATGTGCATTCCGAATGTTAAGTGGGAGTCAAACCATATGCCCAGGTATTTAAAACTAGTAACAGGAGTTAGGGTGGTGTTAGCGTTGGTTCTGATCTGGAGCTCAGTCACTGGAAGCTTTAAAAATGTAGGCTTGGCCTAAATATTTTAATGTATATAAAGATAAAGTGCTTAGATTACAGAAAAAGGATTACAAGAACATACAATTAGAATAAATGCAGAACATTTTCTCAAAATAACAGGATAAAACATAAAATAGAAAACCCTATGCAGCACATTACCCAAATACCATAGGTTTTCTCCCAGAGAGGTCACTGGTGCAGAAGATGAGATATCACATGCTTGGTTCAAACACACCTCTGTTGAAATCTGATTTTCATAAACCCTTGCTAAACTTTAAGTACAAATTTCCCCATTGAAGCAACAGAAGCCCACCCCATCATAAATCAGCTGTTAGATTGACACTTTTATGACATAGTTAAAAAAAAAACCATACAAACGGCATTTAAAATTTCCCTCAATATCTAAACACACTCATAACTTTCCTTCTGTAATACTTACAAACACATGAGCTACATCAATAGATTGAGGCAGTCATTATGGACGCAACAATACTAATCACGACCGTCTTAATCCTAAATTTGAGCGACAAATGGATATCTGTCCCTTAAAACCGGCTAAACCTGACGTGTCTGTAATCATTAAATGCTACTCGGTGCCACGGATACACACATGCAACTCCCAGCATGTTCAGCAGGTGACGTCACGTGATATTCTCATTTTTAATAAAGTTACTCTTTGGCTGAATACTTTCTTAGCCACGCCCCTTGCACCTTGCCGAACCCTCCAGAGAATGCCTTTGAAGGAAGCTCTAAAAGCATCATGTTTATAAAGTTGTCAAAAGGGCCATATTTTATTCGCATCTCTGGCAAAACAACTGCCCTTATCTCGAAACTCTATCAGCTCCATCAACCTATCTCAGGGGTGCGCAAAGTGTGGGAATTTTCCAGGGGAGGGTGTGCAGTGGCTATAGAGGTCTCCCCCAAGGCATTTAAATGCCTCTGCAGCTTCTCTTAGCTGGTGTTCGGTGATGCATCACTATGGTAACCCGGCGTCAAATGACGCCACGGGTCATGTGACACCACAACATCATTTAACGCCAGAGCCGAGCAGAAGGGGGGGCGCGAGGCAGGAGGTGAGCAGGCAGGGGGACGCAGGGTCAATACTTTGTGCACCTCTGACATATCTGGTACTTTAAGTGGGCCATATATTATAACCCACCAATTAAGTTCTGTTTGAAACCCAGCACCCACCAATGACAAGCTTGGACCTGTCATAAACCCAATACATTGTTTTTTTTAAACCCAAATTGTACCTTTTTAACCCAACACACCAGATGGATTAAAAAACATAATATCTCATGATGATATAACGACACTATATAACCTGACAGGATTTATTTGACACTTTCCTTTGTCCTGTGCTTGCTCTAGTTTCCATTGGTACAAAATGATTTATATAGCCTCACAAAACATTTATACAACTGTTACTAAGTGCTGGACTAAGACTTTGTGAGGCCCTAAACTATGATAAAGATGAGGCCCCTATTAAAATTATAAAAATAATATGGAGGGTAGGGTAATGACTGTAGACTGTATTGAGTACTCCTCACAGTTGAAAGGTGGTGTGGGTCCTTTTCTAGAACGTAAAGAAAACACGGACTGTGGACATGAAGTAGAAAGAAAGAACTAACTAAACTATTATGTTCCTCTGCAAAACTTTGTTGTTACTGTTGTCCATCTTTTCTTTATGTAGCACTGTTTCCCTCTAAACACAGAAGCTACTATTGCTGTATGTACCTGTATGGCTCAGAGGAGCCTAAGCCTCCGCTCTGGTAGCTTGGGTTATATATATTTTCACAATATTTGTGGTGCATGCCTCCACCTGGGAAGGATCCCGACCTTGCGGGAGGAGCACCTCACAGGACACAACCCAATAACACACACTTTGTATAATAGAACAAGAACAGACTTTACTGAGCATATATATATATATATAAAAAGAAAATGCAGTAGCGCCACTTGTGAAACAAAGTGATATAAAATGTGAAACAATATTAAACTATAAATTAAATAAATATATATAAAAGATATATTAAGCTAAAAAATATATTCCGTGCCAACAATAGTGATAACATACATAACAAACAAGAAAAAAGAAAAACAAAAATGTAGAAAGTCCAACCCTTAGTACAAGTCCAGAAAAATTCAAATTAGGAACAAGATGATTTCCAGGGATCCAAGGCTGCTCTCAGAAGGAATAACCAATTCCAGCAGAAATCTATAGAAACAGAAGAACAGAGAGCGCACGTCCCATAGTGTAAAAAAGTACATTTAATATTAAAAAGAGGACAAGGGGATTAAGGACACTCACAAAAGTAAAAGAATATTAGGCAGTTTGTGATATAATCACCACCAACAGGGCAACATCGTCCTGGATCACACCAATGGATCGATATCCAATCCGATTCACCTCCAGCCAATGTGGAGCTGACTTACTGCAATCAAAATTCCTACAACTTAGTGCCCCAGTCATTGCCATATTGCTTACCTCCCTCATCCACTCTATTTTGTCTTCAGGCCATATCCCACAGACCTGGAAAATCGCCAGAGTTGTCCCAATCTTCAAAAGTGGGGACAAAAACATTGTCTCCATCTACAAACCAATCTCTCTTCTTCCAATACAATCCGAAAGTCATGGAAAAATGTGTCACTCCCAACACCTGCTCTTGCTTTTGTCACCTCTATGCTGATTACACACATATTTACTTTTCAACCTCAAACCTTACACTTGCTGTCCAGACCAAAATGTCTGAATGTCTCTCTGCTATTTTAGCTTGGATGGTCCTTCACTAACTCAAACTTCTCCCTTCTCCATTACTGTTAGCAGCACTATTATACACCCAGAAAGCAAGAGGCCAGCAGGTGTATAGTTAGAAATAAGGGCTGAGTGATAAGAAGGGGCAGAGAGTGCATAGTCTTAAAAAAAAAAATGATTATTTTGTAAGTGTAGCCCCTGCTATATTTCTCTGACCTAATATTGTAAGTCCTGGTAATAGCAGGCAGTGCTAGTGTTAATTCCCTCTCACATGGCTTAGCATGTGAGTCAGACTTCCCCAAAGTTACATTGTTACAGTTTTTAGGCCAGTGCCTGAAAGCAGTTGGAGTCATGTGCCATGGGAGTGGGCTTGCTCTAGTAGGATCTGCCCAGTTAATGGGGCAGAGGAGGTAGCCACACCCTTGGTATAAAAAGGTACTTCTATGCAAATTTAGTGTGGTCCATGGGATAGGGAAGACTTCCCCTGGGAAGGGGAGGAATCTGTCTAGATTATCTTGAGGCCTCAAACTCCTGGGATGCATAGTCATAGGAAGACAGTCCAAACTAGGGGTCCTGCGAGCTAGGCTCTGACCCTAGCAATTCCAAAGCAAGCTGCTAGGTTCTACTTAATCTGGTTTAAGTAGGGACCAGAAAGTGTTGCCTCTCTTGCAAGAGAAGGACTATGGCTGACCTGTACTATATCTGCTGTGAGAACTCCAATAAATCCTGCCGTACTGTTGCTGGTACTCCTGAGTTATTCCTGTCAATATGAGAGTTCCGGTGGGGAATGAACACCTGCCCCTGGCTGAGCCCCTACAGGATGGAGGCGCTGCACCATACCAAGACATCCTGTACCCCAAGCTCCCTAGCCTCCTGAAAACCAACAGGTGAGCACCACAACACCTATTTACCATCAATCTCCCATCGAGGGAGGGGGGGAAAGTGTGTTACATAAATAATATACCATTAATGGGACATTAGAAGAGGGATTTCAGCAGGACAGAAGCACAAACTACTTTCATCCAGTATCACAATAACATTGCCTAACTGATCGAGCCTCGGTTTAAGGTCAATAAAGCTGGAGGGAAAGCTTTTTCAATAATGGCCATAAGACTGTGGAATAAGCTCCCAGCTGCTTTAAAAAATCAGGAAGCTTTACTTCCATTCAGAAAGGAATTAAACATCTTCCTTTTTAAACAAAACATTGCAAACATACCCCAATACTCTGGCAGACAGCTTTCCTGCTCCCACTTGTGCGTTGCACTCTTTGTTGGTCTTCCTCGTCGTTCCCTATATGTTTTCTTTCCTGTAGGTCCCAGCTGTTGGTCTGGGGTGGGTGTCCTCCCTAAGTTCCTACACCTGCTCCAGTAGAAAGTTTCTTGGTGAGTAGGGCATTAGAATTAAAAAAAATAATAATAATAAATATGTGTCACTTTGACTCTTCCCCTACACTCTCTCTTCACTTTACCAATATCGCTAAAACCTGTTGATTTTTCCGTCATAATGTTGAGAAGATATGCCCTTTTCTCTATCGCCCGACTGCTAAAACTCTGCCTGCTCTAATTCTCTCCTGTCTTCATTATTGTAACCTTCTACTGTCTATCTATTACATTTATAACCTTATACATCTATTACTGCTGTGATGCATTACGTACATAAATGGCGCTACATAAATAAAGATATACAGTACATACGTACAAATATGGCCTAGAATCCATAGGTTCCATGGACGGGCGGTGTTCTATGGTATAATGTGATTTTATGATGCACCTGAGGAGAGCAGAACAACAAATCATGGGAACCAAACAAAAAATAGAATTTTTAAATACTTAGCACATTTGAAAGAAACACACCACATTCTCTGTATAGCCCTGATTATTTTTGGGCTATAGGTCTGCTCTCCTCCTGGCAGTAAAGCCTAGTAAGGGTAGGGTTTCCAGGAGTAATCATGGGTTTTCCCCACTAATAGCAGTGCATTGAGCCAGGGAAGGTAGTGTAATCAGGCCTTGTGTCCAATCAGAGGCACAGGTGTGGTTCCTACTGGACTGGTACTTAAGGCACTGCATTTCCATTATTTAGGCAGTTGTCTCTACCTTTGAGAGAGACTGGTTTACCCAAACTAAGCTGTCAGGGCTCAGGCTGTTTGAGGCCCTCCCATAGCGGAGCAGAGGGAAACCGTTACCTCTTATCCCATGAAATAATGGGGAGTGGGGGAAGGAGGGAATAAGCTCTAGCTACTGTCTGTGAAATGGTGCCGGGGGTAGAGGGGTCATTGAACGAACAACTACACTTGCCTAGACAAGTAAAAGAACCCCTATAAACAAGCACTCATATAATGGTAGATACAAATAGTTAAAAGTAACCTTTATTAGTGTATATGGGTGTAACAAGTGAAGGGCTAAACACACAACACAATTAAAAAAGTATTAAACAAGCTACCTCCCAGTCGTGGTAGTGAACTGATAGAGGTGGTAAGTGAAGGAACTTTAAGTGACTGGCACCTAAAAGAATATAATCAAATGAGAACATAAATGGTGCCTCAGTGTGGTATGTATATTTGGAAAGGTCTAGTGTCTGTCAGTGATGTGTCAGACAGTCACACAACTTTCAAACCACGCCTGATAGGATTGTCACTCATAGAGAGTACATAGAATGGCTGTAAATAGATAGCTGGTAAATTGTGCATCAAACCAACGTGCTAAATGCAGCCTAATATAGTATGTGTTAAAGGTAAGTAGTATGCAAATATCTAGAGTAGACAACAGTTTAAAATAGTCATTCAAGGCAACGCAAGGTAAAAGATACAATTGCTGGAAATTAGCTGGGAGAATGAGGCTGTTAAGTGGGAGCCTTGGACACATTGTTTAACTGCTTCCACACAAGGTCTCCCTCTAGGCAGACTGACGGTACTTAATGAACACTTCAGAGTGCCAGAGCCTGATGAGAGCAGAGGAACAATATAAATAAACAGTACAGGCATACCCCGCATTAACGTACGCAATGGGACCGGAGCATGTATGTAAAGTGAAAATGTACTTAAAGTGAAGCACTCCCTTTTCCTACTTATCGATGCATGTACTGTACTGCAATCGTCATATACGTGCATAACTGATGTAAATAACGCATTTGTAACAGGCTCTATAGTCTCCCCGCTTGCGCACAGCTTTGGTACAGGTGGGGAACTGGTATTGCTGTTCAGGACGTGCTGACAGGCGCATGCGTGAGCTGCCGTTTTCCTATTGAGCGATATGTACTTACTCGCGAGTGTACTTAAAGTGAGTGTCCTTAAAGCGGGGTATGCCTGTAGACTGCTACTCGGATCCTCTATGAGGACAGTGTTAGTGAGTTAAAGAGGCTATCTGGTCCGTAAATACATACTGATGTGACAGGTGGTGATTTAAAATATTGTAGGTGGTATACAGATGCCTAAAACGGGTCGCTTAGTGTCTGCGACTTGTGTGTGAGGTGTGGATACAGTGATAATAGCATGCAGCTGCTCAGTAGTGTAACTAGTTTGAATGATAATTCGTTAGCTGCCCTATATATAGTAATTCATTCACGGCTCCACATCTGGTACACAACTGCTAGATACAGGTCGCTAGGTATATGCGATCTGTATGTGCGGTATGGGAGTAGTGATTTATGCCCTACAGCCACTCGGTAGTGTAACAGTAAAACTAGAATGATACCTGGGTGGCTGCTATCTAGGGACAGTCAATCACAGCTCCGATAAAGCGGCGCCTGCAGAGCTCCACCCGGCGTGGTGTATTCATGAACACCACAGAACATTAAATTGCCGGGTGGGGTAGGGCCCTAACTGATACAACAGCAGACCTCCGCACTGCTAAGGCCAGTGAAGGCTGCTTGGGGATTACGCTAGACGCCGCCGCACCAACACGTGTGCTGACGTCACAGAGGAGCGCCCAACACCGACGATCGTTTCGCGTCACGTTGACGCTTTCTCAAGGTGGCCCCGCCTCTACGGTAGCCAGGAGTTTAAATAGCCAGGCGTTGCCATGGCAGCGATGGCGCTAGGGTAAGTATGTCAATCTGTTATATTAAAGAGATGTGTTGTGTTGATAATTATTACTGTTAAATGTATTATGGCTGGCTTAATGATGAAACACCAATCAGATGTAGACCATTCAGATACAGGTAAGTAAATAGTTGTGAAAACAAGTGGATCAGTTTAATATATAGGGAGAATTCATATAATATACAGTAATTATAAAAATATAAACAACGCTCCAACAGGGTTTAATCATTATTATTCAGACAGATGCCGCAGAAAAAATAGAACAGATGATAATCTAGATCAGATAAATAAAAGTAATGGATGGATGTGATTGAAATACTAGTCCATTCTACTTAGATGTAAGGTATATGGTGATCAATGGCAGACAAAAGTCCTAGCCAATAAAGGGGGCAAACATAAAGCCATCGTTAAGGCCCTGAGGATAAAGGGTTCCCAGGGTATAAATCCATTTTGCTTCCTTTTTAAGGAGCTCTCTGTCCCAGTCACCCCTTCTGATGGTTTCAGGGAGTTGGTATATACCCTTGAAGCGTAAGTTCGAAGTGTCACCTCCATGGGTACCATTGACATGTTTGGCGAGTGGGGTGTCGGATTTGTTTCGAATTGTCCCTATATGTTCTAGGACCCTGCGTCTAAGCTGACAGCTAGTTTTCCCCACATATTTTTTACCACATGTACATATGGCTTGATAGATCACGCCTGTAGTTCTGCAGTACACAAAACGTCGCATTTTGAGAGTTCTACTATTGTCCCAATTCCCAAAAGTTTTAGAAACTTGAGCGTATTGACACGCATGGCAGCCCTGGCATTTGTAGTTACCTGGAGATCTCTTATCTAGCCAGGTGCCTGTAGTAATGGGTTCAAGATGGCTATGAACTAGAAGATCTCTGATGTTAGTAGATCTTCTACTGACCATAGTAGGTCTAGGTTGTAGGACTTCCCGAAGATCAGTATCCTCTAAGAGAACGTGCCAGTGCTTGTTGACAATGACAAAAATATTTTGCCATTGTCTGTTGTAAGTGCCAATAAGGCGAATGATCTTCCGCTCACGTGGTTTAGGGTTGGGGTTCAACAATGATGCGCGTTGTGTTTTTTTAGCTCTGTTATATGCTTTCTTCATGCTATTCTTGCTGTAGCCTCTTGCGAGGAAGCGTTGGCGCATGGACTGTGCTTGTAATTCGAATTCCTCTTCTTTGGAGCAGTTTCTTTTAACTCTTAAAAATTGGCCAGTTGGAATGCCATGTATGAGGTTTTGTGGGTGATGACTGTCAGCGTGGAGGAGGCTATTAGTGGCTGTTATCTTGCGGTGGACTGTGGTCTCAATTCTCCCATTAGTTGCACGTGTCATTTTGAGGTCTAAAAAGACTATGCTGTCAATCCCTATGTCATAGGTGAGTTGTAGGTTAAGGGTGTTCTGGTGGTACAGGGGACAGCAATGGGGACTACCTGTGCCCACTCATATGCGAACCTGTACCTGGGGTGGTGGGAGGCAGAAGTAGTGTTCTCTGAAGAAAATGATATCTATACTACCCATATCACCCTTTGGGCTAGATATATTGACAATACCATCATTCTTTGGAAGGGACCACGTGCATTATTTGTCGACTTCGTTAAAAAACTGAATCAGAACACCCTTAACCTACGACTCACCTATGACATAGGGATTGACAGCATAGTCTTTTTAGACCTCAAATTACACGTGGCAACAATGGAGAATTGAGACCACGTCCACCGCAGTCACTTCACAGCAATTACCTTCACAGCAATTCACTTCACAAGCAATGCCAGGATAGTTAAGTTTCCTGGCTGGACCTTCACTGTCTAGTTTACTGGACCTGTCCCTATATAAGGGGAAGTCCCTAGTAACCACAAGCTGAGGGGGACCTAGCGGAGAGGGGGGGAGGGGGACTGGGGTGGGTGGTGGTGGTGGGTGGATGGGGGGTGGGCGGGGGGACTGGGTGGGAGGGGGGACTGGACTGGGGGGAGGGGGGACTGGGACTGGGGGGGAGGAATGGGTGGGTGGGGGTGGGAGGGGGGACTGGGACTGGGGGGAGGACATGGATGTGGGGGGGGGGGGGGAGGGGGACTGGGTGGGTGGGGGAGGGGGACTGGGACTGGGGGGGAGGGGGGACTGGGATGGGTGGGTGGGAGGGGGGGGGGGGCGGGTGGAGGTGGTGGAGGGGGGACTGGGACGGGTGGGTGGGGGGAAAGGGGACTGGGTGGGAGGGGGGGAAGGGACACTTGGGTGGAGGCAGGTGACTGTGGTGGTGTGTGGGGAGATGGTGGGTGAGTGACTGGTGGGTGGGAGACAGTGGGTGTGGGGGGTGACAGGTGACGGGGTGGGTGACAGTGTGGGGGTGACGTGCTGGGTGGCTGGGTGACAGTGACTGGGTGGCTGGGTGACAGTGACTGGGTGGGTGGGTGACAGTGACTGGGTTTGACAGTGACAGTGCTGGTTGGGTGAAGTGACTTGACGTGACTGGTGGGTGGTGGGGTGACAGTGACTGGGTGGGTGACAATGACTGGGTGGGGTGACAGTGATGGGTGGGTGGGTGAGTGACAGTGACGGGTGGGGTGACAGTGACTGGGTGGGTGGGTGACATGACTGGGTGGGTGACAGTGACTGGGTTTGACAGTGATGGGTGGGTGACAGTGACTTGACAGTGGACTGGGGGTGGGTGGGTGACAGTGACTGGGTGGGTGACAATGACTGGGTGGGTGGACAGACTGGGGGGTGAGTGACAGTGATGGGTGGGTGACAGTGATGGGTGGGTGGGTGGTGACAGTGACTGGGTGACAGTGGACTTGGGTGACAGTAACTGGGGGTTGACAGTAACTGTAGGTTGACAGTGACTGGTGGGTGACAGTGACACTTGACATGACTTTGACAAGTGACTGGGTGGGGTGACTTACCTTGCAGCCCGGACGCTTTCCCCTGCTGCCGATATCCCCTGCTGCCCGGGAGGGGAAGTGGGCTTTGGGGGCACGGCGGAGGGGGCTCGGAAGGGGGACACGGGAGGGTAGATCGGGATCGGGGGTGCCACAGGACGGTGAGCACGAAGGAGGGGTGGGGGCACGGGACGGTGAAGCTCGGAGGGGGGTGCAGGCGGAGTGGGTGGCTCGGGAGGGGTGCCACGGGAGGTGAGCTCGGGAGGGGTGGCACGGGAGTTGAGCTCGGGAGGGGTGCCACGGGAGGGTGGGCCTCGGGAGGAGGTGCCACAGGAGGTGGAGACTAGGGAGGCCTGGGGGCACGGGAGGTGAGCTGCGGAGGGGGGGCCACGGAGTGTGAGTCTCGGGAGGGGGTGCCACGGGAAGTGAGCTCGGGAGGGGGGCCACGGGAGGTGAGTCGGGAGGGGGGGTGGCACGGGAGGTGAGCTGGGAGGGGGTGCACGGGAGGTGGGCTAGGGAGGGGGTGCCATGGGAGGTGGGCTCAGGAGGGGGTGCCGGGGGTGGGCCGGAGGGAGGTGCCACGGGAGGTGAGCTCTGGAAGCGGGGTCGGGAGGAAGCGGGCCGCAGAGGACTTCCTCCTCCGTCCCACGTTGGGAGGGGGGGGGAGGAGGGGAGCGGGGGGGGGGGAGGGGGGGGGAGAAGGAGCGGGGGAGGAGGGGAGCGGGGGAGGGAAGCGGGGGGGAGGAAGGAGGCGGGGGGAGGAAGCAGCAGGGGGGAGGAGAAGGGGGAGGAGGAGCGGCCCTGCTTGCCCTGCGCAAGCGCGTGGGACCGCGGGGGGAATGCGCTGCATTTTTTAACTCGAGCGGGGGGGGGGGGGGGGGGGGGCGGGGGGGGGAGACACCGTGCGGCCAGCCTCACTGCGACCAGGCAATTTTGGTGCCGTGGCCCGGTGCCGGGTCGCGACCCACCATTTGGGAAACGCTGCTCTAACTCTTGTAGGCCCTGCGCTACTGTAATGGCTACCGCATGTGTGACCTCACGCCAACCTTAACATTGCCGCCGGCACTCACTGTACAGCGCGTGCGTGACTACCATGCGCAACCGCGAGCTCCTGCAAGATGGCAGCGCCCTGTAGTTGATGTCGCCGGCAGCCTCCAGCGACGCGAACGCCCCCGCAGCTCCCTGACATACCACGGGGGTCCCCGTTCTCTTGCGGTGGTAGGGGGGGGCCAGGGGGAAGCCTGCTACAAGTACAAACATATACCTGTGGCCAAGTCTCCCCTTTGGTCTTCCCCTTGGCCCCATGGTCTCTCCCCCTTACCTGCGCGGGTGGTGGGGTGCTGCCAGACGCTGCGGTTAGACTGCCGTAGACAGGGAGGTGCAGGGAGGTTGAGGCAGGGGTGACCGGGTCGATGGAGGTCAGCGGGGGCCGCCATCTTGAAATGTGTACGCATGCGCAGTACGTTCGCTCATGTGCAATGGGCCCATAGTTGCGGTGGCCATCTTGGTACCCCCTGCGCATGCGCAGAATATCAGATAGTGGCGTCCATTACAAAAAGGTGCTCAACGGGGACTACAACACCCAGCTGCCACTGGGTCTGCTAAATCACATGGTGCAAAACAGCCAATCGGGCTGCAGAAATCACCTGCGGCCATAATAGATACTTTTGGCGCATCAAGGACCACGCCTGTTGGAGCTGGGACATCAGAGGGTAAGGGTGTAGTTGCAGGGTGTCAGTAGGCCCCTGCACTAGGCCAGAGACCCCCGTTAGGCCCCAGCTAGGCCCTGACTCCCACATAGCTGGTGGCTGCTATAGGGCAGGCCCCTTAGACAGGGACACTGCCCCACTTAGCATCATTAGTGTCAGGGACACAGCAGAACGCCGTACAGCAGTTGCAACCTGTGGTCTGGGACCAGACCACCACCGCAAAGCACAGAGACTATCTTCATAGTGGGACACTCCAACCGGATACCACCCCATGTGGAGGCGGATGTCTTCGCTGACGACGATGGCGTGGGATGGACAGTTCTCTTCTGTCGATGATACCAGTTGCTGGAGCACCTGGCAGGTATCGCCATCTATAAGTGCACCAACAGTAACACTTCTTGTGGGCAGCGCTGTCACACACACTCTTTGGTGGGTTGGCTACTGTGGACACCCGGTTGAATAGGTGCCCAGGGTACCCCTGTACATTGGGGAACACTCGCCAGGGTGTGAACTAAGTGGATGGACAGTGGGTTCTTTTTCCTGTCACTGTGTATCCTTGGTGTGCCTGAATCTCCTGTATGAATATGGGACGTTGAAATAGATGGGGGGCACACGGATTTCAATCATAAGAAATGTACTGTGCCATAAAACACACAATGTTTCGTCCTGCTGGCCTTTCTCAAGTGAAGTGACATCCCTTATTTTTGTATTGAATATGGGACATTACA
This sequence comes from Ascaphus truei, assembly GCA_036426205.1. Lineage (NCBI taxonomy): Eukaryota > Metazoa > Chordata > Amphibia > Anura > Ascaphidae > Ascaphus > Ascaphus truei. Next base: position 56,296,618 of record CM071568.1, on the reverse strand, counting down.
TACTGTAGCAGGTTAGCACAAAAATAAAGATCTTGTCTTAGCAGGTGGCACCCGCTCCTACACAAAGCACATGTTTCAAATTGCTTACTTGATTCCTTTAAAGCTTCCAGTTCAATAAAAAAAGAATGTTCTCAACATTAACAATTTATAAAGATTTGTAATAAGTAGATAACATGTCTATCATGTTATCCTAATGTTAGCATTATTACCTGGTTTTCTCACTTGATTTAAAAGTTCAAGCTCCCATAGAGTTTATTTATACTTTATTTGCGAAGTCTGATATTTGGGGATTACCTGAATCATTTCATTTTTTTAATAACCAGAAATCAAAGCATAAATGAACAAATGCTGAACTTCTGATGAGATTGGGGATGGTCTAGTCCAGTATTTTGCTTCCCCTAGTTACAGCTCAGCTTGTCACACATCATGGGGTAGATCACAGTATGAGTTGTTATGGGCAGTGTATAGGAGGAGGGGTTGGATCTGTTGCTGGTGAGATTACAGTATGTGTTTTTTTTGTATTGACTACCTGGCTGCGTTATGGCTCCTGGTCCCCTTTCTGTACTCTCTATGCTTTTGTCCTCCTGACATGGGCTGTGGAGCAAGCAGTAAGGTGCTTCCAGAGCCCATAGAGCCACCACTAAAGAGCAACCCTTACTATGTAAAGCTGATCCGGGCTGTGGTGCCGGTTCAATTCTGCAGTAATCTAATGCAATGCAAGGGAGACTTCTGGGGGCTGCAGGAGGAGCACAAGAGGGACCAAGAACTACAAACCAAGAAGTGTCAGGTGGCCCGGTACCGAGCCAAGTTTGACCCCAGAGTTATTGCCAGGTAAGACCAGAGAGGATTTTAAGATATATTCTTTCTTCTGTGGATGGGGTGGTGGGGGAGAGGATGGGTCATTACTGTTCCTTTTAGTCAGGTTATCCTCTAATTGAGGTGCATTCCAAGGTAAATGCTTACCTTTTTACATACAGTAGGTGAGAACCAAGGGGTCTGGACCGTGTTAATTTCAGTTCCGGGAACCCCCTCTTTCCTGAGATACATACTGGGAAAGGTTGTTTAAATGCCCGCTGGATAACGTTGCAGAGTCCTATTGGTCCGCATCATGTGGAAGATTTAAACCTCTAGTTTATGTCCCTTGGAATGGAGGAGCCAGCAGCACCATTCCATGTACAGTAAGTGGTTCTGGAACCAGGGGGTCCCTGCAGCTGAAATGATTGTGTTTCAGCTCTGCAGTCTCCCGGCTTTTCATCGGTGCAAAAACAAGGGTAGTAAAAAAAAAAACATGTTTTTGTAGGTGGAACTGCTTCTGTAATGCTTATTTGATCATCTACCCTGTGACATCATCTTTGTAATGTAATGTGCTGCAAAGGTTTGGTCACTATTTTCACTGTGATGCTGAGAGCACTGATTTACAATAGATAGTATACTCCAGAGGTTGTATTTCCACCCGGAACCTTTCCTTACTTATATATTTATAAAATATTTTACCAGGAAGTAATACATTGAGAGTTACCTCTCGTTTTCAAGTATGTCCTGGGCACAGAGTTAAGACAAATAATACATGGTTACAAATACAGTTACATAAGTGAACAGGGTATACATTATATACAAGACTTTGCATGCACAGTTAAAGAAAATATATATTATAGACGTATGTAACAGTTACAGACCAGATTAAAATGTGAGACAGCCTTAGTTTTGAAGGCTGCAGATGACAATTTAAAATATATTATGATACTCCAGGGATATTTTTCTCAAGCAACAGTTTGATTGTAAGTGGGTTGATTATCAATCATACTTCAGAGGATACTAGAGATTACTATCAAACATCGTGATTTTAAGTGGTCCAATGTGTGCCATTTTAATGTATGCAAAAATAGAAGGTTCCAGGGCACTGCGGATTTTAAATGAGATTTATTTGAACAAGCACAACGTTTCAACCACCAGACGTGGTCTTTCTCAAGTGAAGATATAATACAAAACACATACTGTCCACTACTTATAGCCCATACCCCAGGTGTAGTCACTTAAAAACTTCCGGTCTCTGCCTCTTAGGTCTTAGTCCTGTGCGCATGCGCGCGCACATCCGTGTTCTTGTCGCTTCCGAATCACGTCATCTTTGGGCAAGCCCTGCCTCCCGATAGGTCTTGCCGTCCCTCACTACTTCTCTAGCTGGAGATATAGGCATCCCATCCAGGCGCATGCGCGAGCGCATATCTGTTTTAATGTATACCATGGGTTGGATTGCTATATCAGTTAATAACTCAATGTGCTAAACATAATTGCACAATAACTCTCCAATTGCCCAAACTGCTATCGGACAACATTGTTTGTTTTGAAGTTTGAAATTAGTGTTTGTAAAATATCATCACATCTTTGGTTTTACTAAGGGATGGGTTTCTCAGAATCTAGCAGTGGCTAAATACTGTAGTTTTCACACAACATTTGTGCTCACATTTATTTATTTAAAATATTTGTCTAGAAAGATTGAGAAATATACTGCATTCTGAATATTAAAAGCTAGTTTTCTCTATTCAACCTACATGCATACATCATTAAATCAGATGGGAACAATGTTACAGTGCCTTCAATAAAAGCTTTTAAATTGCGATTTGCAGTATCACTTCTCTTCAACCTCTTGCATTCTAACATATAAGTATTATACAGTACTATTTCTTTCTGGCAGCAAATCACACTGAGAAGTTTGTGCATATAACGTTACTACTATAGATGGAATTATTAAGGAAACCGCCAAAAATAATATGATGGCATATTAAAAGTTGTGCTAAAAAAATGTTAGGATGACATTGGATTATTTTAATATTCGGTGCCTTGCACAGGGGAGCACTGGACTTGTACATACTGTGACAGAACGATATGCCCAAGATTAATTTATTGGAGCCCAGTGTTTATTTATTTTTAAATTATTTTACCAGGAAGTAATACATTGAGAGTTACCTCTCGTTTTCAAGTATGTCCTGGGCACAGAGTTAAGACAAATAATACATGGTTACAAATACAGTTACATTAATGAACAGGGTATACATTAAATACAAGACGTTGCATGCACAGTTAAAAAAATATATATTATACCAAACCAACCAAACATTCTAAGGCACAGGACTAAGACCTAAGAGGGAGAGACCGGAAGTTTTTAAGTGACTACACCTGGGGTTAAGAAATGCCTTCTGCAGTCTCTAGGTTGCCACTTTTGCCACCTTATGTAGAAGTATAAAGTGACAATTAATTTTATGTTTCTTTGTGTGACCTGTAAAGTAGTAACACAAGGATGTTGCAGGTAATTTAATTGACATCTATTTCTTTCTGTTGGAAAATCATGGAGCCATGAAGGGATTTGACTAATGACAGTGAAAGTATTTGCTCTATATATTTGGTTGTACAAGCCTAGACGTGCAGAGGTTTTTCTGTTCTATATTTAGTTTGATGGAGATGTTGTTATGGGGAGGATAGTTTCTATAAATTCTACAGATAAAACATTTCTCGTGGAGTGCCAGTTGACAACTCAACCATCTGTAGCCACTGTCTATGGTTGGGCTTAAGATTGGTGTTTTGACTTTCAACTTCTTAAGCAGACACAGAATATACAATACAGCAAGATGATGCTTTGGGGACGGCTAAAAGAGACATATTTCATAAATCATTTTTTTTTGCCCATTCCAATAACTCCAAACCTTTCCTTTTTTACTTCTTATCACCGTCCCTAAAATGTTTGCAGATGGATGTAGTAAAACATAGGTGCAAAGTACACAGTAAAGCTCTGATATTGATGTTCAAAAAACGCCTCCCCTAGTGTAAATATAATAGAAGTATGGCAGTTTTCAGTGTGTGATACATAGTGGTAGATCCACAGATGTCGTTGTTTTTGCGCCAATAACGTGATGCTCCCAAATTTAGGAAATTATTTGTCTTATTGATGAGATGCAAAAAAAACGTCTGTTCATCAAAGTAGTAGCGTTATTAACTGGGATTTTCATGTCTCGGAGATGCGTTTTCCAATACATTGCACATGCGCATTGGTCAAACTTTAGCGCACATTATGAACGCATGAGTCCTAGGAACCCCTGTTGAAAAACACTTGTTCGTTCTAGTAATGTGTCTTTATGTGCGTTACCAAAAGTTAATGCAAAACGTATTATAATATTGTCAAATGTAACATTTTTATACTTAACTTTTTCAATTATTTAGTGTCCTTTCTCTTATTTTAATTGTAAAAATGTTATATTAATTATTATTGTTGAGGTATGTATGAATATACATTACTGTACAAACATACCTAATATAGTCATTATTACCTTATATACCATATTAGTTCACACAAAAATATCACTTTAATCGCCAAAAGTCATAATACAGTTTATGAGGTTTCAGACATTTATATGATCCCTAATATCTATCTTTGGAAGACACGTAGGTTTTTGGAATGAACGGGTTGAGTCCTATACTCATTACATTGCTTTTAGGCGATATCCTAAAATCTATGTTAATCAGGGTCAGGATGTTGTCAATGCCAGCTTTTGAAAGGTCTTAACTATCGTAGCATTATAACCGTGCGCTAACACGAGCAGAGGTCTAACGAAATCCGTTGTTAGTGGGCTGCTCATTACCATATGATTTGCACATGTGTAAGCAAAACGTCCATTAAAAGTTATCGATCCGTTATTTTTTCAGGTGAATGAGAGGACATCGTAATGCTATGTGGATATGCGTTACGGAAGGTGATACGTTAAATATCGATAACGTAACGCTAAAAATGTAATGCAGTTCTGAGGATCTACCTTATGGTCTCTATAGAGTCAGTGCTGGAGACTTGACTAAGGGTCAGATTCACCAAGCTCTGAAAAGTGGCTTAACGTGACTTACAGTAATGTCACATGAAGCCATACAATATATTTTCAAAGACTAATAATGTACCATTAAGTCATGTTTTCTCTTAGAAAAAGTATTGTGTTGACTATTATAGCTGTTTATAATTATATGTGAAAGATGCATATCCCCAAAGGTCCATTGAGTTTGTCGCAGGGACTTCACATTATGTTCAGTCATACCTAAACTTGACGTAACCCCCACACTCACTCTGAAATAGGGCTTTTGGAGGGGAGAAAGAGAGATGGGGAGAGGGCATGAGAGAGAGGGGAGAGAGGTGGGAGAGACATGGGGGAAAGAGAGCAAGAGAGAGAGAGAGGGGAGAGAGAAAGGGGAGAGAGATGGAGAGAGAGACCTGGGAAAAAATCTAATTTGACTATGCAAATGATATTCAAATTATTTCAATTAACGTATTTCCCAGGTATCTCAGGTGTGTTCTTGGGTATATCTCTACGATAGTTTAGGGAGTTGTATAAGTAAATGGGTACTTTCACTCTCTGAAAGGATCCGCGCTGCGGGTATACCCGCTTCCAGCGCCTCCTTACCTGTGGTTCGTGCCGGTCAGGCTCTCCGGCGGCGTGCCTCGCTCCTTGCGGCCCCCTCCATGGCTGCTCCCACACTTCCGGGGCGCATGTCACCCCTACGGGTGCACGCGGACCCAGGCCTCAATTTACTGGCGCCGGGCGCCTGACTCCTCCGCTGACGCGGCACGCTCATAACGCGCTTCCCTGACCTGCTTCGTCAGGTCTGCCCCCCAGGCCCTTCTCTCCTATCAGACTCTTCCCGGGGCCACTCCCCCGCTCCTCCTCTTGCTCTAACAGTCCCCAGCTACCCAGGCAGCTTCCCCCTATCAGGTCCTCCCTCGGGCCGCTCCTCCGTCCCTCCCCTTGCTCCGATAGGCCCCAGCTACCCAGACACCTCTTCCCTATCAGGTCCTCCCTCGGGCCACTCCTCCGTTCCTCCCCTTCCTCTGATTGGTCCCAGCCCCCTATTTAGTCTCCCCTCACCATTTCCTCTTTGCTCTGCATAGCTTCTGTACCTTGGTGCTGTCTGCTGTTGCCTGGCCTCTCTTGTCTTTCAGTCCCTGTTCCTGTCCCTGGATTTCTGCTGACCTCCCTGGATATTGACCTTTGGCTTTGGACTTCGTTTACGCTGCTTTCTGATACCCTTGGATTTGGCATTGGACTCTCTACCTCGCAGACTTCTATTCCCCTGGACACGGCATACGGACAATCTACTACGCTGCTCTCTCCACCCCACGACCCAGGCTTACGGACACTCTACTACGCTGCTCTCTCCATTCCACGACCATTGGCTTACGGACTTTACCATCCACCGCTGGAGTTGGCAAGTACGGTACCCTTTCTATTGTTACCCGGACCATCTATGCTACTTCCACACTCCGGCCGTACCCCCGTTTACTGTCAGGTGTGTGGTATTACTCCTTTCCACCTCAGTCCCGGGGTCTCGTCTGGCTTGTGGGCAGGCCGAGCGTTACACTCTCAAGGCAACATTGTGCTATAATAATGTGATGTTAATCCTATCTGAATGAGATATACGGCAGCCGTTGTTTTTGTACATAATTAGATTTATGGATCCATGTTAACCTCAGTGTTAGTATGAGCCCTTTTTTAATAGAGCTTTGTGGATTTAGCCCTAAATCTATTTGCAAGGAATTTTTGGGGCCTCTGAAAATATTATTACATATCTCAATTTTCCAGGTACTGACTAAAAGAAATGAATAAAGTGATCCGAGATTGTACTATTCCTCTCCCAAATGTCTATTACATTCGTACATTACATGTACGTCACTTGAAAACCTTACTACCTACTAAACTATGCTACAATACTAATTGAAGTAGCAATGAGTAAACTCATTTTAAGCAGCCTTTTTATGTTAGGATCACTGTCCCCTTGCAAATGGTGATGTGGCAATACAGAGCATCTCAGTGAGTAAAGGCACTGACTCTGAAAACAATGGCTTCTAGTTTGAAGCAGGGGAGAATGGTTCAAATTCAGGGGTCAGCTCCTTATGACCTTGGGTAAGTCCCTTTATTGTGCCACAGAAACAAATTAGATTGTAAGCTCCATGTGCCTTCAGTGCTGCGTACATTGTCATAGCTATACAAGAAAAAACATGTTATTATTGTATGTTTCATGTATGCTGCCTGTTTCAACCTAGTATTCACACAAACATATTAAAATCCTATATACTTACTGCATGCAGTCATTAATATTTTAATTTAGACGTTGTATGAAAACAGGGCTCCAAGAATATTAGCTTTCCAGTGCCAACAGGGCAGTGCCATGTTTGATATCCTTTTTGTATAGTGATCTATGAATCATATTTCTGTATCACATGCAGAGTCCCTGTACTCATATTTTAGCAAAAAATATTCTGTGAATTATTTACTGGCTACATTTCAGCACTCTCTCTATACTGAGCACTCGCTATACCGAGCACTCTCTCTATACTGAACCTCTTTGTCTCTGTTATTTTGTGGCATAATGAACACAAAATGGGCTAAATGTACTGGCAGTGTTATTCCATAAATCACCTTCGACTGCCTACAGGCCATTCATTTGAATTGGCGTTCACTGCTGGCCTCTGTATTTATACAGGCAGTCAGCGGTTATCCAACGGAATCCGTTCTGGAAGTAGCGTTGGATAGCTAAACCGTGAGTCCCATGTTAATCAGTGGCGGCGAGCGTTGGATAACACATTCCGGCGCTGAAAAATGGCACTTAGGGTTGCATTGTAAAGCGTTGGATATGTCATTCATTATAAAGTGAAACGTTGGATAACGTGGACTACCTGTATTTGATAGACCATGTTGGTGTATCCTGGACTTGCATTGGGCAATGATCATATGAACACACAGAAGGAGTTTGTATTCAGAATTTCAGCAAGTTCATTGTTTTCTAAACATTTTTACATTTTCAGTTCTTTGAAATTATAGAATAGCTTTACATTTCATTGTTTTTTCAAATATTTATTGTAGATTTTAGTAACCCGCTGCTCTGCTAATTAATCCTATTATTGACCCATACTGGCCATCTTTCCCTATCAGTGAGGGAGACCTCCTCATAAGTCACAGAAAAATGCAGACATTTTCGATGTTTATTTCTGAAAAAAGTCAATTCAATGCGAGTCAATAGAAGGTAGAGATCCCACACATTTTCCTACCAAATTTCCCTGAAGAGTGTTGTTTTATTGGAATGTACTGTATGTTATAACCTTAAAGCTGGAACTGCTGCAAAAATTCTACCATGTTTATTAACTACCTATGTGTTTTAAACTGAAACTGACAAATTATAATCCCTAAAAATATTTAATTGTTATGTAGATGAATTAATATCTGCCTCCTTGATATAAAGGAATGCATAATGTTTTATTAATTCATTAAAATACTGTGGATCATATTTACGAAGCCGTAAGATACTATAATGTGCTTTATGGTTTACTATTGAATAGTAGATAAAAAGCCCTATATTTACAATGCACTATTTATGATTATGATCAGTATTTTTCTCTTTTAGGTATGATATCAAGGCTCTCATCGGTAGGGGCAGTTTCAGTAGAGTTGTAAGAGTTGAGCACAGAGCAACTCGACAACCGTATGCCATAAAAATGATTGAAACAAGAGCCAAAGAAGGTAAAGAAGTATGTGACTCAGAACTTAACATCCTTAGAAGGGTTAGTCATCATAACATCATTCAACTCATTGAGGTCTTTGAGGCTCATGATCGTGTTTACATGGTGATGGAATTGGCTACAGGAGGAGAACTGTTTGATCGAATCATTACCAAAGGATCCTTTACAGAACGGGATGCTACCAAGGTACTGCAGATGGTTTTAGATGGGATCAAATATCTGCATGGATTGGGCATAACCCATAGGGATCTAAAACCAGAAAATCTTCTGTATTACCACCCAGGGGCCGATTCAAAGATATTAGTCACTGACTTTGGTTTGGCAAACTCCGGTAACAAAGGTGGAGACTGGTCTATGAGGACCATTTGTGGAACTCCAGAATACATTGCACCTGAAATTCTTCTCAGAAGACCTTATAGCAATGCAGTGGACATGTGGGCTCTTGGTGTAATAACATATATATTACTCAGTGGATCTATGCCCTTTGAAGATGAAAATCGGACAAGACTATACAGAATGATACTTAAAGGCAGATACAGCTACATAGGTGATGTAAGTATATAATAAAATATTAATCACTGGGCATATACAATTAATGAAAAGTGCCTGTTTCAGAGTTTGGTCTAAAATTATGTAAAGAACTTATAAAAACAGTCCTGGGCAGCCATTAAAAATTACTTCAAGAGATCAGCATTAATGAAAAATATTCAGCTTTATTCTGTTAGTAAATTCTTCTTCATATAACACACAAAATCCTCCTATGTGTTTTACACCTAACAGCGCTTTTTCAAAGAGTATCTAACATAGCGGAAAGGACAAATATATTTCACACCCAATTAATTCAAATAAAAAACAAATTGTTCAATTAAACCATATCATGCAAAATCCTTCTTTACATCTCTTATTGCAGCAACATTCTATTTTATTGTTTAACATGATCTTCCTAAATACAGAGATTATACATCATACACCGTCTGATAAAAAATGTTTAAGATTGCATTCTGTATTTAGTCCTCTAGGGGATAACGTGCTAAGGGGCATATTCCAGTAGCTGTGAGTTTGGAGTAAAATCGCACGATTTGACATGGTCATAAATCGCAGCTCTAAACAAGACAAAAGTCCATATTCTGCATTACAAATTACACAGCTAAAACCACGTCGGAGGAGGAGATCAATTTAATAGTGTCTCAAGATATATATATATATATCCTCTCTAAATAATATGCAATGGGGAGAGACCTCAGTGCTAAAAAAAGAGCACTTCCGAGGTACCTGGAATATAAGCTGAGGCATACAAAGTATATTTACATGAGTCACACCGCACACCAAATTTTTTTCCATATGATTAATACTGACAAGTCTAAAAGCCATTGTGATAAGGGGGTACTGGTGTCAGACCCAACAGGATCAGAACCCACAACCTCTGCTTTTCAGGGCAGTAGCTCTAGCATTGAACTAAACCAGGTGCTCCTCCTCCTGCTCCTGCTCTTTGAGGTTTAGCCCTTTGCACTTAAAGCTGCAGTTCAGTCTTTTTTTTTTTTTACTTCAATAGTTTCATGTGTGCAATCTCTAATTACCTAAAGAACTGTATAGCTGCAGGTCAATTCGTTCTCCATGTATTGATAGGCGAAATTTGGTGACATAATTAGTGAAGGGATCTGTTTTTCTCCTGCTTCTGTGTCTCAGTGGAAGCTCATGAATATTCATGAGCACTCCTGCACTGACGTGCTAGAGGGAGGGCAGGGCTGACAAAGGGGCGTGCCAGGGCTTGTGACAGGACATGAAGGGGCAGTGCTTTACAAATGGTTATTAAAATAGAATACAAGAAAATTGCTCTTTCAAAGTTGTTTTTTTACAAACAGAAAATGCTAAAAGTATTTTTTCTTACTACAGAACTGATTTATTAAAAAAACACACATGCAGGATATTGACTGAACTGCAGCTTTAAGGCAGCTACAAAAATTCAGCTATTTTTCTAAAAATGTGAGTTTGCTCATTCCTTCCGGATTTGCAGATCTGAAATGAAACCGGTCCTAAAAAACCTTTCCCGCGTGGTTTAGACATGCTTGAAGGGATTAGAGAATAGCAAAACATGCAAATCATATCAGAAAGGGGTTTTTTTCCGGCATAGATGTGCACAACTACTAGAATATCCCCTAAGAGTAAAAATCCAATATGCCTCTATGCGATGGAGAAGTTTAACTATTTCCACCGCATACTCCGTAAGGGACATATTCGATTCCACAACATTTGAAATTCTGCAACGCCCCCTTTCAGCATAAAAGAAAATATTTGGGCTCTGGATAGTTAAGATCCTTCTTCCTAATCAGTCTAACATGTATCGTATAGTAGTACGACTCAACACTTCTGACAACCACATCTCAAGAGATATACTGTACAACATGGCTAGAATCACAATTAATAAAAGATCAAATATACAGGCATACCCCGCTTTAAGTACACTCACTTTAAGTACACTCGCGAGTAAGTACATATCGCCCAATAGGCAAACGGCAGCTCACGCATGCGCCTGTCATCAAGTCCTGAACAGCAATACCGGCTCCCTACCTGTACTGAAGCTATGCGCAAGCGGGGAAACTATAGAGCCTGTTACAGATGCGTTATTTACATCAGTTATGCACGTATATAACGATTGCAGTACAGTACATGCATCGATAAGTGGGAAAAGGTAGTGCTTCACTTTAAGTACATTTTCGCTTTACATACATGCTCCGGTCCCATTGCGTACGTTAATGCGGGGTATGCCTGTAATGTAATTTATGCTCATCAACTGTAAAATTGTTTGACCTGCAACATATCTTACATTTACCACATATAAAGGATCCATATGGTCATTTAACCATTTTAGATGTATCTTTAGTGGACCTATATTGACTAGGTGAAATTTTATTACCCAGAGTGGATGCTTTCCTGAAAACAAATTCCGGTTCACCACTCATATACCTTCTCAAAATCGGGTCATGTGACAGAAACTTCCAGTGTTTCTTCACAATGGAAGTAATCTGCCTACTTTGTTTACTATATGGTTTAATGAATATTGGAATCTCAGAAGAATCTGTACAGTCATAGCCTCTATCGGCATTCCTCCTCTTAATATACAGTAGGAATTATTACCAATCAGAGTATCTCTATCCATACTGGAAACCTCAGTGAAAGTTTGTAAGGGGTCGTTATGGTTGTAACCTCTAGCAAAATTTTTTTTTGGTTTCTCCTTGAAATAAAACACCTCAAACATTGCCGTTGTAACCTAATAAATTGGTCCTTTTGGTATCCTTCATATTAAACTTTTTCAGTGGACTTATAATGATTTACGAGAATTCTCTTTCCTAAATACATCCATTTGTATCTTCAAACATTAATCCACATAATAATAAAGGTCCAGGTAGTGAATATGTTGACAACTATACTCATATGTAAATACTAATGATAAACATTATCATTTAAAAATTAAAATCCACAGTTCCATCCCAAATGAATACCATGTTGTCTATAAAACATCTATAAAATCTGATATTATTGCTAAAGTGATTACAATCTCCAAAAATATATTTGGTCTCCAACCACCCCATAAATACATGTGTGTATGACAGGGCAAAGCAGAATATACATTTTATTTTTAAGTGCACAGATGCATCGACAAACACATGCAAGATCTTGGTCTTAAAATGACCAAGGACTCTTCTGTACAGATAATAAGCATCTGCTGGTACATTGTACACGTTTAGAGACATTTATAATGCAAGATATATGCACCTGCTGTGATATAGCCAGCCTGGAAAATTACTTGAAAAATGAATGGATCCCTAGGGTATTACGTATGACCGAAGCCCCCACTTTTGGCATTACAGATGATAATTTGTTCGTTCAATTAATTGATTTGATTATTCAGCATAAAACGAAAAAGCAAATATAGATTGAGAGAGTGAGTTTTGCAAGATAAATTAAAATAATTAATGCATACTGTATACTGTAGATGGATTTGAGGATATTGACAATAAGATTTCTTTGCACATTAATAATCTGGAAAACAATATCGTGGATGCAAAATAAATTAAAACGAGATAATTGGACATTTTCTCCATGTTGTTGTGCTTTGCTTATTCTATCCCATTATTCAGCTTGGTATAGTTAAAAATGTCAGCGTTCATTCACTTGAAGGGAAATTAATGCATTATTAACTATGGGATTGCAGCTTCTCATTATCTTGAATAGAAACCAAAATCTGACTTGTTTTAATATTATTTGTACATTTTAATATACCCATCAGTTTAGGGTTATAATTACAACCAAAAGAAGAACGCTTTGATAGAATCCTGTGATAGAGCATATCCATAGAGTTTGGAATATGACACACTAAGGTGAGATAGTATTGCGTTAGGTATCACAATATATAAGCATTCTAAAATAAAATTGAACATTAAAGAGGTGTGTCAGAGTGTACAAAAAAATAGTTTGTGATTCCATCAACCAGTTAATGAGTGCAAAGTTATTATGGGTCATACTCAGAAACCAATTACAAACCTTTTAGATGTTTGATTAAGACTCAAGCAACATGTATTAGTATTATTATTATTATTTAACAAGTTTGATAGCAAGCAAGTGCCAAAGAGCTTTCACTTTGCATTAAGCAAAGTACTATTAGGTCTTTTACATCTAGGTACCATCCCTCCTAGAACCAAAATGAACCAATAGCAGAGATATGTACTGTACTGTATATGGGCTTAAAATCGGGCTGATTGGTGCCTTAAAAATACTACATCTAGAAGTATCTTTAAATAATTTTTCAACGTTGGTTTGTAAACATGGTAAACTGTTTTTCAGAAGGAGTTTGACTTCTATAAAGGGGCATTTGCGCTTGCCCGTATTGTGTTGTTGTTTTGTTTTATTTAATGCAGCAGTTCCTTATCTTTACAGCAATGCAATTATCTAAGCTGCCAATCAATCCGTTCTCCTGTGATCGATCAGTGACGATCCTGCTTCCCAGAGCACGCAATATGGCTGCCTAGTTCACAAGAGGAAGCAGTATAGTTTCCTATAAATAGTTGCTACAGAAACCCAACGATGTGTAATACTGTACATTACAAATCCTTAAAAGGGGCATAAAGAGTGAAAAATGCAGTATGTATTGTCTAATACTATGTGACCTTGTGCCCCATGCTATGTGTTTCCTGGCCCTAGCATGTAAGTCCTGGTAAGATGCAGGCAGTGTTAGGGTTAAATCCCTTTCACATGGGCCCTAGCATGTAAGTCCGTTAGGCCACTGGTTAATTTGTTGCCATATCCAGGTGCAGGCCTTAAAGTAGTTGGGAGCATTATGCCTGGGGGGAGAGGGGAGCGGGGTGTTACTGGGTCACATGCAGTATGGTGTGTTGCCTGTCAATCATCTAAACCTGCCCAGTTTTGGGGCAGGGTTACTAACCCCTCCCCAGGTATGTAAGATGCTTCCTACCCAAATTTAGTGGTGGAGTTCCAGTATGTAGCCTGCTCCTCAGTGAGTGAGGCGATGTTCTGCCTTACCCCATCAGGGGGTAAAGGGGTTGCGACTAGCCCCAACGGCCTCAAGCCCATTTGATGCTGCATCAAGGTAAATATACTTTAACCCAGGGGTGCGCAAACTTTTCTCCCTATGCCCCCCTGCCTGCTCTCCCGCCCTGCTCGCCCCCCCCCCTCTCTGCTCCGACAACAGCAACGCGTCGTCACGTGACCCACGGCATTTGACGCTGGGTTGCCATGGCATTGCGTCTCTGGAAGCCAAGGTAAGTGAAGTTACAAAGGCCTCGCGTGATCCCCGGCATTTAATTTAAATGCCTTCGGGGAAGCCCGAGGTCTCTGTAACTGCCGCGTCCCCCCAGAAAATCTTGTGCCCCTTGCGCACCCCTGCTTTAACCCATCAAAGACACCTTTTAAGGGTTTATAAAAGAAAATAAACAAGAAATACAAAAGCATGATTTGAGTCACATGCTGATCAATACTATGCACAGATCAAAACATTTTTTTTAAAGCCAGCATTTTCCTTACAGCAGATGAAGTTAATTATTTACTGTGGGAATGTGAGGCATTTAACATCCAACAGAGCTTGTGTATCCTTTCAAACATCTACTGCCATCGTCATGGATTAATATTTAGTGTGGTGTTCATTCAGCCAATGAAGCCCAAAAAAATGGGATGTCATTTCATGTACGGCTGTTGGTTGTCATTTATCATGTAAAAATTACCAGTAGGCCAATCTGTGGGTCTCAATTTTGATTCATGGCATCATGGTGGCTCATAATTTTATGTTACTCATAGCTTACTTCTTTTAATTCCATTACAAATCACATTAATTATTATTATTATCGTTTATTTATAAAGGGCCAACATATTCTGCAGTGCGGTACAATAGGGGTACAGATATATCATAATTACACAAACAGAATTACATACAAATAAGGACAAACGTGCACAAACAGAAACCCCGGATAATAAGGGCCCTGCTCGTGAGAGCTTACAATCTAGAGGGAATGAGGACAATATCAAAACCTAAAGGTAAAGTGGCTGCTCATTGTGGGATGGAGTAAACCTCAGGTTAGAGAATGGTCCAGCTCCCATTACGTTTTGAAGGTGGTGATGTTAGAGGGTATTATATAACGTGTAGATTTGTTCAGCTAGTCCCAATTGAGTTTGAGAGAGGGAGTTGGGTGTTGAGGTTTGCCAGATAGGATTCCTTGATAAGGTGTCTGAAAGTTGGAGAAGGGTCTGATAGTACACGGGAGGGAATTCCAGAGAGAGAGGGGACAGCACAGGGGAAGTCTTGTAGGTGAGAAAGAGATAATAAGGCAAGGTGAAAGGGGGATGTCATGGGCAGAATGTAGTGTGTGCGTTTAGGTATATATTTCGGGATGAGGGCTGAGATGTAAGTTGGGGCGGGGGGCGGCATTGTTGAGAGCATTGTAAATCAGACCTAGGTTTTACATTTTATTCTAGAGCAAGCATGTCAAACTCAAAGGCTAACACGGGCCAAATAAACAAAATTTAAGTTTATGTGGGCCGCAAAAAAACAAAAACTTCAATTTTCATAGAAACTTAGGTTTATTTCGAAAAGTACAGTATAAAAAAAAGAACGATAAAATTAATGTTTTTTTCCTGACACTTGGCATCTCCGATTCTCTCTCTACCTCTCTCTGACTGACTCCCTCCCTCTCTCTGACTAACTCCCTTTCTCTCTCTGACTGACTCTCACTCTCTCTCTCTGACTGACTCTCACTCTGACTGACTCTCACTCTCTGACTGACTCTCTCTCACTCTGACTGACTCTCTCTCACTCTCTCTGACTGACTCTCTCTCACTCTCTCTGACTGACTCTCTCTCACTCTCTCTGACTGACTCTCTCTCACTCTCTCTGACTGACTCTGACTGACACTCTGACGGACTCTCTCTCAATCTCTCTGACTGACTCTCTCTGAATGGACTCTCTTCTTCACTCTCTCTGAACTGAACTTCTTCACTCGCTATGAATGACTCTCTTCCTCTACTCTCTCTGGACTGCCTCTCTTCTCACTCTCTCCATTGACTGAACCTGACTGACACTCTCGACTGACTATTCCTCTGAATGACACTCTCTGTGACGGACTCTCTCTCAACTCTCTGCTGATGACTATCCTATCAATCTCTACTGCTGACTGACTCTCTACTGACTGACTACACTCCACTCTCATACATGAATGGCTGATTTCTCACTGCTCTCGGACGCCCTGACTCTCCTGACCTGACTGACTCTCTCTATTATCTGAATCTCGGAAAGCTCGACGACTCTATAGCGTGGACGCTCGCGCTCTCTACTCTGAAAAGACAGCAGAGATCGCGGAAGAGAGAGGAGAGAGAGAGAGGAAGAAGAAAGAGAGAGAGTGCACTGACCAGACTTCCTCATCTTGATGAACTCTATCTCCTCCTTCTTGACCTGCTCTGAACCTTCCTCTCTCTGACTCTCTCTGGCTCTCTACTCTCTCTCATCTTCTCTCTCTCTGAACAGGGACCTCTTCTATCTGACTCTCTCTCTTCTCACTGCTTCTCTCTCTCTGACATTCCTACTCTGCATCGACTCTCCTGCCTACCTCTTCTCTACTGCTCTTCTCGTCTCTCCTACTCTACTCTCTCTCTACTCGACTCTCTTCTGACTCCTTCCCTCTATGACTCTCTCGCTCTCTTCTCTGAATCTACTCTCTCTCTGACAGACTCTCTCTCTCTATCCTCTCTCTTCTCTCTTTCTTCGGATACGCTCTCTCTGCTCCCTAGATCGACCTCTCTCTCAATGACTCTCTCTGCATTGATCTCCTGCTGTCCTTGACTGACTCTCTGTGACTGACTCTCTGTGACTGACTCTCTGTGACTGACTCTCTGTGACTGACTCTCTGTGACTGACTCTGTGACTGACTCTCTGTGACTGACTCTGTGACTGACTCTGTGACTGACTTTGTGACTGACTCCCTCTCTCTGACTGACTCCCTCTCTCTGACTGATCTCTCCTCTCTGACTGACTCTCTCTCTGACTGACTCTCCCTCTCTCGGATCTGACATCTCCTCTCTGACTGACGCTCTCTCTCTGACTCTCTCTCCACGACTATCTCTCTCTGACTCCTCACTGACTCTCTCCTCTCTGACTCTTCTCTCTGACACTCTCTCTCTGAGACTCTCTATCTCTCTGACTGACTCTCTCTCTGCTGACTCCTCTACTGACTCTGCTCTCTCTCTGACGGACTCTCTCTCGCTCTCTAATGACTCTCTCGCTCTCTCCTGGGGGGGGCCCCCTCCCAAGTGACTTCTCGCTCTATGACTGACTCTCTCTGGGATGACTCTCTCTGGCTGACTCTCTCTCTCTGGCTGACTCTCTCTCTCTCTCTCTCTCTCTCTCTCTCCCCCTCTCTCTCTGACACTCTCCCTCTCTCTCTGACTCTCTCCTTCTCTCTCTTACTCTGTGCCTCTCTCTGACTCTCTCCCTCTCTCTGACTCTCTCCCTCTCTCTGACTCTGAGAGAGGGAGAGAGTCAGAGAGAGGGAGAGAGTCAGACTATCTCCCTCTGACTCTCTCCCTCTGACTCTCTCCTCTGACTCTCTCCCTCTGACGCTCTTCCCTCTGACGCTCTACCCTCGGACTCTCCCTCGGACTCTCTCCTCTGACTCTCTCCTCTGACTCTCTCCCTCTGACTCTCTCCTCGCGACAGGAGTCGCCCTCGCCCAGACAGCAACGCGCCCGCGCCCTAGACACCCACGCGCGCGCGCCAGACACACCACACACACACACACACACACACACACACACACACACGCACACACACACAGGCACACACACACAGGCACACACACACACTCAGGCACACACACACTCAGACACTCACATACACAGACACTCAGACACTCACATATTCACATACTCAGACACACAGACACACACACACACACAGGCACACACACGCACACACAGGCACACACACACACACTCTGACACACATACACACTGGGGAAATCGGAACGGAATCGGAGCGGGGGGGGGATCGATGCAGGGGGGGGGGATCGGAGCAGGGGGGGATTGGAGCGGAATAGGAACGGGGGGTTTGGAACGGAATCAGAGCAGGGGGGAGCGGAATCGGAGCAGGAGGGCAAGGGGGAAGCAAACAGGCATGGAGCAGTGCTCACCTGACTTGCTGCATGCAGCAGCAAGAGGCGGGCCTGGCTTTGCAAGCTCAGATAGAGCTTGCTGCGGCCCCAAAAAAATATTCTGGCAGCGTGCCAACACGCACCAGCCAATCAGGAGAGGGGGGAGGTCCCCCCCCCCCCTTTGCAGAGAGCGCGCGTTGCCTGGCAGTGCTGGCACATCGCGAGCTGGGCCGCAAAAATACTCGTTGTGGGCCGCATGCGGTTCGTGGGCCGCGAGTTTGACATGCTTGTTCTAGAGAATATGGGAAGCCAGTGTAGCGATATGCGTAGTGGAGCAGCAGAAGTGGAGCCGTCAGTGAGGTAGATGAATCTGTCAGCAGCGTTTTGGATGGATTGGAATTGGAATTGGGATAGGTGGACAAGGGGAATGCTAACTAGAAGGTTGCAGTCGTCATGGCAGGACAAGATGAGTGAATTAGGAATACAGCCCCTGTAATCTCAGAACCCAATTCTTTTGTTCTATACATGAGGTCACAATCCAAGTAGCACTCCTTTTGACACAAATATATATGCAGTGGTGGGTTTGGGTTCCGAGCTTACAAGGGCTATATGTGTTTGTAGATTTTAATTGTTAATCAATTTGGATGTTTGTGACCCCTCCTCCCTGGTTTCAAGATTGCCAATCCCACCATTTAATGGCAAGACTTGCTACGCACCTGTGAATGACCAGTCTATTAAGACAGCTCTCCCTCCATTAGAGAAGTTTGGAGAGCTTTTTCCAGGTACAGTAGTGTTAGGACCTATACAAGGGGCAATACCTTGATGTGGTTGTAGGCTTAAAATACTTTGGTCAAAGGATTGAACTAAATGACCCTTGAGAAGATATGCATCTTGACCCCTTAAATTACCTTTATGAGAAGATAAACAGATAAGTATTTAACTATATTATTTGTCATGTTGGATGTAGCACTGGGGCTTTTTGTCTTTTTGTTTTATTCATGAGATCAGAATCCTAGTAGCACTCATTTTGACACACATATACTGTATATGATGTGGTTGGTTTGGGTTCTGACCTTACACGGACTGTATGTGTTTTCTTTTAAATGGGTATAATGAATGCATGTTCAAAAAAAGATGGAAATGTGCCTGAGGTGAGAGAGAGGTTAAAAAGGTGAGTTTGGGTGGGAACTCGTGTGTCAGAGAGGGAGTGGGGGAGATGAGAGGGAAAAGGATCAAGGTGGCAGATTGCAGGGTGAGAGGATGAGAGAAGCGCTGAGACCTCATGCTCAGTCAGAGGGGAAAATGAACTGAGAGTGGATTAAGTGTGTGAGGGGAGGTAGATGTTGTGTGTGGAGCTTGACATGAAGCGATGTCATGTACAATTGACATAATCTTGTCTGTGAAGTAGGGGACAAAGTCTCTGGCCATGAGGGTAGATGGGTGTAGGTATAGTTTAGTGAAGAAATTAGTTAAAGGTGATAAATGTGCATTGAGGGTTAAAGGAGAGCATTTGTATGAGCAAAGAAAAGTAGGTGTGCTTGGCAAGGGAAAGGGCAGTATTATAGGATGAGAGTATGAATTTATACTGGAGGACGTGTGCTTTAGAATGGGATTTCCTCCAGTAATGTTCCGTAGTACTTGAGCACTTGTGGAGGTAGTTGGTAAAGTGTTTGAGGCATGGTACAACAGTGCTCGTCTCAGATCAGGAAGCAGAATATATAGTGGTATATATTCACTGACCAGAGCCTGGGGACAGAGTTCTGTTTAGAGTAATCGTAGTCAAGATACATGCAGAGGATCAAGGCAGGCGGCAAAGATGCAAGGTCAGGGTCACAGGCAGGGATTGGCAACAGGGAATCTACAGTCAAAAGGACAGGAGATACAAAGTAACACAGCTGAAACTGCAAAGAAACAGGAACCATTTCTTTGCAGGAAGTGCAGACTTAAATAAGAGGCTGTCAGGAAACAAGATGGCTGCAATGGACAATTCACACACTAGGTAACTATGCAACTATCACTCAAAAAAGCAGATACTTTTTTTTCAATCACTAAAAATGCAACCAACAGAGAGTGAGTGTGCATCTGTTAGTCCATATGTATGTCCTGTTTTATTATATTATAAATATGATAGGGAGAGATCTCTATGCTCAAAAAGGAGCACACCTAAAATACCTGGGAAATATACTTTGCATATCTTAACAGCATATTTAAATTAATTACTCACATTTCACACTTCCTGAAAGGATTTACATAAAAACTATATTGAGTTGAAAAGTCTAAGGCGGCTTGTGAGGTACTGGTATCCGGCCCAACAGGATTAGAACCCACAATATTATTCATTCCCAACAGCAGCTCTTGTAGTGTGTGCGAAATCAGCTATTGGATAGCACCTCTGTTACAGCATACTTTTGAGCTCTACTGCTCAGACCTATATCTAGTCCAGCTATTAGCATATGTCAGAGGTGCTCATTTTTGTGCTATAGGAACATTGTACTGGAAATGGCAAACAGGAAGTGCAAGTGGTCTGCTTTTAAAGGAAGCCAGGGGGAGAGGGTCTCTCTCAGTTCAGAAGCGTTTTTTAGATGGAATCCACCTGGAACGGTTCTTACGGTGGATGCCGAGGTATCCGATTGGATTTTTTAGTGCTCAATCTGCCTTCGGATTCCAGTCTGCAGATTGCATTTTAGTAAAATCTGTGACTGAAATCTGTGGAACAAATTCAGAATGTTTAGCTCATCTCTACTATCCAGTAATTGAAGTTGCTGAAGGATCCAGACAAACGGAAGTCCATGTCTTGTCTAACTCCTGCATAACGCAAAGACATTGAAAGTTCACATTTTAAACTGAACATGTTTAAGTCCTATGCTTGCTATACAGTACATTAATGGATAATGAACTTCTAAGTCAGAGTAGTGTTTGGATCTCAATCATTTTAACTAAGTTCAAAACCTTCACTGACAAGGAGACATGGTTCAAGAGTATATTGAATAGGCACCCAAGATGTCAGTGTATCATGGGACAAAAAGCCCTATAGTACACAGCAATTTGTAAAATGTTATTATTGCACCTCTGCAATTACCCTTCATATATATATTGTCTGAAGCGGCCTTTGGGGCTGTTTTTGTCTTAAATAGCTGTCCAATAGGACATTGCAGCTTCCTATTGGCCATCAGCACTCTTAAGATTTGGTGGCAATTTTGATTTCCCTGGAGGGAGAAACACACAGGTAACTAAACCAGTAAGAACCAACCTGTGTGTTTTAAGTGACTGCGGTTATAAGTTTCTTATATTTGACACCGATCTACAATATAATCAAATAGTCCAATCGATTGCCACATTTTTTTTTTAAAGCTAAATAAGACATAAAAAAATCACACACACACGAGAAAAATAGCCTGAACTCCCAGTCTTGTGAAAAAAATAGCAAACTTTTAATACACAGGTCAACGTGTCACAAATCCTTATATACCCTTTCCCCACGTTCTGAGCGTGCGCGCGCAGGCAGGGAGTCCATCACGCAACCTAGGTGTTGCCTGACAACACTAATTGACAATACCTGCAAAGACGCACTATGCGTTCCTGACTAACAAAATACGATCAATGTATACAGAAGTGAAAACTTAGTGTGAGCGTACTCACTACCTGAACTAAAGAAAACAGTAAAATCCATACAATAAAACATTGCATAGCAGATAGCTTCATAGCATAGTAGCATAACAGCAGCAATAATCAAAAGCTAGGACTGGAGATAGAAGTGGAAGAGAGAGACGCATGGGAAGTTATTTATTTATAAAATATTTTACCAGGAAGTAATACATTGAGAGTTACCTCTCGTTTTCAAGTATGTCCTGGGCACAGAGTTAAGACAAATAATACAGTACATGTTTACAAATACAGTTACATAATGATCAGGGTATACATTATATACAAGACATTGCATGCACAGTTAAAGATAATTTATGTTATGGGTGTATGAAACAGTTACAGACCAGATTAAAATGTGTGACAGCCTTAGATTTGAAAGAACTTAGACTGGTGGTGGATGTAAGAGTCTCTGGTAGGTTGTTCCAGTTTTGGGGTGCACGGTAAGAGAAGGAGGAGCGGCCGGATACTTTTTTGAGCCTTGGGACCACGAACAGTCTTTTGGAGTCTGATCTCAGGTGATAGGTGCTGCATGTGGTAGGGGTGAGGAGCTTGTTCAGGTAGCGGGGTAGCTTGCCCATAAAGAATTTGAAGGCAAGACAGGAAAGGTGAACTTTGCGCCTAGACTCGAGTGATGACCAATCTAGTTCTTTGAGCATTTCGCAGTGATGTGTGTTATAGTTGCATTGGAGAACAAAACGACAAATTGAATTGTAGAGGGTGTCAAGTTTGCGAAGGTGGGTTTGAGGTGCTGAGCCATATACTACTGCACCGGCACACTTTATTCGAGCAAATACCCAGTATGTACCTGGCAGATACCTGGAATGCGCCGCTCCTCACCTCTGACAAGCCCCGTTGCGTTTGCCTTCCCAGCCTGGGTTCATGCCTGGCTGACGGGCGGCTGATCTGTTAAATGATAATGATTAGGATGTAATAGGCTGCAATGCTTCGCGTGTCTACCAGATGGCATAAATTCATGAATTGTAATGCAGTATATATATATATACTGTGCAGTATTGCAGCCAGCGGGAATAAAATGCTTCAATCCCTGCCTGGAAAATACCTCAATGCACTCGGGCAGAAAACAGTCACAAACCTCAATACACCCGGGTATACCCGAATTCGTGGGACTAGCCAAGCTCGAATAAAGTGTGTCGCCAGTGTATGTCTCCATAGTCAATAATTAGCTCTGCTGTGCGATACGTATTCTGACCAGGAGACTTAGGAAGGATTTGTTCCTGTAAAGTACCCCTAGTTTGGCATAGGTCTTGGTTGTCAGGGTATAAATGTGCATCCCGAATGTTAAGTGGGAGTCAAACTTTTTTTATTGAGGGGAAGGGCATTCCAGAGGTGCGGGGCAGTCAGTGAGAAAGGTTTAAGGTGGGAGAGGACTTTAGATACAAAGGGGGTAGAAAGAAGACAACCTTGAGAAGAACGCAAGAGTCGGGATGGTGCATAACGAGAAATTAGGGCTGAGTTGTAGGGAGGGGCAGAAGAGTGTAAAAGCTTTAAAAGTGAGGAGGACAATTGAGTGTGAGATGCGGGATTTGATCGGAAGCCAGGAGAGGGATTTCAGGAGGGGAGACGTGGAGACAGATTTAGGAAAGAGTAGAGCGATTCTGGCAGCAGCGTTTAGGATAGATTTTAGGGGTGACAGGTGAGAGGCAGAAAGGCCGGATAGCAGGAGGTTGCAGTAATCGAGACAGGAGAGAATGAGGGCCTGAGTCAGAGTTTTAGCAGTCGAGTAACAGAGGAAAGGGCATATCTTTGTGATATTGCGGAGGAAAAAGCGACAAGTTTTAGAAACGTTTTGAATGTGAGAGGAGAATGTGAGAGAGGAATAGAGGGTGACCCCTAGGCAGCGTGCTTGGGCTACTGGGTGAATGATCGTATTTCCAACAGTAATGTGGAAGGAGGTAGTAGGGCCAGGTTTGGGAGGAAGTATAAGGAGCTCTGTTTTTGCCATGTTAAGTTTAAGTTGGCGAATGGCCATCCAGGATGATATTCCATGGAGACATTCAGAAACTTTGGTCTGTATAGCAGGTGTAAGGTCAGGGCTTTAAAGGTAAATTTGTGTGTCGTCAGCATAGAGGTGATATTTAAACCCAAAAGATGGGATTAGGTCACCTAGAGAGAGTGTGTAAAGAGAAAAGAGAAGGGGTCCCAGGACAGAGCACTGGGGTACCCCCACAGAGAGATCGATAGAGGAGGAGGAGGTGTTAGCAAAAGAGACACTGAAAGTACGATGGGAGAGGTAAGAGGAAACCCAGCATAGAGCTTTGTTTCGAATACCAAGAGTATGGAGAATGTGAAGGAGCAGAGGGTGGTCCACGGTGTCAAATGCTGCAGAGAGTTCGAGTAATATGAGCAGAGTGTAATGACCTCTGTCTTTGGCAGCATGGAGGTCGTCAGTTATTTTAGTGAGGGCTGTTTCAGTAGAGTAAGCAGTGCGGAAGCCAGATTGTAGAGGGTCTAGAAGAGAATAGGTGTTGAGAAAGTGTAGCAATCGAGAGAATACATGACGTTCAAGGAGTTTGGAGGCAAAAGGCAGGAGGGAGACAGGTCGATAGTTAGAAGGACAGGTAGGTTCAAGCATGCTGTTTTTGAGTAATGGTATAACGGTTGCATGCTTGAAGGTGGATGGAAAGGTACCAGAGTAGAGGGAAGAGTTAAAAATGTGTCTGAGCATCTGTTGTGCCCTGTATGACAGCAAAGTAATTGATATTATAAATGAGCAAAAGGTGTGTGTTTTACACTTGCTAAAATGATTGTACTCCTTTTTTCCACCAGCAATTAGATGCTCTAAAAAGCAGTGCAAAGTTCCAAGTTTCTCCAATTTACGATCAGGGTGCTAAATCAAAAGTTAGAAACTAGGACAAACGTGAAACAACAATTAGTACAGGAACCTCGCTGTTTTTTGCCTTGATACATCCTGTTATGTAACAAGAAGCGTTCCAGTCAAAAATAAGCAGATCATAAAACCGGGTAGTTTATTATAGAAATGGCCACAACACTGGAGGTATGCACCCTGATACTTATTTCCCTCTTGTTTTGCTTTAAATGTTGAAAGGGTTAATAATTTAAATAATCACACATAGTTCCTAAGAAAGTGTAAATGGTACAGATGTAGCCAGCCTCTGTGTTCTTGGTGCCAGGGGAAATGCAGCTTCATTACATTAGCGGCTAGTCGCTAAGGCAATGAAGGGGTTAAGCCAGAGTACCTAGCTTATTGGGGGTAGAGGGGGTGGGTGAAGGGGGTAGTTGCCCCTGGGAGGGTGGTTAGGCCAATGCGGGAGATTTAAACAATGCACAGAGATACCGGCACCAAATACCAGGGCCTGTAACTCGGGAAGCCGGGGCCCCCGAGGCTGAAATGAATGCGGTTCATCTTCATAGACCCCCTGCTTCAATACTGTTAAAATAAAATAAAAAGCTGCACGATAGCTTGTTAGAGGCGCACAGAAAGAGTGACTGTATCACTCTTACTGTGCGTCTCTTACAGACAGGTTCCACCCCGGTAGGATTCACACAGTGCGAGTCCCATTCAGACGCAGGGACCCCCGCTTTGTTAATCCCGATGGGCCATTACTGACTGCTATACGGTGCATCGCGGACTGTCAAGGCATTGCACACAATTGACCAGCCCATTCTCTCAGCCGCGCGACCGACCACAGTGCTGCATCTGTATGGAAAATCTCCGTTTTCTCCTACCTCATTATGTCTAAGAATCCCTTTTCTGCAGTTTAACTGCTGCACACTATGATGTGATAATGGGGTGATTGTAGCAGGTTTTGGGACCTTAACTACTGCTGTATTTAGGACACATACTACAGCTTCTTTGTGTCTTAATATAAATGTTGAATATGTTTGACCTCTAGTCACAGATCTCTGCTAGAGAATAAAGATTCCAGTGTAGAGAAAAACAAATATCTTTCAGACAACTGCAGCAGAAAAGTGGCTAATTCAACTTCTATATAATTTTACAAGAACAAACATTCTGAGAGTGAGAATCCCATTTAGAGATGACCCACTCTTCTACTATACAACATGAGTGATAACTGTAAACACACCTGAGCTACCCGAGAAATAAGTTTATTGTACTGCTGTGCCAGCCTTTATTCTAAAACTTCTCAGGGGCGTTGTGGTTCCATGTCCATGAAAATTATCTATAAGCTGATGTAATTGTAGCCCTGTTTCCTAGTGAACACAGGCCGCTACCGTATGCTGGATAACCTGTAGTCTCACAGGGCCTAAGTCTCTGCCACGGAGAGCCTGGGGTACGTGTAATACTTGATACTTGGTGCAGCGCCTCCACCTGTGACAGCTTCCGCCAGAGGGGAAGTGGTTCTTCGCAGGATACTCTATACATCAACACACACACACAGTGATATAACCAACCAATACTTTACTAGCATAAACGGAATAAGCGTAACTTCTCTCTCTCTCTCTCTCCAGGTGTCCCTCTCTAGAGGAGACACTATACACTGCATCTCGCAGGACGCTACCTCCCCTCCTTCACCGGGTGATCCCACCCCGTGTCCAATATATTCCCCCACCCTCACGTGAGTCAATGAACCTATATGTGTGACTGCGCAGACACTGTGTCCTGAATAAATGGTGTTACAGTTGGTGTACTTGTAGTTTACCTGCCGGGCACTCCAGTACCCGGTCCTGCAACAGTCTTCACAAAGGATCAGTGCGGGGCCGAGATGACATCGACCATAAGGGTCCGGGGCGATCCCACCCAGACGCGTAGCAGCACGGCAGCAGGGTCTGAGCCCAGGCCTCCCGCTGAATGAAATGTCTCTGTTAATGTTCGCGTACACCGTAAGGGAACTGGAACCTATCTAAGGCCAGTCCCTATCTCAGCTTCACACTACAGTGGCTCAGGGCCTAACTGGGCCTGGGGTATAAGGCCCAGGTAGGGGCTGAATGCCTCCCTACACCGGAGCTCCTTCTCCTTCCTCCTCCCGCTAGCTCTGCTCACAACGTGCGCGCCCCTACCACCTTTTCCTCCCTTCCTCGCACCTGATTGGTCCTTGCTCGTCACGAGGACCCGCGGGGCTGCTGGGACACGTAGTTCCCTGACCTCCCTCCTATCCGAGCTCTCCTCGTTCGCGGGCTTTGCTCCTTCTCTCTCGAGCCAGGCGCAACATTATGGCGAAACCAAATCTGGCGCATGCGCCAACCTTAACATGGCGGCTCCCTCTATGCGGAACCTCCGTTAATGAAGTGTTCCCTAGGTGCAACATTCCCCCACCCACACAACAACCAAATGGGGGTGAAAAAGGGGTCCCGGCTACATCAATATAGAAATGTACTTATTTTCCAGGTATCCTAGAGCTAATGAAGCAGGTTTAACCTGTCAAGTCAAAATCCACCACAATGTGTCATGTGCTAAACGCACATATTCACATATTGAAAATGGCCCCTACATTACAATTTAGGCCCCTCTGACACGGAAAGAATTAAAATGTGGTCAGTAAATACGTTTTGATTATCTTCATTTACGGAAGCTCTCAAAAATGTTCCTGTTTATTTTCTTTGTTCTTGTATTTTTATTGCATGACTGTTAGAAGCGGAGTGGTTTTATTATTTATCTGGATGGTACAGACTGTTCATTTATCTTTCAAAGTAAAAAAAAAAATGCCATAATTCATTTACCTTGATTTCCATTGATATGGTTAGCTATTTCTTGTTCCTTCGTGATAGGACATTTCAGGCATCATTGTTAGATATGTCTTCGTCATAGTCTCCATTAATCAAATGTTAATACAAATTCTGCTTTGTTGTACCGCCAGTAAGGGAGTAGGAAAATATTCAACCTAGGAGACCTTTGCTCAAGGTTCAGGTTCATAAATGAATCATACAGTAACGTCAATGTCTTATGAACCTGAATGTGAAGAACATATTTTTTTTCTCACCGTTTTTGTAGATAGTGATATATATAGTTTTTTGGGTTGATGTATATTAGTATTATGTATATTGTATTATATAATATAATAATATATATATATATATATATATATATATATATTATATATGTAAAGTGAGCTGGTAAAGACACATTTATTGTACCATTTGGTGTGCCTGCTTTTTTGACTCTTCTACATACTTAGTACTGTACGTTAACAGAAGCACCCTTTCCTATCTTTTGGATTATTACTGTTATTGTGTGCCCTGATGTGCTTATAACAGCACACAAATCCACTACATATACATTTTCATATATAAGATATACCATATAAAAATACCACTTGTGGTGCATTTGCATGACTCAGACAGGTCTGCAACCCAGTCTTTCCCTATTATCTCTTAGCAAACAGTGCTTCCACTGCAGCCAGGGATTCTGGGTAATGGCATGCAAACGAAACAACGTGTCACTCTTTACTTTCATTTTAATTACATGTTTATTTCATGTTTTTATGATTTATTGCACTGTTTTGGGTTGTCACTGTATTCCCTCCCCCCCACCCTATTTGCGTAATTTTGCCACCATTTTCACATGACAAAAGGAATTAAATAGGGGGCTTTACAGTATTCTATGCTTTTCTTGAGAAAGGCTCATATATAGGGCTCGATCAAATGCAATCGTCCACTCGCCTAGGGCGAGTACATTTTTCCCACTGTCGAGTGCTTACCTGCGGTGTCTCCCGGTATTCTCCATCTTTTCCCATGCAACTTTGACTGTTTCCCCTGCAGCTCCTGTTAAAATGGCCACGCGGTGTCAAATGATGCCGCATTGCCATGACACTGGCATGCTAGGTGACATCATGACGTCACACAGAGTGACATTGCCATGGCAACTTGACACCGCGTGACATCGTGACGTCATGTAGCGTCCCATTGTCATGGCAACACGGTGTCATTTGACGCCGCACAGCCATTTTAACAGGAGCTGTTAAGACTCGTGAGTGGGGGGCTGGGGAGGTGAGGGAGTTTTTTATTGGGGGGGGCGAGTGTCTACTTTCGTACTTGTCGGCCCGCACGAGGAGTCCCATGGCGATGCAATGTCCTTATGCTTGTTAGTTAATATTTTCGATGCCACATTCCTCCACACTGTTTCAAAAGTGTTGGGATAGAGTCCTGGGACCGACTCTATGATGTCCCTTGCCCTGATAATTTTGTAAATGATCTTGGACTTCCACAGATCTGGTTTTACTCCCTCCAGTTTGTTCTGAATCATGAAGTTCCTCACGTCCTTGTAGAACCAGGGCATGTGCCTGTTGTAAGGGATGCAGATGTCCCACTTGTCCCACCCCAGTGCTCTCCAGAGCGGCACGAGTAGGAAGCAGGACATTGAGTAGCCAGAAGAGTCCTTGTTGCAGTCTCTCAGGGTGATTCGCATGCAGTTGCTTACAAAGAAAGCACGCAGCATAGTAGGGATGTCAGGGCCCGCCAAGAGGGGGGGACAAAGGGCACTGGCGTCCCGGGCCTGTGTGTCAGGGGGGCCCGGCCGCCTGGGCCCCCTGCGTGGCAGGGCACCAGTTAATTTAAAAAAAACACAACACTCTGTGCCGGGTCTCCCTATTGGCAGCGCCGGAATTCAGGAGCTGGGTAAGCTTCCGGCGCGCCAGCGTGAGAGGGAGGCCTGGCGGATGTGGGAGCAGCCTCGTGGAACAAGTGCCTGCCGCTGGGCCCCTGCAGCATCGCGCCCTCACCCTCACAGCACAGTCACAACCCTGCAGCACAGTCACCCCCCCGTGGCCGCCCCCCGGAGCGCCGCCGGGCCCCCGCAGTGCTGCCAGGCTGCTCCAGCCCCCGGAGCACTGTCACCACCCTGGAACCCCCCTCCCCCTCCCAGCACCCTGCCCCCCACAGAACCGCCCCCCTGCAGCAACGGGATCCGCCGCCCCCCCCCCCGCCCGCAGCAACGGGCTCTGCCACCCCCCGCAGCAATGGGCTCTGCTGCCCCCCACAGAAACGGGCTCCACCGCCCCCCCAGTACCGCCGGTCACTGCCCCCCCCCCCCAACAACCAGCCCTCTGCAGCCACCGGCACACCGACCCCCAGCCACCAAGCCTGACCTGAGACCATCCCCCAGGTAAGTCTGATTTTTATATATTTGGGGAGGGGGGGGGGGGGTGGGGTATTTTTTATATGTATTGGGGGGGTTGGGGTATTTTATATATGTATTAGGGGTGTTGGGGTATTTTAAATATGTATTGGAGGGTCTTGGGGTATTTTATATATGTATTGGGGTGGGTTTGGGTATTTTATATATATGTATTGCTGGGGTTGGGGTATTTTATATATGTATTGCGGGGGTTGGGGTATTTTATATATGTAATGGGGGGGTTGGGGTATTTTATATATGTATTGGGGGGGGGTTGGGTATTTTTTTTATATGTATTGGGGATGTCGGGTACTTTTTATATGTATTGGGGGTGTCGAGTACTTTTTATATGTATTGGGAGGGTTTCACATATTTTAGCATTGTGTCCAGTATTTTTCGACAAGCCAGCTGGCAACCCTAGCCGCCATTCCCCCCCCCCCCCCAGCAATCCTGCAGCCACCGGCGCCCCCTCCCCCCCCCCAGTAGCAGCCACCACTCCATTCCCAGTAGCAGCCACTGGCACCCCCCCCCGTGGCAGCCACCGGCCCCCATCCACAAGGTAAGTCTGATTTTTATTTGTATTGGGGGTGTATTTTTATATGTATTGGGTGGTTAAGTAAAAGTTGCGCGCTAAATTTTTTCCCCGTGGTCGGTGCGCTATGGGTTGGGGGGGGGGGGGTTGTCTGCTCCTTCCATTTGTCCCGGGTCCCATGATTTCTGTTGGCGGCCCTGTTCCTGTACCCCCCTTGCATGGCTCCTTGTACATCAAACCCACCTTAGCAAACTTGACACCCTCTACAATTCAATTTGTCGTTATGTTCTCCAATGCAACTATAACACACATCACTGCGAAATGCTCAAAGAACTAGATTGGTTATAACTAGAGTTTAGGCGCAAGTTCACCTTTCCTGTCTTGCCTTTAAATTCTTTATGGGCAAGCTACCCAGCTATCTGAACAAGCTCCTCACCCCTACCACATGCAGCACCTATCACCTGAGATCTGACTCCAAAAGACTGTTCATGGTCCCAAGGCTCAGCAAAGTATCCGGCCGTTCCTCCTCTTACCGTGCACCCCAAAACTGGAACAACCTACCAGAGACTCTCACATCCACCACCAGTTTAAGTTCTTTCAAATCTAAGGCTGTCTCACATTTTAATCTGGTCTGTAACTGTTTCATACGCCCATAATATATATTTTCTTTAACTGTGCACGCAATGTCTTGTATATAATGTACACCCTGTTCATTTATGTAACTGTATTTGTAACCATGTATTATTTGTCTTAACTCTGTGCCCAGGACATACTTGAAAACAAGAGGTAACTCTCAATGTATTACTTCCTGGTAAAATATTTTATAAATAAATAATAAATAAATAAATAAACATCACTTTGCGCTTGCCCCTCTCCATCTTGGCTCCCCAGACGAAGCAGAACACTGCAATGGAGATTGCCTGACAGGTTCTGCTTGAAGGTGTAGAAAGGGTAGAGAAGAACCCAGTGTAGCACTCAAATTCACCCTCTGGTGATAAGTGTATGATTTAAAACATAAACTTTATTAATAACCACTTATATAAAATAAGGTGTTTAAAATGACGTACTGGAGGTCATAGGACATGATACTGACAGCCATGGGGGCCGGGTCAACATAATATATGTGTCCTTATGTATCAAGTATCACACAGGAACTAAACAAAACCTGATATAGACCTCTGTGAAGGTTGAATAGGTAGGGTGTACCTCCGATGGGTACTGTTCTACAAGTCACATTAGGCAATGTATGCATAGACCAATGATGGAGGTTGTGTGACTAGTAGTGACTGGTGTACTCTGAAACAAATATATATGTGCACCAGTAGGTCTCAATGTGCAGTCAGAGAATCCTCCTCAGTAGTAATAGATGTGAGCACAGTGCTGTGGTGAAGCTGACCTCAGGTAACCTCCTGAGGTCCACAATATAGGGATATAATGACCTAGTCGTGACCTCAGTCGGCACCGTCACAAAACTTTGTAAACACTGTGCTAAAGTATGGTGGTGGGCACCCTTGTTTTGTAAGCTTGGCACATATATTAACACTATATATACAGAGGAGGTGGCTGTGTATAATAGATAGGTGAATAAAACAGACAATGCGCTCATTAGTGGTAAATATAGGTTAAGTGATATTGTGAACAGATTAATATACAACCTTAATAGGGAGGTTTTATGCATGCAGTTTCTGGGGATGGCTCAGCTGTCCAACTAATACAGAAAAGAAGAACAACAAGCGCAAAAAAACCTCTCATGGTGTAGTATTTAAAGAATATTTATGAATAAAAAAGTTGATTATTGCACGTACATCAGGATAAAGCATATAACAACAGGACATGTTTTGGACATGTTACCACTCTTGGAAACTGCTCCGTGTAGGCTCACTGTCTCTCTGGATGGTCCTCTTATCTTCAATAACCGTTCCCTGAAGAAGTATCGATTACGAAACGCGTAGGAGAGGGCGCGTTCCATCTATATTCCTATCAATACCCACTGAGGTTTATACATAGAGCATATTTCCTGCACATGCTTTTGGACTTTCACTTCACCGTACATCGCTTACAACATCCCGAGCAGGCGGGAGTGAGACAGGGACGCCGTCTGAGTGCGTCAGGCACTGGACGACTGACGCCAACCCGGAACGGCCTGTTGTGAGAACACAGCGCTGTTGTTCAATCACAGCTGAAGGAGATCCCTCACAGAGTGTGTGACTTCCCGCCGATGACCCGCTGGAACCAGAGACTCACACTGTGGGGTGAATTCCTATAGGTGCGCACGCGCGGAAGCACATACTGTCTGGAGACGGGGGTGTTTAAGTATCATTGCATGGATATTATAATATGATATTAATTTTTTTATTCAATGGTTTATCTAATATATATTGAAGATAAGAGGACCATCCAGAGAGACAGTGAGCCTACACGGAGCAGTTTCCAAGAGTGGTAACATGTCCAAAACATGTCCTGTTGTTATATGCTTTATCCTGATGTACGTGCAATAATCACCTTTTTTATTCTATAAATATTCTTTAAATACTACACCATGAGGTTTTTTTGCGCTGTTTTTCTCTTTTTTCTGTATAATAGATAGGTGGCTGTGGTGGCTAAGTAGCAATATACTCCAGCACATATCTAACGAGACTACACTTAGTACTAAGTAGAGAGCACTGACCCTAACAGTATTCAATAGAAAGAGGCTCTAAGTGTCCATCGGGGCACTAGAAGCCTATGTAACAGTGCGGGCAGGACACCGCATCAACTCGTGGTCTGAGAAAGCCTCTCGCGAAACGCGCGCGTCGGCTCCGTTCCCACACGTGGACTGTAATTGCTTCCGCATTCATGTCTCAGACCGCAGTTGATGCGGTGTCCTTCCCGCGCTGTTACATAGGCTTCTAGTGCCCCGATGGACACTTAGAGCCTCTGTCTATTGAATACTGTTAGGGTCAGTGCTCTCTACTTAGTACTAAGTGTAGTCTCGTTAGATATGTGCTGGAGTATATTGCTACTTAGCCACCACAGCCACCTATCTATTATACACAGCCACCTCCTCTGTATATATAGTGTTAATCTATGTGCCAGCTTACCTAACAAGGATGCCCACCACCATACTTTAGCACAGTGTTTACAGTATTATTTGTGACAGTGCCGCTGACGTCACTACAGGGCATTATATCCCTATATTGTGGACCTCAGGAGGTTACCTGAGGTCAGCTTCACACAGCACTGTGCTCACATCTATTACTACTGAGGAGGATTTTCTCTGACTGCACATTGAGACCTACTGGTGCACATTATATTTGTTTCAGAGTACACGAGTCACTACTAGTCACACAACCGCCATCCATGGTCTATCCATACATTGCCTAATGTGACTTGTAGATACAGTACCCTACGGAGTACACCCTACCTATTCACCTTCACAGAGGTCTATATCAGGATTTTTGTTTAGTTTCCTGTGTGATACTTGATGCATACAGGACACATATATTATGTTGATCCCGAGCCCCATGGCTGTCAGTATCATGATCCTATGACCTCCAGTACGTCATTTTAACACCCATTATTTTATATACGTGTTGTATTTAATAAAGTTTATGTTTTAAATCATACACTTATCACCAGAGGGTGAATTTGAGTGCTACACTGGGTTCTTCTCTAACCTTTCTACTTATTCAGTGTATACCCAGAGCACCGTTCCCCGTTCATTTTCTATGAGGCAGCAGCAGGGGCTCCCCTATTACCTTATCTGCTTGAAGGTGGCCATGTCTGGGCTACGTACTGCAGAACAGGAAGAATCTCGTTCTGCAGCGCCAGTTTTTTTTCTCTCTATGGTGAGGGGTCTGAGGCGTCATAGTCCAAATTTCTGTTTCACTCTGTTCAGTCTTTCATTCCAGCTCTTCAGGGCTGCACCTTCGCTACCCACACCAAACCAGATGCCCAGGATTTTGATGAGGTCTGGTCTGATGGGGAAGGGCAAGGGGTCAGCAGTCAGGTTCCAAAGCCCAAATAGCTTGGTCTCAGACTTCCCATAGTTGACTTTTGCTCCTGAAGCTTTCCCAAAGTCCTCACATGTCCGGGCGAGCATCTTCACCGACCAGCTATCTGTGCAGAAGATGGTGACGTCATCCATGTAGAGCGAGCACTTCACTTCACGTCTCTGGTGTCCTGGCGCGACGATCCCTCTAATCCCTGCATCTCGCCTGATGCACTAGGTGAAAAGCTTTATACAACAGACATAAAGGAGAGGTGAAAGAGGGCAGCCTTGCCTAACCCTTGAGAGTACAGGAAAGGGGTTAGTCTTCTATCCATTCACGATCGCCACACTGCAAATATCAAGGTACAGCAGGTTAACATTAGAACAGAACATGTCCCCCATCCCATACCCCTGCAGCACCCTGCCCATGAAATTGTGGGAGACACGGTTGAAGGCTTTCTCCTGGTCCAAGCTGACATGGGTCGCATGAACACAGCGGCCTTTGATGTAGTGGACTGTGTAACTGATTCTGATTTCCCAGAATCCCTTCCTGCAGTGGAAGCACTGTATGCTAGGTGATAATGGTAAAAGGCAGGGTTGCAGACCTGCCTAAGAAATGTGAATGTGCTCACAAGTTATCTTTTTATTTGCTATATACATACATATACATAGGTATCATGACTCCCTACTACCACAAGCAGCTTGTGTATCGAGACACTTGCCTGCATTTATTATTATTGTGGTTAAACAGGTTACATTTTAACAGTAATTGTTTCAATCTCAATCCATTGCCTTTCTGGTATTCTGGAGGTTCTTACATTGTGGACATTTGTTTCAACATTGCCTGTGGAGTTCCATGATGATCCCTGGCTGTGGCACAAGCTGTTCCAGATGAGTATCATCTGATATGAGATTGACTGACTCTAAATGCTTTTATCCTAGCTACTCTGGTGAGTGTGCTATTTTACATTAACCACTGTTGAGAATACATTTTGCACAGAATCACACTATGTGGCACGCGCCTCTCTTCTTTTCTTTTTGCTAGATTCATTTCGGATTTGGTTCATCCTGTGAGAGGCTGCGGAGAAGTCACACACGGCATTGGATGTTTATGAAATACAACCATTTATATTTATATGAGCATATGTTTTGTTTAAATATCTTCAGCCCAATAGCCATTCACACCTTACACTGGGTTTAAATCAACATTTTCATTATTATCTAGTGGTTATATTGAGCGAGCGTTTACGTTTTGTTACATATATATATATATATATATATATATATATATATATTTATATGAACTGTAAATATTACTGTATATTCCTTTGCATGTCTTAGACAGGTCTGCAACCCTGTCTTTCACCATTATCGCCCAGCACACAGCACTTCCACTGCAGCAAGGGATTCTGGGAAATGACATGCAAATGAGCACACAGTGCCACCTTTTGTCTCAAGCTCGTATTACACAAGCAAATCCTCAAGCCAATGCATACTGTTTTAAACACAGCTTTTAGACAGAGGCTGGGATGAGATGCAAAGCCAGTAAACCCACTCACAGACATGTTTCAACCTTGATGGGTATCATCAGTGTGAGGTTGGTTGCTGGCATTTGCTCAAATGAGATTAAGAGTTGGTAATCACCACACTTATTAAGGTTATGGTGGGTAAAAAAAAGTGACAAAACCCTCCCAAGCCCTTGCTTAAAAGCTGCGTCTAAAGCAGCATGCATTGTCTAAGGGTTGTTCATGTATGTGAGCTTGAGATAAAAGGTGGCACTGTGTGCTCATTGCATGTCATTTCCCAGAATCCCTGCTGCAGTGGAAGTGATGTATGCTGGGCGATAATGGTGAAAGACAGGGTTGACAGACTGTCTAAGACATGCACCATGGAATATACAGTAATATTTACAGTTGCTTTATGCTTTACTGTGGAGGGTTTTTTGTCACTTTTTTTTTTACCCACAATAACACTTAATATATATATATATATATATATATATATATATATATATATAATATATATAATATATTATATCTATATATATATATATATATATAGCACAATAAATTAGTTCTTTAATATAGGTGATACCTTTTTGTATTGTGGACTAACAATTTATGTCATAGGACAAGCTTTTGAGAGTTTTCCTCTCTTCCTCAGGTCGGCAATACTAATATACAAAGGTTTCTATGACTTAGACAGGGATTGGAAAAGGAAAAAAATAGGAAGAATAAAGAACAGAGAGATGTATACGAGGTGAGGTGGGGAGGGGAAGACACTGGGTGTTAAAACAGAGATAAGGAAGGTGAGAATTGGGGATGGAGGGCTGTACATCCACAGCAGCACAGAGGGGGAAGAGGATGCTGGGGAGTGTGGAGGAGGGGGGGAGGCATAGGATGGCACAATGTCAGGGAGGACCATTACAACAAATTATGATAGTGTGAGAAACCCCATGTCTACATTAAGTTCACTTGTTTTGGTGTCAAGGAGTCTTATCATTCTGAGCTCAAATGTTTTCCGTTCTTGGGTGCGT
Source organism: Ascaphus truei (assembly GCA_036426205.1). Taxonomy (NCBI): domain Eukaryota; kingdom Metazoa; phylum Chordata; class Amphibia; order Anura; family Ascaphidae; genus Ascaphus; species Ascaphus truei. The sequence goes on along the minus strand of CM071568.1, from coordinate 56,259,687 downwards.
TTGAACATTCCATTGACAATTTTGATTTTTAAATCATTTATTGAATTATCTGGTAGTGAGAAATGATGTCCCACTGGTGAGCAGAATCTTCCTTCTTCGTGGTGTAGTATAGAGTGTCTGTGCATATTCATTATGCCTTGAAGTTTTTGGCTGGTTTCCCCAATGTAGCATCCTTGGTCACATTTGTTGCACTGAATCATATAAACCACGTTCCTGGATGTGCAGCAGTATGATCCTTTAACACTGAGTGTTCCATTGTTTTGACTGGCTGTGGGATCTCTGCATGTATGTTTGCAACATGTGTTGTTGCACGGTTTTGTGCCATTATCAGGGTCTTTAAGTTTGTTGTGAAGTTTTCTGTTGATTAATTTCTGTTTGAGGTTTGGTGGTTGCCGGAACGCAAGAATGGGAGATTTGGGAAAGATTTCTTCTAATGTCACATCCTCTTCCAGCATGGGTTGCAGATCTTTGATTATTTTTCATTTTCCCTCTAGGGTAGGGTTGTATGTGGCCACTAGTGGTATGCGGGTGGTAGGTTCTCTATGTCTGTATTGTAGTAAGTGTTCTCATGGGGCATTTAGTGCAGATGTAATAGTTCTGGCAATGGTCTTTGGTTTGTATCCCTTCTGTCTGTACGTACACACACACGTATATGTATATAGATATATGTATATTGTAATTTCAGTACATAGAAAGAGAGGCGGTTGCATGAATACAAATGTATGAAACTGTTCGGGACACACATCGGTGGCCTAAACTGAGACCACAGCTTCATGAGCCACTACCCTGACACAAGAGAACTCTCTTCCCATGAGTGCTAAGGCCCATGTCTTTAAATACTGCGCTGTATGAATGCACACACACCTGTCTCTTACACATACAAATGTACAATGTTAATCTATCACTTTAAATTAAATTCTTAATAACCTGTTCATTACCAAAAAGAATGATTTATAATAAATCTGTCAAAAATAGTTGCATAGTTCTAAGTCTGATTGAAGCTTTTATTAACCTGTACATTACCAGGAAAAGCACTCTGTATTAGATTTGTCACAATCACACTGCAAGCAAGCAAGTTCCCCTGAGAGTGGGAGATGCTATGGAGTGAGCATATAACCATTTAAATGTGGGAGGGAGTGAGCTTCAATTAGGCAGGAGGTTGTCACCCTCCAATCAGCTAAGACTAGCTGAACAAGAATTGTAAAACATACAATACACCTACAAACTCATATTGAACCCCCAAAATAACCACAACATATATATAAGCATATAAGTGTCACAGAGGAGTGCTACTGAGCATGGCAATATATATAATTAAAACCAGAGACATAACATAAAACACAGACGGAGCTCAGTGCACATCCAGTAAAACTTATACACGGTACAGTGCCTAAATATGCATGTATAGATATCTATTAAATAAAATGGTCTTTTCCCTGAGCCACTACACAGCAGACCACATCTTAAAATGAATCGCCGCCGTTATTTAATTAACTGGCGCCCGGCCAGAGTCATTGCGGGCCCCACAGAGAGGCCAGATGGGCCGCATGTTGTGCAGGCCTCTTCCTTCCTTCCCTCCTCACTCCCTCCCTCCCGATCAGGCGCGCGGCGGCCATTTTTTTAAAAATTAGCGTGACCCCGTTACTAACGCGGTGGTCTCGGGGTGGACCCCGAGGACCGTGCTATAACGGGGTTTACCTGTATATCATTGGAGTTTTTTTCCTCCTTGCCCTCTGCTTGATTATGCCCGGTTCTCCACATATTCCAAAGGGAGCACAAACAAAGATCAACCCAGAAAAGAAAGAAAGATACAGTATAGTGCACACAAGTATATAAAGGTGACTCTGAAGAATCTTGGCTCTTATAGATATCCTACTTACAATGTGTAATTTTCAATACAGATGATACACAACTGTGGCAATTAATTTTCTTTTTGTGTTGATTTTTTTTAGTGGGAGTGTACCTAAGGGTAAACAAATAGAGGAGATCATGTGCAGATCAAACATATAACTTTATAAAACGAAAGTGTGTACTCAATGTACTCACATTTAATACATTTTAAAAATGCACATGTAACGGGTTTCCCCCCCCCCAATCGCAGATTATACTGTGTGGGTGCAGGAACATATAATGTTACTCGGTATTTGGTGCTATACCTGTTGGCTCACAGGAGGGCTGAGCTTCCGCCACGGGGAACCTGGGGCAATTATACTATGGACAACCACTTACATTCGGTGCAGCGCCTCCACCTGCGATGGCTCCCACCAAAGGGGGAGGGTTTCCTCTCAGGACAATCACAATAATCACATAGACATGAAGTAATATAACTAAGGACTTTACTAACATGCAATATAACATATCACGGCCATACCATAATATAACCTGTGTCCCTCTCTAGAGGAGACACCTACTGCGTCGCGCAGGACGCCTCGCCAACACCAGGTGATCCCACCCAGTGTCCAAAGAAACCCCACCCAATGTCCCGCACTCTTGCAGAGAGTCAATGGGTGACTGCGCAGTCACTATTTAAGCTAAGGGCCCGGTGGTGCACTTAGGAATGTGTGATACCTGCCAAGCACTCCGGTGCTCGGGTCAGCAACTCTTCACAAAGGGTCAGTAGTAGGATGACGTCATCTGATCCCCCAACCGGACTCCTTGCACGTGGACCGCCAGGGCAGTCCCACTCTGGAATAGTCTCTGCGGACCCCAACGTGGGTCCGGACCGCTTCACAGGAACAGCAGCAGCTGCTGTGTCCCTATCTATCTAAGTGGCAAGCACTATACTATAGGCCATCCCTATAGCACAGCAACCTGTAGTGGCTTTGGGGAAACTCCTTGGGGCCTACAGGGGTTAATGACCTGTCCCACTCCCCTAACTAACCAAGTCCCCTCAACCTCACTACTACCTACCGAGTCCCAGCGCCTACAGCAGCAAGCTGTAGCTCATTGGGTGCTGGCAGCCAACGTGCTGCGCAACAAGGTGCCTGCCCGTCAGACCTCACAGCACTGACAGCCGTGACTCTGACAAGGCAGCACGCTAACAACACTAAGGGCAGCGTCCCTATCTTGGGCCTCCCTCAGCAATTACCCACTACCCTAGTGGGGGTTTGGGGCCTACCTGGGGTGTGGGTACCTATAGGGCCGCAGGAGCTGCATGCGCTCCCCGCACCCTTCCTTCCCTCACAGCTCCCCTGCTCCAACTGCAACCCCTGAGTGACAGGGTCCCTCTCTCTAGAACAGTCCCTGGCAACACTCTCTCTCTTGGAGTAACTTGCTACCTCAGACCCTGGGGGTGCTGGCCTAGTACAGTGAGTCCGTGCCTCCTGTATCCTACCTCCTTCCCTGGGCTGCTCCGGTCTCTGACTGCCTAGTGTGCTCCAAGCCCGCCAAATGTATCTACTTGCCTGCTGAGGCTTCCTAAGCCCTATTGGCTCTCTGGTGTCACATGGGGCATACAGAGGCTCATGGGATCTGTAGTCCCTGCTCAGAGCCTTCTCTGTTAGGCTAGGACTTCGCGTTCTTTTCCCTACCTCTCCTGCGCAAGCTGTCCTGGGCTGCCTCAACCTCCCCTGGGCTTTCCTTGCTCTCGCGCAACTTTGCCCTGTCTCTGGGGCTCTCCCTGCGCATGCGCGACCACTGCGCATGCGCGAACTAAGGGGCAATGGCGGCACCGTTACCGCCCGGCTCCGGGAGCGCCGGGAGCCTTGTGACGCGCGTGCGGCCTTGGCAAACGGCCGCACTCGTCCCCGGCAACCCCCGAGCCGGGACCTGACCGCCCTCTCCCCTGCCATCGCCGGACGGAGCCGCCATTGGATGCGGCGGCCCCCGCGATTGGCATCAGGGTGAGGGGGGTGCTGTCGGGCTGGGGAGACCTGGCTACATCCTCCCCCTGGTGAAAAACCCAATGTCCCCGCTTGGGGAACGCCATTGCTCGGTACACAGTTATACAATGAAAATGCAGTGCATATGTACAACTTATCATTTGTGACTCTACACAACAGGGTACATGGCAATTCACACTCAATAATACCCGAGACTAGCTGAGACCATTTGTGGGGTGCCCCTAACTTATCATGTGGGGGTACTTCACTTTTGCGTCCGTGAGCCTCCCCCAGAAAAATTTCTTGAAGAGCACACTCTGGAGTGACAGTCACTGGTTCTTCGCTACTTCCTCCCCCTGGTGGACGGAATAGCACCATGTCTCTTAAGCAGGCCTTTACCCGGTCATCCGCGGCATGGATGCGGTAGACCAGGATCCAGGACCTTTCCCGCGGTCCACTTCGTGGTGAATGGAGAGTTCCTCTTTGGGCTCCAAGGAGAAAATTTTCATTACACAGTCCTTGTCCCTACGGACTTGTGAGGCTTCCACTGGGAAGCGAAAATTGAACAACGTCTCTGTTCTCAAAGTCTCTGTTTCACCTGACAGGGAGTAAAGGGTAGATACCTTATCACTGTGGTGATTCACGGTGGCCAACAGATCCTCGGGGACGCTGTCAGCTCCCTCCTCGGCTGTATCGGGATCTGTCCACAACACTTCTGGGACAGTCCACTCACTGGCTTGAAACTCGGGAGCGTTGGATCCCAGTCCTGGGACCATTTGGGTCGGAGCGCACGGGCTCATACTCCGTTCAGAAGCCGTAATTCTGGCCTTCTTCACGGCCACCTCCATCGGAGCCTGTGGGGAGCAAGGGGGTTCCTTACCACTCTTCTGGCTTGCGATGGGTTTCTCTTCATCTGGGACGATAGGCGGTGGGTACTGGTCCACTCGCACCACTGGACAGCTACCGTCTAAGGAGGACACCTCCACCAGGACGCGATGCAGAGGGGAGCCCTTCGCACGGGCGACCAGACTTAAGGAGCCATCGTGCTCCGCGGTCACCTGGAGGCTCACCCCCAACACCCCCGGGGCAGTCAACTCATCCTTGTCTTCGATCGGTACGGGTCCCCATTCTAGGACCGATGGTACCATAGGAATAAGCCGGACCGGCCATCGTAGGGCGCACGGGCCCACAGCAGGGTCCGCATCATCAGGATACACTTCCTCTAGGGCACACAGGCCCACCGCAGGCTCTGTATCTGCCGAGATAGTGTGTTCGTTGATTTCACTAGAGTGGTCCGCCGGCAGGCGCATCACCATAAGTGATTGGTCACTGGATTCACTAAAAGAGGGTGGGGGTATATACACCTTACCCTGTGATTCCTCTGTATCATCTGTATCACCGCTGGAGTGGTTCGCCGGTAGGCGCATCGCCACCGATGGGACTTCAACCTCGTCCTGCTCAGGAACCAGATCTAGAATGTTCACTTGGGCGCACTGGCCCTCCGAAATGTCTATGAGAGTGGTAGATAGGTTAGCTATACTGACCGGCTCAGTATTAACGTCGACCATGGCTTCCTCTGCGGGTTCTGCAGCCTGCAGCAGCACTGGCTTCATGAACTGTGCCCCGCAGTCGGTACACTGGGGCCCCCTTGTCAATTCACCGACGGGGCAATCGCAATTGCTCAAACAGCCGTGTAGGCATCTCTCCCCATCTACCACTGTCATCGTGAGCGCCAATGGTAATGTGGATACCTTGTCGGTCCAGCCGCCAGTCACCTTCCAGTCGTCTACTACACACGGGCATACCACCATGGGCAATTCAAACTTTGGGACCCGTATGACTCTATACATCCGAGGGTGTGTATCCCTGCATTCGGGGCCTGCTTTATGGGGAACAGAAGTTGGTGACTGCTGTTCAATCTGCTCCAAACTCCCCTTGGTGGACTCTAGAGGGGCAGCACACTCTTTCAAGGAGTGATTCTGGCCCTGCACTGTGTCACTCAGTTGGCTGGGGTGGGGCTTAGGTTCTCGCGCCAAACCCGGACAGATTGTTGCAATACTTTCCTGTGCCAGCGTGCAGTCAGCAGCACGTGCGCTCTCCTGTTTTGGCAGTTCAGGGTACACTACAGGACAGTCTGAACTGGCCGAGCCGTCCAACCACAAGCTGGACGGACCCTGGCCTTCATTTATATCTTGCCCGAAACCCACTAACACGGAGCAATACTTCTCGTCCTCCACGTGTAAATCTACCACGGCTATGGGGGCAGCCCCCCGGAGATGAGGGTTTTGCCTCAAAGCTACTCGTATGGCCATAGACGGGACGTCTATAGGGATGCAGCACACCACAAGCGTGTGGGCTGGCGGAACTCCCAATTTCATAGCCCAGTTGCGGACCTCGCGTCCGGACTTTACAACCATGATGGACACAAAAATAGGAATGGGACAATTTGGAAAAATTGAAAACAGGGCACCCCAGGTCTATCTCAGCAGCGCCTCCAATTGTAACGGGTTTCCCCCCCCCCCCAATCGCAGATTATACTGTGTGGGTGCAGGAACATATAGTGTTACTCGGTATTTGGTGCTATACCTGTTGGCTCACAGGAGGGCTGAGCTTCCGCCACGGGGAACCTGGGGCAATTATACTATGGACAACCACTTACATTCGGTGCAGCGCCTCTACCTGCGATGGCTCCCACCAAAGGGGGAGTGGTTCCTCGCAGGACAATCACAATAATCACATAGACATGAAGTAATATAACTAAGGACTTTACTAACATGCAATATAACATATCACGGCCATACCATAATATAACCTGTGTCCCTCTCTAGAGGAGACACCTACTGCGTCGCGCAGGACGCTTCCCTAACACCAGGTGATCCCACCCAGTGTCCAAAGAAACCCCACCCAATGTCCCGCACTCTTGCAGAGAGGAATGTGTGATACCTGCCGAGCACTCCGGTGCTCGGGTCAGCAACTCTTCACAAAGGGTCAGTAGTAGGATGACGTCATCTGATCCCCCAACCGGACTCCTTGCACGTGGACCGCCAGGGCAGTACCACTCTGGAATAGTCTCTGCGGACCCCAACGTGGGTCCGGACCGCTTCACAGGAACAGCAGCAGCCGCTGTGTCCCTATCTATCTAAGTGGCAAGCACTATACTATAGGCCATCCCTATAGCACAGCAATCTGTAGTGGCTTTGGGGAAACTCCTAGGGGCCTACAGGGGTTAATGACCTGTCCCACTCCCCTAACTAACCAAGTCCCCTCAACCTCACTACTACCTACCGAGTCTCAGCGCCTACAGCAGCAAGCTGTAGCTCACTGGGTGCTGGCAGCCAACGTGCTGCGCAACAAGGTGCCTGCCCGTCAGACCTCACAGCACTGACAACCGTGACTCTGACAAGGCAGCACGCTAACAACACTAAGGGCAGCGTCCCTATCTTGGGCCTCCCTCAGCAATTACCCACTACCCTAGGGGGGATATTTGTACTTAGCATATACTTTATTTATTCACTTTCATTCAACCTTTGATCTAATATGTATTCATGGGTACCTATAGGGCCGCAGGAGCTGCACGCGCTCCCCGCACCCTTCCTTCCCTCACAGCTCCCCTGCTCCAACTGCAACTCCTGAGTGACAGGGTCCCTCTCTCTAGAGCAGTCCCTGGCAACACTCTCTCTCTTGGAGTAACTAGCTACCTCAGACCCTGGGGGTGCTGGCCTAGTACAGTGAGTCCGTGCCTCCTGTACCCTACCTCCTTCCCTGGGTTGCTCCGGTCTCTGACTGCCTAGTGTGCTCCAAGCCCACCAAATGTATCTACTTGCCTGCTGAGGCTTCCTAAGCCCTATTGGCTCCTTGGTGTCACATGGGGCATACAGAGGCTCATGGGATCTGTAGTCCCTGCTCAGAGCCTTCTCTGGTAGGCTAGGGCTTCGCGGGCTTTTCCCTACCTCTCCTGCGCCTGCGCAAGCTGTCCTGGGCTGCCTCAACCTCCCCTGGGCTTTCCTTGCTCTCGTGCAACTTTGCCCTGTCTCTGGGGCTCTCCCTGCGCATGCGCGACCACTGCGCATGCGCGAACTAAGGGGCAATGGCGGCGCCCTTACCGCCCGGCTCCGGGAGCGCCGGGAGCCTTGAGACACGCGTGCGGCCGCACGCGTCCCCGGCAACCACCGAGCCGGGACCTGACCGCCCTCTCCCCTGCCATCGCCGGACGGAGCCGCCATTGGATGCGGCGGCCCCCGCGATCGGCAGCAGGGTGAGGGGGGTGCTGTCGGGCTGGGGAGACCTGGCTACACACATAAGATAAAAAGAGGACTGGTGGCCCGCTGGATTTGGGTCTGTGCTCTGTAGTCAGTGCTGTCAGATCAGCGCTGTCTGTAGTGTCCTCGTTGCTGGTTCCACCTCTGCTCTTCCTGGTGTCCTTCAGACGGACGGAGCAGTCCTCTTTATATCTTGTGTGCATTTTTAAAATGTACTAAACGTGAGTACATTGGGGGGAGGTGCGAGCAGGTGGGGAGGAGGCAAGGGGTGCAGGGGGGTGCAGGGGGAAAAGTTTGCGCTCCCCTGCTTTAGGGTATAAAACCAGTTTAGGTTGAGTGTTTAATAATTAGGGATATTTGTATGTTCATTTACGGAGTAACTTTAAAATATACTTCACTATATACATGGCTATTCACTCTATGATCTAATGTGTAGCTATGTTACATTTTCTTGGCTCTGTTGGTCTGGTCATCAGTTACATGTTGGCAATTTTTATGGTATAAGATCAGTTTATGTAGTGTTTAGTACTTAGGGATATTTGTACTTAGCATATACTTTATTTATTCACTTTCATTCAACCTTTGATCTAATATGTATTCATGTTTTCCTGGCTCTGTTTCTCTGGTCTGGCGGTGTGCAGGGGGCGCTGCGTGTCACGCTGCGTTCCAGCCCTGCCACTTCCAGGTAGGAGTCTGTTTTTTTAGCTTTTAATTCTACACCTGTGGTAATCTGATGCTGTATTAAGGTTAGTTTCAGGTATGATTTTTATATAACTTTTTGGTTATGTCCTTACTAGCTAATTTCACAAGATTTGTACTTTTGTCACTCATGTTGTACTAAAGCCCTCTCCCGCCTCAAACCTCTCACTCACTTCCCTATGTCTCTGGAATGCCCTTCCCGTCAGTATCTGACCAGCACCTTCTCTCTCCAACTTTGAGACCATCTTGATACACACCGCTTTAATGAAACATATGTGTAGCTCCGTGACTGATACTATACTGTACATCTCATACTTCAAGCTTGACCCCTTGCAGACGCACTTAGAACATCCTCCTACTGTTTCTGTAAGTTCTCCCCACTTACCACTCTTCATTGCAGGGACTCCTTTTCCTATTGTTACTTTTATGTCTCAAGCACTTATTCCCCTTTTGTATTATATTATTATGTCACATGTATTATTGCTGTGAAGCGCTATGTACATGAATGGTGCTATATAAATAAAGATATACATACAGGAACCACTGTACAGCAGTTTAATTAAAAGCTCTGCCTAAAACAATCCATTTTTATATTATAGACTTGGGTGTCAGATGCAGATAAATTCTATTCAAAAAAGAGATGTATCACTTCGTGAAGAAAGTGAAAATGTTCTTTATTGTATTGCTGATTTTGTGATGTCACCAAAGTGGTGCTAAACAGCAAACTGGCCCTGGTTTAAAGACTAGAAAACGGTGAAAGGTCACAGCAGTGGCCTAAAAGATTCCTATTTGCACTCGCTAAACCAGAAATGCTAGGCTGGGAAAGATTCAATCCTTGGAGTAACCTCCATAGCCATACATAAACAATATTAAAATCACATATATTTAACATATATACAAGAAATCTTAATTATTAAAACGCCACTATGTGGCTCCAGGGGGGCACAGAGAGAAGGGTGAGTCGTCAGTGAGTGCTTATAAACTCATCTGGACAATGAGAAACTTCAATTGAGTTCAGGGCGATGTACACATAATATATACTCCTTCTTGAGCTCTCTACAACAGTTCACTGTATGCTAACAGTTCTGCGAGTACCCTATATACTGTAAATGGAAGTCCACAAGGGTAGAGATTGCTGCTGTATTGGTTATCCCCTATGGGGCTATATAGTACTTGTATGGTCCACCCTATATCATATGCAAATAACAAAGTATATGCTACCCCCAGTTCTGACACTTTGTAGTCATGTATCAGTGTATGGGGTACCGTAATAGTAGTAGTATTTTTATTGCAAGTAGGCTGACTTGGGGCGCCCCAAGGGGATAACCAATACAGCAGCAATCTCTACCCTTGTGGACTTCCATTAACAGTATATAGGGTAATCGCAGAACTGTTAGCATACAGTGAACTGTTTGTAGAGAGCTCAGAAGGAGTTATATTATGTGTACATCGCCCTGAACTCAATTGAAGTTTCTCATTGTCCAGATATTTTATAAGCACTCACGGACGACTCACCCTTCTCTCTGTCCCCCCTGGAGCCCACATAGTGGCGTTTTAATATTAAGATTTCTTGTATATATGTTAAATATATGTGATTTTTTAATATTGTTTATTTATGGCTATGGAGGTTACTCCAAGGATTGAATCTTTCCCAGCCTAGCATTTCTGGTTTAGCGAGTGCAAATAGGAATCTTTTAGGCCACTGCTGTGACCTTTCACCGTTTTCTAGTACATACCCCTCCTGTATGCACCCTATCTTTTGATTACCAGCACAATATGTTAAATAGGAACACTTAGGTGAGCGGTAGCCATTTTTCTGATTTGTAATACCTGGTTTAAAGACATCTGATTATTAATTTAGTTAAAGTGTATGTGTTTTTATGTTTTTAGGTGCTATATTTTATTTTTCCTGCTGTCACTTTAATATCACTAAGGTTATATCTTATAACCAATATTTAGATTTTTATGAAAGCTGAAAGCAAAGTAATGCAAGTAACAGCTGTATAATACTGTATTTTAGAGCATTACTGAAATACATTGGTACCAGTATGTACCATACATGTATAGTGGATACATATTTGAGAATGTGCCTATTATCATCAGCACCACCGCTGATTGGATGACAGATGTCTAAAAAAAACCTGTTATTGTGTTTTACAGCCTTGGCCAAACGTTTCCAATCTTGCCAAGGACTTTATAGACCGTTTGCTAACTGTGGATTCCAGTGATCGATTATCAGCATGCGATGCTTTAAAACATTCATGGATTAAGACTATGGCTGCATCATCATCCATGAAGAACCTTCATAGGTCTATCTCCCAGAATCTGAGACGCAGAGTATCTTCTCGATGCCATAGTTCCAAATCAGAACAGTCATCAAACTCTGGTCATTCAAACAGATCACGGCGTAAATGGGAGAGAGAAATTATGGAACGCAACATGCGGTACCAAGCACACACTGTGACCAATGATATCTTGTAATTAACATATCTTTTCATCCAACATTTTACCTCTTTTGATATATATTTAATAAAAAATAATTAATATAAAATAAAAATAAAAATATATATACACAACAACACACACAACACACAACACACACACACACACACACACACAACACACACACACAACAACCCCACACACACACACCCCACCACACCACACACACACACACACACACACAATTACGTGTGTGCGTACATGTATGTACATTGAATCATTTATTTGTAAATATCCAGATGTTAAAAACAGAAATATAAATGTTAGGTTTATTTACATAAGATGGTTGTCAGAAGATTTGTTGGCTGGGAGTATGTGATAAAATATGTTGTAAATAATTACTAATTGTATTAACAGTTCTTTCTTTCCCTGTCAACTGTTTATTTTATTTGGTTATTTTAAGCCAGTCTCAATATTTGTGTAAAAACAACACTACATATCTAAACACATTTTGTATTTTGGAGAGAAAATGATAAGGACAATCTACCCGTGGGCATTTCTATTTTTCTCAAACCACATCTCTTTATCCTTTCTCCATGTACAGTGCTTAATCAGATACATTTGGAAGGCAGGGTGAAGTCATAATAAATGTAGTTGAAATTAAAAAAACATACCATGCATTTCCAGTACATATTTCATACAGAAAGACAAATCATGTTTTACCCTCAGGCTGCCCTTATCATGTTCCCTGTATGTCAAGAGGGCTGGCATACTGTTCATGCTCGGTCACAACACCAAGCAATCACATGGCTTTCTAGGATCAAAAGGGTTCATATTTGACCTTTGTGTGGAAGTTGATAATTGTTTAAGTATTATAACCAGTATCATCAGTATAAATTGCAGACTAACTTTCCATTTCATTGAATTAACTTGATAACTTGTTACTAAACACTATCGACCAGGCCTGCACAACTCCAGTCCTCGAGGGCCGCAAACAGGCCAGGTTTTCAGGATATCCCTACTTCAGCACAGCTGGCTCAATTAGTGACTCAGTATGACTGAGCAGCTAATTGAGCCAGCTGTGCTGAATAGGGAATATTCTGAAAACCTGGCCTGTTTGTGGCCCTCGAGGACTGGAGTTGTGCAGGCCTGCTATAGACTCTCTCAACATACAGATAAATTTAAGGTTATGTATTTTGGAAACAAGAATAAACAGGCGATGTACAGATTAAACGGGGCAAAATTAGGTCAATTCTTGATGGATTCCAAAACAATGTGTGTGCAGCGCACAGCAAAAACAGAGAAGCGGGTCTATGCAAAAATAATTACTTTATTGAAAAGGCATAAAAAGCGAAGAGTGCAACACTTCTACGTGTTTCGTGCAGGTTATGCACTTTATCAAGAAGTTCCACACAATAGCACCACACTATGTTTAAATACAGCTGATTGCTGATTTCGGTGCCAAACTAAGTGATGTCACGTCCCACTATGCCCTCCAATGGGCGATCGCATCACTCTCGCATGCGCAGCAAAACCACAGGGGTCTCTGCTCTGACAATCAAGGACTCCGCAGCATCTGGTGATATGTAATACACACCTATGCTTGCAGGAGTCACGGCCAGTCCTTTCAGGGCTTTACCTCCCCCGTGCTGTACTGAGCATGCGCTGAATAGATGAGATGCACAACTAGGATCAACCCCACTGCTCAGTGCGCGCGCATCCTCCACTGTTACAACCTCATGCTGAACTGTAGTCGTTTGAGAGAAAAGGGAGGGGGGGAGAGGATAACGCAGGCACCCTCCAAGCAGGGGGTCCATGATCCGTTGTGTAAAAGAAATCCAGCATTCAGCCGGATACCACATAATTAAATATCTAAACTATTGAGTTCACATTCAGTCACAAAGAAAAAACAAAAACATTAAAAAAACATAAATGTTGATAAAAAATAGAATACTTCCTGTATATTCTATTTGTATGTGAAAAAACACTCTTCTTAGAAAACACAGAAATCAATCATCTTAATAATACTTGTAGCCTGGAGCTCCCGCAGCTCCTTGAGACCCCCCCTCCCTTTGGGCAGCACGTCCGCGGGTGCCGAAAGACCCGACGGCTGCTTCCAAGGTGGGGCTGAGCATGGAGCACGCCGGCTTCCCCTGCCTGCGGCCGGTTGCCGGGACGCGATCGGGCCGTTGCCTAAGGCCGCGATCGCGTCTCTAAGGTCCCGCGGCCGCAGAGCAGGGCGCCGCCATTGAGGACCGTCTCGCGCCATGCGCAGTGGACGCGTAGGCCAGGGAAAGCCCCAGAGCTAGTGATAGCTCGCGCGTAGCATAGGGACGCTCAGGGAGAAGAGAGAAAGCCCGGGAAAGATTGCACACGCGCAGTGGAGGGTAAGGAAAAGCCCGCGAACCCCTAGCCTATCAGGGAAGGCTCTGAGCAGTGACTACAGTCTCATGAGTCTCTGTATGCCCAATGTACACCAGGAGCCATAGGGCTTAGGAAGGCCAGGCAGCAAAGTGGATACTTGTTTGGGCTTGAGCACGTTTGTCAGTTGGCTTGGGGAGCTGTGAGGGAAGGAAGGGTGCAGAGAGCATGTGCAGCTCCTGCATCGAGTAGGTCCCCACATCCCAAGTAAGGCCCCAACTCCCCTCCCCACCAGGTTAGTGGGTAAGTGTTTGAGGACGGCCCGATAGGGACGCTGCCTTAGTGCGTGTCTGTGTGCTGTCTTGTCAGGATCACGGCTGGCAGTGCTGTGAGGCCTGACAAAAGGCATAGTGCTAGTGTGCAGCAAGTTGCTGTACGCGTTCCAGAAGTTTGCAGTGCGTATCTGTAGTGTTATTGTTAGGGTTCCAGTTGCTGTGTGAGCGTGTTGCATTGACGCTGCCTGACTGAGTGCAGTGTGTGTGCAGCGTGTGTTACTGTCTGCCGGCTGACTGAGAGCGTGTGTCGCTGCAGGGCGTTGGATAAGTGATTTTAGAGCTAGTTGTTCAGTGTGGTATATCACCAGTGCCAGTTGCACGTTGGTGAAGCTGCCAGAGTCTGGGATCAGACGAAGTTACAGGAGAGTTTTCTGCATGCAGGACTAGGGTAGAGGTACACCCCAGGGCCCAGTTAGTCCCCTATGACACCAGAGGAACTGTATGATATAGGGTTGGCCTTAGACGGAACTCCTTCACCATATTTAGAGCGGCAAGAGGATGCTGTCTGACAGCGTGTCAGAACTGTGTTAAAGAAGCACTCCGGCTGGAGATTCCTTTCCTGTGGATGCAGCGTGTGTAACCATTCCTGCAGAGAGCAGTGCAGCACGCCGTGGGATCACTGTGGCGTGCTGCTGAGTTCCAAGGATTTTCCTGACCAGGACTGGTCAGGGGAGTGTATATTTAAGTTGCCCCCCGGGCCCCAACACAGGGAGCGCTATCCCTCACACTCACACTGGTCTTTATTGTTGGGGACACTCAGAGACTGCGGGGAATGTGATGATGGACATGTGGGTGGGGGGATGGTATGCTTCAGAGTGATGCCTGTTATGATAATTGTTTTGATGTTATGCAAAGAGGGTTTATTGGAGTTACAGGTTATGCTCTAAATACTGTTTATTCACACGGTGTGTATTTACTGTATGGTTGTTCTGGTGAGGGCACACTCTCACCCCGTTGAGATCCCTCATCAGTGGAGGCGCTGCACCGATTGTAAGTACATACCCCAGGTTCCCCATGCGGAAGCTCAGCCCTCCTGTGAGCCAACAGTATAGCACCACACGATAAGTAGTCAGACACACCTACCCCACTCAATCTCACTTAAGGGGGGGGGAAAGAGGGGCTACATTTGGAGGCGCTGCTGAGATACAGACCTGGGGTGCCCTGTTCATTTTTTTTCTCAAATGCCCAAGTCTCATATTTTTGTCACCATGTTTTTGTAAAGTCCGGACACAGGTCCTTGCCTGGGCTTTGAGGCAGTATATGGATCCTGGCCAGTGTAGTGGTAGTAGAGGCCTTCCCGCACTATGCCCGCGGTTGAGTTTCCCTATATGCGTGAAATTCCAGGGTGGCCGCACGCATGTTCTTAAAGAGAAGAACACGATCCACGGCCCATGGAAAATGATACTTTTTTTGTCCATCCCCACCGCGGATATATGCCTGGCAAGGCACCGTCCGCCCTGTGTATGCCCGGGGCCCGTCTGAGGGGTACCCCTAGTTTACCGCCGACCCAGCCCAAATGGCGTCTCCCGCCAGAGCAGGGGAGCGCACGTGCTGCTGGCTGCAAGCCTGCACTATATTGTTTGGGAGAAACTGTCCGGATTGGCGGGAAAACCAGAAGGCTACCCCCCTATCTATACAGAAGAGAGCCCTAGTGTAATTGCAGAGACTGTGATTAAATGGATCTCTCTCTGCAGAGAGTCACACCTAAGATGGCGGCTCCCGCCAATTGGAAGTACCAGGACTTTGCAGAAATGTTGCAGAGTATTGTCCGGGTTGGTGGCGCGAACCCCTGAACCCACCCGCCTCTGCACTGTGAGTGACTCAGCACGAGCCAGAACCACTCCCTTGGTAGAAAGTGCCCTCCTTCAGAGTCCACCAGGGGGAGCAAGCACTGTACTTTCAACCAAACGTGGATGAGACAGACGTTTCTAGGGAGGAGGAGCCTGACCTCTATATCACTCTGAGTTTGGCTGAAGTTAGTCTGTCTTCAGGGAGAAATTACTTAGGGATTCCCGCTACCAAACAACCGTGTTGTGTAGGGCCCGTGTGCCCGAGTGAACATTTCAGATCCGGTTCCTGACGGGACGAGGTTGAAGTCCCCATCGGTGGCGATGCGCCTACCGGCGAACCACCTCATCGCTTATACAGAGGAATCACAGGGTAAGGCGTATATACCCCACCTTCTAGTGATCCAGCGACCCATCACTTGTGGTGATGCGCCTGCCGGCGGACCACTTTAGTGAACAGCAATGAACACCCTATCTTGGCGGATGCAGAGCCGGCTGTGGGCCCTTGTGCCCTAGAGAGGTGTATCCCGATGTTGCGGACCCTGCTTTGGGCCCGTGCGCCCTACAATGGTCAGTCCGACCTACTAACCGGGTACCATCGGTCCTATGAATGGGGACCAGTACCAACCGACGATGAGGGTGAGTCGACTGCCCCAGGGTGTCCGGGGGTGAGCCTCCAGGTGTGACCGCGGAGGCACGATGCTCCTTAGTCTGGTGTACCCGGGCAGGGCTCCCCTCTACATCGCGTCCTGGCGGAGGTGTCCTCCTTGGGAGAACCAATCCCCCAGCAAGTGGAGTGTAAGGGACTCCCTAACTCCCCACACTCTCCGATGGAGCTTGGCCGTGAAGAAGGCCGAGTTGCGGCTTATGAACGGAGTATGAGCCCGTGCTCCGCCGAACAATTGGTCCCAGGACGGGATCCAACGCTCCCGAGTTTCATCAGCGCGTAAGTGGATGCCCCAGAAGTAACCGTGGGGCAGGTCCCAGTCCACAAGGGTAGAGATTGCTGCTGTATTGGTTATCCCCTATGGGGCTATATAGTACTTGTATGGCGTCACCCTATATCATATGCAAATAACAAAGTATATGCACCCCCAGTTCTGACACTTTGTAGTCATGTATCAGGTGTATGGGGTACCGTAATAGTAGTAGTATGTTATTGCAAGTAGGCTGACTTGGGGCGCCCCAAGGGGATAACCAATACAGCAGCAATCTCTACCCTTGTGGACTTCCATACCCACCTCAATCTCACTTAAGGGGGGGGGGGGGAAAGAGGGCTACATTTGGAGGCGCTGCTGAGATCCAGGGGGGGGGGAAAGAGGGCTACATTTGGAGGCGCTGCTGAGATACAGACCTGGGGTGCCCTGTTCCATTTTTTTTCTCAAATTGTCCAAGTCTCATATTTTTGTCACCATGTTTGTAAAGTCCGGACACGAGGTCCTTGCCTGGGCTTTGAGGCAGTATATGGATCCTGGCCAGGTAGTGGTAGTAGGAGGCCTTCCCGCAACTATGCCCGCGGTTGAGGTTCAGTCCTATATGCGTGAAATTCCAGGGTGGCCGCACGCATGTTTCTTAGAAGAAGAACACGATCCCACGGCCCTATGGAAAATGATACTTTTTGTGTCCATCCCCACCGCGGATATATGCCTGGCAGAGGCACCGTCCGCCCTGTGTATGCCCGGGGGCCCGTCTGAGGGGTACCCCCTAGTTTACGCCGACCCAGCCAAATGGCGTCTCCCGCCAGAGCAGGGGAGCGCACGTGCTGCTGGCTGCAAGCCTGCACTAGATTGTGTTGAGGAAAACTGTCCGGGATTGGCGGGAAAACCAGAAGGCTACCCCCCTATCTATACAGAAGAGAGCCCTAGTGTAATTGCAGAGACTGTGATTAAAATGGAGTCTCTCTCTAGCAGAGAGTCACACCTAAGATGGCGGCTCCCGCCAAGTCGGGAGAGTACCAGGACTGTGCAAGAAATTGTTGCAGAGTATTGTCCGGGTTGGGCGCGAAACCCTGAACCCCGCCTCTGCACTGTGAGTGACTCAGCACAGAGCCAGAACCACTCCCTTGTAGAAAGTGCCCCTCCTTCAGAGTCCACCAGGGGGAGCAAGCACTGTGACTTTCAACCAAACGTGGATGAGACAGACGGTTCTAGGGAGGAGGAGCCTGACCTCTATATCACTCTGAGTTGTGCTGAAGTTAAGTCTGTCTTCAGGGAGAAATTACTTAGGGATTCCCGCTACCAACAACCGGTTGTGGAGGGCCCGTGTGCCCGAGTGAACATTTCAGATCCGGTTCCTGAGCGGGACGAGGTTGAAGTCCCATCGGTGGCGATGCGCCTACCGGCGAACCACCTCAGCGATTATACAGAGGAATCACAGGGTAAGGCGTATATACCCCCACCTTCTAGTGAATCCAGCGACCAGTCACTTGTGGTGATGCGCCTGCCGGCGGACCACTTTAGTGACAGCAATGAACACCCTATCTTGGCGGATGCAGAGCCTGCTGTGGGCCCGTGTGCCCTAGAGGAGGTGTATCCCGATGTTGCGGACCCTGCTGTGGGCCCGTGCGCCCTACAATGGTCAGTCCGACCTACTACCGAGGTACCATCGGTCCTAGAATGGGGACCAGTACCAAACGACGATGAGGGTGAGTCGACTGCCCCAGGGGTGTCGGGGGTGAGCCTCCAGGTGACCGCGGAGCACGATGGCTCCTTAAGTCTGGTTACCCGGGCGAAGGGCTCCCCTCTACATCGCGTCCTGGCGGAGGTGTCCTCCTTGGGAGAATCCATCCCAAGCCAGTGGAGTGGTAAGGGACTCCCTAACTCCCCACAATCTCCGATGGAGCTGGCCGTGAAGAAGGCCAGAGTTGCGGCTTATGAACGGAGTATGAGCCCGTGCGCCCCGACACAAGTGGTCCCAGGACTGGGATCCAACGCTCCCGAGTTTTCAGCGCGTAAGTGGACTGCCCCAGAAGTACCGGGGGCAGGTCCCAAGATGGCCGAGGTGGGAACTGACAGCATCCCCGAGGACCTGTTGGCCACCGTGAATCACCGCAGTGGTCGGGTGTCTACTCTTTACCCCCGGTCAGGTGAAACAGAGACATTGTCCAGTGCTCGCTTTTCAGTGAAAGCCTCGCAAGTCCGTAGTGACAAGGACTGTGTAAAGGAAGATCCAGGGAGACTGGCCTCCTTTAAGCCTAAAAAGGAGTGTGCCATTCGCCAAGTCGTGGACCGCGGAAAAGATCCTGGCCTCCTGGTCTGCCGCATCCCTGCCGCGGATGACCGGGTAAGGGTCTGCTTCAGAGACACTGTGCTACTCCTTCCACCAGGGGGAGGAAGTAGCGAAGAGCCAGTAACTGTCGCTTTAGAGTGTGCTCTCCAAGAAATTTTTCTAGGGGAGGCTCACGGACGCAAAAGTGAGGTACCCCCACATGTTCAATTAGGGGCTCCCCACAAATGGTCTCAGCTAGTCTCGGGTATAGTTTGGTGTGAAGTGCAATGTAACCTGAAGGGTAAATTCGACACGTGTTGTATGTTCTGTGCCATGCATTTTAATTGTATAAACCTTATGTCAGGGTATGGCGTTCTCCAAGCGAGGACGTTGGATTTTCCACCAGGGGGAGAGTGTAGCCTGGAGCTCCCGCAGCTCCTTGAGACCCCCCTCCCTTTGGGCAGCACGATCGCGGGTGCCGAAAGACCCGACGGCTGCTTCCAAGGGTGGGGGCTGGAGCAGGGAGCAGCGCGGCTTCCCCTGCCTGCGGCCGGTTGCCGGGGACGCGATCGGGCCGTTGCTAAGGCCGCGATCGCGTCTCTAAGGTCCCGGCGGCCGCAGAGCAGGGCGCCGCCATTGAGGACCGTCTCGCGCATGCGCAGTGGACGCGTAGGCGCAGGGAAAGCCCCAGAGCTAGGGATAGCTCGCGCGAGCATAGGGACAGCTCAGGGAGAAGAGAGAAAGCCCGGGAAAGATTGCACACGCGCAGTGGAGGGTAAGGAAAGCCCGCGAACCCCTAGCCTATCAGGGAAGGCTCTGAGCAGGGACTACGAGTCTCATGAGTCTCTGTATGCCCCATGTGACACCAGGGAGCCAATAGGGCTTAGGAAGGCCAGGCAGGCAAAGTGGATACATTGTTTGGGCTTGAGCACGTTTGTCAGTTGGAGCTGGGGAGCTGTGAGGGAAGGAAGGGTGCAGAGAGCATGTGCAGCTCCTGCATCGAGTAAGGTCCCCACATCCCAAGTAAGGCCCCAACTCCCCACCAGGTTAGTGGGTAAGTGTTGAGGGACGGCCCAGATAGGGACGCTGCCCTTAGTGCGTGTCTGTGTGCTGTCTTGTCAGGATCACGGCTGGCAGTGCTGTGAGGCCTGACAAGAAGGCATAGTGCTAGTGTGCAGCAAGTTGCTGTACGCGTTCCAGAAGTTTGCAGTGCGTATCTGTTAGTGTTAGTGTTAGGGTTCCAGGTTGCTGTGTGGAGTGTTGCATGTGACGCTGCCTGACTGAGTGCAGTGTGTGTGCAGCGTGTGTTACTGTCTGCCGGCTGACTGAGAGCTGTGTGTCGGCTGCAGGCGCGTTAGGATAAGTGAGTTAGGAGCTAGTTGTTCAGTGTGTGTATATCACCAGTGCCAGTTGCACGTGGTGAGCTGCCAGAGTCTGGGATCAGACAGAAGTTACAGGGAGAGTTATTCTGCATGCAGGGACTAGGGTAGAGGTACACCCCAGGGCCCAGTTAGTCCCCTATGACACCAGAGGAAGCTGTATGATATAGGGTTGGCCTTAGGACAGGGACTCCTTCACCATATTTAGAGCAGCAAGAGGGATGCTGTCTGACAGCGTGTTCAGAGACTGTGTTAAAGAAGCACTCCGGCTGGAGATTCCTTTCCTGTGGATGCAGCGTGTGTAACCATTCCTGCAGAGAGCAGTGCAGCACGCCGTGGGATCACTGTGCGGTGCTGCTGAGTTCCAAGGATTTTCCTGACCAGGACTGGTCAGGGAGGTAGTATATATTAAGTGCCCCACCGGGCCCCAACACAGGGAAGCGCTATCCCTCACACTCACACTGGTCTTTATTGTTGGGGACACTCAAGAGACTGCGGGGAATGTGATGATGGACATGTGGGTGGGGGGATGGTATGCATTCAGAGTGATGCACTGTTATTGATATATTGTTTTGATGTTATGCAAAGAGGTGTTATTGGAGTTACAGGTTATGCTCAGTAAATACTGTTTATTCACACGGTGTGTATTTACTGTATGGTTGTTCTGGTGAGGGCACACTCTCACCCCGTTGAGATCCCTCATCAGTGGAGGCGCTGCACCGAGTGTAAGTACATACCCCAGGTTCCCCATGGCGGAAGCTCAGCCCTCCTGTGAGCCAACAGGTATAGCACCACACTGATAAGTAGTCAGACACACCTACCCACCTCAATCTCACTTAAGGGGGGGGGAAAGAGGGCTACATACTCATAATGAAATAAAATATTAATAATGAGATTAATGTTAAACCAGAAAAAACAAGTGTTGATACTATTTAGCAAGAAAGAGAGAGGGCCATAAAGCCACATCATTAGCTCTTAATCTTAAACTACTGTGAATAAAAAATAATAATAAGAAAACCACTAAGATATATAGAATGCATGTAAATAAATGCTTCCGTAGATCATAAAGACTGAAACAGCCCAAACCATCGTTTAGAGAAATGAATCCACAGAAATCTACATCAACACCTTATATCCATAGATGCCTCCTACATTCGTATCTATATGTAATGGGTATTCCCGCACTCAATCGCATATAGTGTGTGTGTGCGGGGAACTTAATGTTACCAGGTGTGGTGCTTTACCTGTTAGGCTCAGAGGAGGGCTGAACTTCCACCACGGGGAACCTGGGGCACGTATAATACTATGAGTAACCTCGTACTTGGTGCAGCGCCTCCACCTGCGATGGCTCCCACCAGAGGGGGAGTGGTTCCTCGCAGGACAATATATATCACTACACACACAGCATGTAAACCAACCAATGACTTTACTATTGCAAACGTACTTGTGCATATGATAACCAGGTGTCCCTCCCTAGAGGAGACACTAACTACTGCGTCTCGCAGGATGTAATCTCCTTCCACCGGGTGATCCCACCCCGTGTCCAGTAACCCCACACAATATGTCCCTTCAAGTGATATAGATGTGTGTGACTGCGCAGCCACTAGTCCCGTGTGAGTACTCTGTTGGTGCACTTTATAACGATACCTGCCCTGGCTCCAGCCACGGGTGCCGCTATACCACTGGGTTTGGATCCGCCGTGATGTCCTCCTACGCGTGGGGTGAATTCCGGCGTGGATAATATCACCGCAGCTCCGCACCGTCTGTACCTTGGCGGGGGTCCGTCTGCCGCCGGCAGGCCGCAGTTACCTTTTGGCGTGGCCTCCGGGAAGATAGTCTTTACATATAATATATCTAGGGGTCTCAGCCCAGACCTCTGGGAACGTGCAGCGTCCGCTGTGTCCCTAACTAACTGCTCAATAATATTAAGGGGGCAGGATCCCTAACCTGGGGCCTGTCCCTTAAACAACACAACACTACTGGTGGCTCAGGGCTATTTGGGGCCTAGGGGGCTGCTGGCCTAGTGCAGGAAGTCACTGACTCCTGCACCCTACCTCCTTTCCCTAGCTGCTCCGGTCGCCGACTCAACTAATGTGCTAGAGCCCGTGAAAATGTATCAATCCCTCTGTGCAGGGAGATACTCTAGCCCTATTGGCTCCCTGGCGTCATGTGGGGTGCTGCTGAGGCTCATGGGACCTGTAGTCCCTTCCAAGAGCCTGTCACTGGTAGGCTAGGGTTCGCGCGCTATTACTGCGCATGCGCAATGTCCCTGGCTGGCCGCCGCATACGGGGACTCACTGCGCATGCGCGAAGTTGCGCAACATGGCGGCGCCCTGCTCGGGAGCCGCCGGGGACCTCCGGAGCCCCGGAGTGCTCCCTGGTTGGCCCCCACCCTCCAGAAGTGTCGGCGGTTCTGTCGAGTGACCCCCGGCAGCGGAGGTAAGAGGAGGGAGTGTCGCGGGACAAAGGGGACCTGGCTACATATGTATTACGATATTATAGACAACTTACTGTATGTGTCACTAAATAACTGTATCAATACTCACACAATCTAAAAAAGACCATGCACCCTATTGACACCTGGACACCGGAAAACACAGAAGAATGGCACAATTTAATTCCAATGTATCATATAGCAAAACATCTATTATAATCTTCCTGTTACATCTGGCTTTTTTTTCTAGATTCGACATTTATACACACACACACATACACATATACACACACACGGACTAATTGTAGTATAATGTAATACAATAAATAAACTTATGTCAAAAACGAATGTTCTTACTTCGACATTTATACACACACACACACACACACACATATACACACACATATACACACACACGGACTAATTGTAGTATAATGTAATACAATAAATAAACTTATGTCAAAAACGAATGTTCTTACTAGGAATTGATTACATTTATTTCATTTATATATATATATATATATGTATATATATATGTATATATATATATATACATATATATATTGTGACAGAAACCAGGGGATGGTAATAAATTCCATATATAGGGCTCCCCTAGTAACCCCAGGTCCGTCAGAGAGTCAAGAAACTGACCCAGAGGTTAGCATAGCTGAAACCCTGTCCGTTCATCAGAAACAAGAGGTTTAGAATTTAGTGAGCAGAAACAAAGAAATCTTCTCTACACAGCCAGGTAGAACTAGCGTAATTGAACATGACCTAGTCTCTGAACCGGGGGTCCGAGTTAACCTTAAACCGTACCGAATCCCAGAGGCCAAAAGAGAGGCTATAAGTTTAGAGGTTAAAAAAATGCTAAAACTAGGCGTAATTGAGGAATCCCAAAGTGGGTGGAACAGCCCTATAGTCTTAGTCCCAAAGCCAGATGGTACAACAAGGTTTTGTAATGACTACCGGAAACTAAACGCGGTGTCAAAATTTGATACTTACCCTATGCCCAGGGTAGATGAACTTGTAGAGAGACTGGGCAAAGCCCGATATCTCACAACCCTAGACCTAACAAAAGGGTACTGGCAGGTTCCCCTCACAGAAAGGGCAAAAGAAAAGACAGCCTTCTCAACCCCAGACGGCCTCTTTCAGTATAGGGTGCTGCCTTTTGGCTTACATGGAGCTCCCGCCACATTCCAAAGAATGATGGATAAAATTTTAAAACCACATGCTCGGTATGCTGCTGCCTACCTGGATGATGTGGTAATCCATAGTGAAGATTGGCAATCCCACCTTCCAAAGGTCCAAGCTGTGCTCGACGCAGTTCGGTCTGCTGGACTAACTGCTAACCCCGCTAAATGCACCATTGGTCTGGAGGAGGCCAAGTATCTGGGGTATTCTATTGGCAGAGGTTTACTCAAACCCCAAACACTCAAAGTGGAGGCGATACAAGGTTGGCCAAGGCCAGTTACAAAAAAACAAGTAAGGACCTTTTTGGGGTTAATTGGGTACTATAGAAGGTTTATTCCCAATTTTGCGACTAAGGCAACCCCACTAACCGACCTCACAAAAGCAAGAGGACCACTTATGGTAAAGTGGTCCCCCGAAACCGAACAGGCCTTTAGAAGCCTGAAAGAAGCTCTCTGTGCCCAACCAGTGTTGGTCACACCTGACTTCTCCAAAGAGTTCGTAGTCCAAACCGACGCATCTGAGGTAGGGCTGGGGGCGGTACTCTCCCAGGAGTCTCAAGGTGAGGAACACCCCATCCTTTATTTAAGTAGGAAACTAAATCCCCAGGAGAAAAATTACTCCATAGTAGAGAAAGAGTGTCTCGCAATAAAGTGGGCTGTAGAGACGCTCAAATACTACCTGTTGGGGAGAAAATTCCGGTTGGTCACAGATCATGCACCCCTTACCTGGATGTGTCAAAACAGGGAAAAGAATGCTAGAGTGACCAGGTGGTTCCTAAGCCTACAACCCTTTAAATTTTCTGTGGAACATAGGTCAGGGCACAAACATGGCAATGCTGACGGGTTGTCAAGGATGCACTCCCTAATATCCATGGTCGCTCATCCCTCAGGGTCTGAGCTGGGGGGGAGGATATGTGACAGAAACCAGGGGATGGTAATAAATTCCATATATAGGGCTCCCAGGATACTGAACAGTTTCTATCCTGTCTGGCCTGAAGTGCAGCCTTATAATACATGCACTACATCCCACAGTTTTGGGCAAGCGCTGGAACTGAGGGATTTCTGTCACATGTCATGCTAATTAGAAATCAGGTATGTAAGACTGATTTCCTGTTTGCTCTTGTCTCTCTTCTCCAGAGCCTGGAAGGCTGCTGAACACAGTGGGGAGAAGCCCCTTCCCCACACAGGTTCAATTGTTCTATTCATTTGGCTAACTCTGCAAAAGTATCTTGTTTTGTTGTTGGAAAGTGGAAAAGCCACTTCCACCCTGAGTTAGGGAAATCTAAGTTAAGTTATCGCTCAGGTGAGCAGCTTTTGTTTTGATGTGTTTTGTTGTATGCACTGTGGCAGTCTCAGTGCCTGGGACTGAATAAACCAGGCACAGCCTGTTTAAAGGAACAGTACGTGACGCCTCCTCATTTAACCTACCCCAAAAGACCGTGTTCTAACCGTCCCGGACAAGCGGCGGAGCCCCGGAGTAAGCTGTTTGTCACAATATATATATTTATATATATATAAATACATACACACGCACACAATATGGCATCTTTATTGTTCAGGCTTGAAATCGTCCTATCGTCATTCCTCCTCTAGCACATTAAGGAACTATTTACCAATGGATGAATTTCAGGACAAGAGATCTGTGGGTCTCATGAGCCTCGGAATTTAAACTGTGAGGGCTTCCCACCAAACCTTTCAACTTACAATACAAATACAGTAATATGAAAAACAATAGTAACATTAATGAAGACTAATACGAAAATTAGGTATAACATAAAATGTAATCATTTCTATGACCCTTTTTGAAATAATGAAGATCACCAAGATACATTTTCTCCATCATATTCCTTTCTGATGTATAACATAGTTACATAGTAGATGAGTTTGAAAAAAGACATACGTCCATCAAGTTCAACTAACAATTCTTTAGTGTTATGTTCCAGAACAACCCTTCATTCGAGTTTGGTCCATTGGCCTTCCTGAATTATTTGCAAGTCAATTATCCTAGCTAAAACATAATCCCTTTCTGACAAAAGAATCAAACGTCCAAAATAGCAATTTTCAAATATCTTTTGCCTATTTTTACTATTGATTCCCATCCATGCTACCTTCCACCATTTTAGATGTAGCCTGACATAGACACTTATCAATGGATGTTCTGTTCCTATCTCTCATGGCCAATATCCTGACAATAATGTAATGACTGGAGCATTGGTTTTTGCATTTGTGTAGATTTCTTATTGTAACTGAACACATTATATTCTTTCCTGTATCATTCGCTAGTCTAGATTTTATATATTTTATATTTAGCTATAGACCTGTATATAGTGGTCTGTACCTTAATTTAGGCGTGTATAATACTTTGCTGGACTACTGAAACATACACATCTAAATCAGCATTTTTACTCCCTAATTCTGCCATATGTGTTAGTATACTTGATAACGTTTCTATATCTATTCCATTCAGACATATTTACATACCAAGTATGAAGTCCAAATTTTACTTCCATAGCCAAAGTACCTGGGCTGTCTACATGTATCTGAATGGAATTTTCTGTTATATTGACTTGTACATTCTTAAGGCACATCTCCAAACCATTAGTTACATATGTCCATTCATGTGATATGGTGGGTCATATTTATGTCAATCTTCCCAATAGTTTCCACCATCTTGATCTTGACATATGCCCATAGCAATTTCTTTTTGTCGTTTATGTGTTCCCACAAAAGTATACAAATTATGATACAAAAGAGTAGCTTCTTCTGTGAAGTTTCTTTGTCTTCCATTTGCTTCTGGTCAGGTCTTCCATATTTGATTCCGAAAGTGGTCTCTGTTCATCTGATGGATCCATGTCCTTTATATTTGGTTCTGGTTCAGAACATCTTTTTTCTTCTGTAACTACTTTTGGACATCGGACACCTCCTGCTTCCAAAAAAGTCTCAAATACCATGGACCTGTTAACGTTATGTACTCGGGGAAAAGAAATTCCGGGGACTCTCTTCCAGGTTTCCAAATTCATCCTTCACCTCGAAGACAGTCAAGTACAGTATACATTTCTGAGCAGTGATATCTGTTTGTTCATATTTACCTGTTTTTCCTTTGGATAATTTACATTAATCTATATATACTGTGCTTGTAATATTTTTCTTTGGCTTCTGTGACCTACGATATGTGTAATAAGTTTCTACACTATAATAATGGTATTACTGAATTTCTTTCAAGTTTCAAAAAGAACCTTCCTTTCTGAATCTTTTAATGATTACCAATCTTAACTCAGTTATGTGATCCATTCCTGAAGAGTCCATGGGTCACTTTAAAAAAAAATAGTTTTGTCTCATTATTTCTTCTGTTTAGTATTTATTTTTAGACTAATTTGGGTAATATCTATCTATCTATCTATCTATCTATCTATCTATCTATCTATCTATCTATCTATCTATCTATCTATCTATCTATCTATCTATCTATCTATCTATCTATCAGCCCTGTTTCTCCCTAAACAACAATATATATATATATATTCTAGCATATTTATTTGTTTAATATATTTATTTGTTTAATATAATAAAAATATTTTCAGGACCAACAACAATGAAACTCAAAAATTGTTAACCATTACTTGAACCATGTACCAAGGGGAGGGGGGTCTCAAGGAGCTGCGGGAGCTCCAGGCTACACTCTCCCCCTGGTGGAAAATCCAACGTCCTCGCTTGGAGAACGCCATACCCTGACATAAGGTTTATACAATTAAAATGCATGGCACAGAACATACAACACGTGTCGAATTTACCCTTCAGGTTACATTGCACTTCACACCAAACTATACCCGAGACTAGCTGAGACCATTTGTGGGGAGCCCCTAATTGAACATGTGGGGGTACCTCACTTTTGCGTCCGTGAGCCTCCCCTAGAAAAATTTCTTGGAGAGCACACTCTAAAGCGACAGTTACTGGCTCTTCGCTACTTCCTCCCCCTGGTGGAAGGAGTAGCACAGCGTCTCTGAATTGTGCCTTTACCCGGTCATCCGCGGCAGGGATGCGGCAGACCAGAAGGCCAGGCCCTTTTCCGCGGTCCACGACTTGGCGAATGGTACACTCCTTTTTGGGCTTAAAGGAGGCCGCTTTCCCTGAATCTCTCTCCTCACAGTCTTTGTCCCTATATTTTTGTGAGGCTTCCACTGAGAAGCGAGCACTGGACAAGGTCTCTGTTTCACCTGACCGGGGGTAAAGAGTAGACACCCGACCACTGCGGTGATTCACGGTGGCCAACAGGTCCTCGGGGATGCTGTCAGTTCCCACCTCGGCCGTCTTGGGACCTGTCCCCGGCACTTCTGGGACAGTCCACTTACGTGCTGAAAATTCGGGAGCGTTGGATCCCAGTCCTGGGACCACTTGTGTCGGAGCGCACGGGCACATACTCCGTTCAGAAGCCGCAACTCTGGCCTTCTTCACGGCCAGCTCCATCGGAGATTGTGGGGAGTTAGGGTGTTCCTTACCACTCCACGGGCTTGGGACGGACTCTCCCAAGGAGGACACCTCCGCCAGGACGCGATGTAGAGGGGAGCCCTTCACCCGGGTAACCAGACTTAAGGAGCCATCGTGCTCCGCGGTCACCTGGAGGCTCACCCCCGACACCCCTGGGGCAGTCGACTCACCCTCATCGTCGTTTGGTACTGGTCCCCATTCTGGGACCGATGGTACCTCGGTAGTAGGTCGGACTGACCATTGTAGGGCGCACGGGCCCACAGCAGGGTCCGCAACATCGGGATACACCTCCTCTAGGGCACACGGGCCCACAGCAGGCTCTGCATCCGCCAAGATAGGGTGTTCATTGCTGTCACTAAAGTGGTCCGCCGGCAGGCGCATCACCACAAGTGACTGGTCGCTGGATTCACTAGAAGGTGGGGGTATATACGCCTTACCCTGTGATTCCTCTGTATAATCGCTGAGGTGGTTCGCCGGTAGGCGCATCGCCACCGATGGGACTTCAACCTCGTCCCGCTCAGGAACCGGATCTGAAATGTTCACTCGGGCACACGGGCCCTCCACAACCGGTTGTTGGTAGCGGGAATCCCTAAGTAATTTCTCCCTGAAGACAGACTTAACTTCAGCACAACTCAGAGTGATATAGAGGTCAGGCTCCTCCTCCCTAGAACAGTCTGTCTCATCCACGTTTGGTTGAAAGTCACAGTGCTTGCTCCCCCTGGTGGACTCTGAAGGAGGGGCACTTTCTACAAGGGAGTGGTTCTGGCTCTGTGCTGAGTCACTCACAGTGCAGAGGCGGGGTTCAGGGTTTCGCGCCCAACCCGGACAATACTCTGCAACAATTTCTTGCACAGTCCTGGTACTCTCCCGACTTGGCGGGAGCCGCCATCTTAGGTGTGACTCTCTGCTAGAGAGAGACTCCATTTTAATCACAGTCTCTGCAATTACACTAGGGCTCTCTGTATAGATAGGGGGGTAGCCTTCTGGTTTTCCCGCCAATCCCGGACAGTTTTCTTCGACACAATCTAATGCAGGCTTGCAGTCAGCAGCACGTGCGTTCTCCTGTGTTTGCGGGAGACGCCATTTTACTAGGTCGGCGTAAACTAGGGGGTATCCCTCAGACGGGCCCCCGGGCATACACAGGGTGGGCGGTGCCTCTGCCAGGCATATATCCGCAGTGGGGGTTGCTACAAAAAGTATCGATTTCCATAGGGCCGTGGGATCGTGTTCTTCCTCTAAGAAACATGCGTGCGGCCACCCAGCAATTTTACGCATAGAGTACTGAACCTCAACCGCGGGCATAGTTGCGGGAAGGCCTCCTACTGCCACTACCCGGCCAGGCTCCATATACTGCCTCAAAGCCCAGGCAAGGACCTCGTGTCCGGACTTCACAAACATGGCGACAAAAAATTGAGACTTGGACAATTTGGGAAAAAAAATGGAACAGGGCACCCCAGGTCTGTCTCTCAGCAGCGCCTCCAAATGTAGCCCTCTTTCCCCCCCCCTTAAGTGAGATTGAGGTGGGTAGGCTGGGGCAGTCCACTTACGCGCTGAAAACTCGGGAGCGTTGGATCCCAGTCCTGGGACCACTTGTGTCGGAGCGCACGGGCACATACTCCGTTCAGAAGCCGCAACTCTGGCCTTCTTCACGGCCAGCTCCATCGGAGATTGTGGGGAGTTAGGGTGTTCCTTACCACTCCACTGGCTTGGGACGGATTCTCCCAAGGAGGACACCTCCGCCAGGACGCGATGTAGAGGGGAGCCCTTCACCCGGGTGACCAGACTTAAGGAACCATCGTGCTCCGCGGTCACCTGGAGGCTCACCCCCGACACCCCTGGGGCAGTCGACTCACCCTCATCGTCGTTTGGTACTGGTCCCCATTCTAGGACCGATGGTACCTCAGTAGTAGGTCGGACTGACCATTGTAGGGCGCACGGGCCCACAGCAGGGTCCGCAACATCGGGATACACCTCCTCTAGGGCACACGGGCCCACAGCAGGCTCTGCATCCGCCAAGATAGGGTGTTCATTGCTGTCACTAAAGTGGTCCGCCGGCAGGCGCATCACCACAAGTGACTGGTCGCTGGATTCACTAGAAGAAGGTGGGGGTATGTACACCTTACCCTGTAATTCCTCTGTATAATCGCTGGGGTGGTTCGCCGGTAGGCGCATCGCCACCGATGGGACTTCAACCTCGTCCCGCTCAGGAACCGGATCTGAAATGTTCACTCGGGCACACGGGCCCTCCACAACCTGTTGTTGGTAGCGGGAATCCCTAAGTAATTTCTTCCTGAAGACAGACTTAACTTCAACACAACTCAGAGTGATATAGAGGTCAGGCTCCTCCTCCCTAGAACAGTCTGTCTCATCCACGTTTGGTTGAAAGTCACAGTGCTTGCTCCCCCTGGTGGACTCTGAAGGAGGGGCACTTTCTACAAGGGAGTGGTTCGGGCTCTGTGCTGAGTCACTCACAGTGCAGGGGCGGGGTTCAGGGTTTCGCGCGCAACCCGGACAATACTCTGCAACAATTTCTTGCACAGTCCTGGTACTCTCCCGACTTGGCGGGAGCCGCCATCTTAGGTGTGACTCTCTGCTAGAGAGAGACTCCATTTTAATCACAGTCTCTGCAATTACACTAGGGCTCTCTTCTGTATAGATAGGGGGGTAGCCTTCTGGTTTTCCCGCCAATTCCGGACAGTTTTCCTCAACACAATCTAGTGCAGGCTTGCAGCCAGCAGCACGTGCGTTCTCCTGCTTTGGCGGGAGACGCCATTTTACTGGGTCTGCGTAGACTAGGGGGTACCCCTCAGACGGGCCCCCGGGCATACACAGGGCGGACGGTGCCTCTGCCAGGCATATATCCGCAGTGGGGATGGCCACAAAAAGTATCATTTTCCATAGGGCCGTGGGATCGTGTTCTTCTTCTAAGAAACATGCGTGCGGCCACCCTGGAATTTCACGCATATAGGACTGAACCTCAACCGCGGGCATAGTTGCGGGAAGGCCTCCTACTACCACTACCTGGCCAGGCTCCATATACTGCCTCAAAGCCCAGGCAAGGACCTCGTGTTCGGACTTCACAAACATGGCGACAAAAATAGGAATGGGACAATTTGGGAAAAAAAATGGAACAGAGCACCCCAGGTCTGGCTCTCAGCAGCGCCTCCAAATGTAGCCCTCTTTCCCCCCCCTTAAGTGAGATTGAGGTGGGTAGGTGTATCTGACTACTTATCAGTGTGGTGCTATACCTGTTGGCTCACAGGAGGGCTGAGCTTCCGCCATGGGGAACCTGGGGTATGTACTTACACTCGGTGCAGCGCCTCCACTGATGAGGGATCTCAACGGGGTGAGAGTGTGCCCTCACCAGAACAACCATACAGTAAATACACACCGTGTGAATAAACAGTATTTACTGAGCATAACCTGTAACTCCAATAACACCTCTTTGCATAACATCAAAACAATATATCAATAACAGGGCATCACTCTGAATGCATACCATCCCCCCACCCACATGTCCATCATCACATTCCCCGCAGTCTCTTGAGTGTCCCCAACAATAAAGACCAGTGTGAGTGTGAGGGATAGCGCTTCCCTGTGTTGGGGCCCGGTGGTGCACTTAATATATACTACCTCCCTGACCAGTCCTGGTCAGGAAAATCCTTGGAACTCAGCAGCACCGCACAGTGATCCCACGGCGTGCTGCGCTGCTCTCTGCAGGAGTGGATGCACACGCTGCATCCACAGGAAAGGAATCTCCAGCCGGAATGCTCCTTTAACACAGTCTCTGAACACGCTGTCAGACAGTCAGAGGCCGTCAGACAGCATCCCTCTTGCTGCTCTAAATATGGTGAAGGAGTCCCTGTCCTAAGGCCAACCCTATATCATACAGCTTCCTCTGGTGTCATAGGGGACTAACTGGGCCCTGGGGTATACCTCTACCCTAGTCCCTGCATGCAGAATAACTCTCCCTGTAACTTCTGTCGGATCCCAGACTCTGGCAGCTCACCACGTGCAACTGGCACTGGTGATATACACACACTGAACAACTAGCTCCTAACTCACTTATCCTAACGCGCCTGCAGCCGACACACAGCTCTCAGTCAGCCGGCAGACAGTAACACACGCTGCACACACACTGCACTCAGTACACGCAGCGTCACATGCAACACTCCACACAGCAACCTGGAACACTAACACTAACACTAACAGCTACGCACTGCAAACTTCTGGAACGCGTACAGCAACTTGCTGCACACTAGCACTATGCCTTCTTGTCAGGCCTCACAGCACTGCCAGCCGTGATCCTGACAAGACAGCACACACACACGCACTAAGGGCAGCGTCCCTATCTGGGCCGTCCCTCAGCACTTACCCACTAACCTGGTGGGGAGTTGGGGCCTTACTTGGGATGTGGGGACCTTACTCGATGCAGGAGCTGCACATGCTCTCTGCACCCTTCCTTCCCTCACAGCTCCCCAGCTCCAACTGACAAACGTGCTCAAGCCCAAACAATGTATCCACTTTGCCTGCCTGGCCTTCCTAAGCCCTATTGGCTCCCTGGTGTCACATGGGGCATACAGAGACTCATGAGACTCGTAGTCCCTGCTCAGAGCCTTCCCTGATAGGCTAGGGGTTCGCGGGCTTTCCTTACCCTCCACTGCGCGTGCGCAAGCTTTCCCGGGCTTTCTCTCTTCTCCCTGAGCTGTCCCTATGCTCGCGCGAGCTATCCCTAGCTCTGGGGCTTTCCCTGCGCCTACGCGTCCACTGCGCATGTGCGAGACGGTCCTCAATGGCGGCGCCCTGCTCTGCGGCCGCTGGGACCTTAGAGACGCGATCGCGGCCTTAGCAACGGCCCGATCGCGTCCCCGGCAACCGGCCGCAGGCAGGGGAAGCCGCGCTGCTCCCTGCTCCAGCCCCCACCCTTGGAAGCAGCCGTCGGGTCTTTCGGCACCCGCGATCGAGCTGCCCAAGGGGAGGGGGGTCTCAAGGAGCTGCGGGAGCTCCAGGCTACATATATATATATTCTAGCATATGTATTTGTTTAATACATGGTTCAAGTAATGGTTAACAATTTTTGAGTTTCATTGTTGTGGGCCTGAGTATATTTTCAGTGTTGGCAATTTTGGTGGAAAATATACCTTAAGAACTTTGTATGAACATTCATTAGACTGTATTATGTAACAGTTATTTTCATCTGTAATGTTCTTGGTACAATTAATTAACTAGTGATTGCAGGCAATATTAACAAACAAAGAGGGATTCTTTTTTATTGTGCTACATGTATATGACTAATGCTTTGCTGGCTCCTCGTGCGAGTCAGAAATGATAGGGACAAGATTTGAGTATACAGTATATAGAGAGTAGAGCAAGAAAGCACCATACAATTGCTTTTAATAGATCATTTTATTGTTATATCTATTGATGTCACTTGTAAATATTTAGCACTTCCTTTTCTTCTGGTGTATTTTAGTTTCATCGTTTACTAAAAGTTATGTTTTAATTAGAGCCATGAACAGTAGAAATGTAAAAAAATATGGTGTGTGCAGCATAGGATGGGAGAAAGGTTTTTTTTTCCAGAAGAGTGGACTAGTATTAGAATAGGTCTTCTTCTCGTAGAATGTTTATGAGCACCCATAACAGGCCTTTTCTATACACTGACAAAACAGTCACCTTGAATTTTTTGCAGTATTCTTCATAATTTAGGTATGAGAGCTAACTACACTCAAACGGACAGTAACAAAAAGAAAACAAATGCTTAGATGAAAGAGAATTGATTCTTCACATTTTAAATGTTGTAAAACAATTTTTTTAAATTCTTACAGTATATTGTAAAGATGAACAAAGACATACTATCTCCAGTCTCGCAGCCAAAAAAGTGAATGCTTCTGGATCCGATCCCACACAGAGTCAATCCTCCCGTGGTTGCGTGACTGCATCATGCCCTGGTGCCAAAAACAGTAAGTCTTGCTACATCCGTATGTTGCTACTGTAAGTAGTTCACTCAGTTACTTAAAGATGCTTTAAGCACCAAAGACCATACTGACCCCCTGCATTGTCACCCTCACTGCCGGCACTGTTGTGAAGAAATTTGCATACAAGCATTTTATTTCTTCACGCTGCAAAAGGTATGATGTAGAAAGAAGTATGTGTCTTCAGTGCGAAACCAGAGACATTGCTCTGGGTTAGCCTGAAGAAGTAGCTCAGTGATAATATCGCTGCCTTTGAAACGGGGGCCTCGGCTTTCCTTGTGACCTTGGGCAAGTCACTCAATCTATCTTTGCCTCAGGCACCCATATTAGATTGGAAACTCTGCGGGGCAGCGACTTATTGTGCCAGCAAAATTATAGGAACAATGTTGTGTACAGTTTTAGTGCCATATAACAAGAAAAATCCCTGTGTATTGCCACAGGATAGTGAGCATCAAATTTACTCAAAAATTCAAATGTGTCTTCTGTGTCCCAAGAATATTTATTCATTTATACTAATAGTTTCATGATTCTCAACAATCTGCCGAGAATTCAGTTTCCTCCAAAATCCATATGGCTACTAGGGCTGTTTTAATTTTAGCTCACAGTGAAAAACACCTGAGGATGATAAAACCATTAGTGAAACAAGCAAACAACATTGAATAAATATATTGCTCTGATTTGGCTACAGTACTTATCAGGGGGCACCAGCTTGAATTTGGAGTGTCAGTAGGAGTATTTAGACTGAGTGGCTCAGTGAGTAAAGGCACTGATGCTAAATGACAACACTGAGTTTGAATCAGAGAAACCTGGTGTCAGCTCCTTGTGACCTTGGGCAAGTCACTTTATCTCCCTGTGCCCCAGGCATCAAAAATATAGATTGTGTCTGTAATAAATTCCTATGTGTTACATGCCGCGCACTGTACTGTAATTGTCAAGCGCTTGAAGTCCTATTGGGAGAAAGTGCTAAAAGAAATAAAGTTATTATTATTTAGTAGCTACTGTATATGCAGGGCCGCTGACAGGTTTCCCGGAGCCCAGGACTAAAGTTTCCACTGGGGGCCTCCACTCGTGCTGGCAGCCTTGCTAGAACACCCTTGTTTTTCTCTTACACTCGCCTCTTCTCACGCACCTCCTCGCTCTCACCCCTCATCACCACTCTCACCTTTATCATCACCCTTTCCCCTTCCCCTCTGTCTCTCATTATCCCCTTCCCTATCTTATACCTCCCTCTTACTGTGTCACGGTTGTGCTCGCCACAAACCAGGGTCGGACCGCGTGGCTGAGGTGGGGTTGTATAAACACTGACCTTAGACCGTGCAGGCTGATCCGGATTGCGCAGTTCGTAGTCGTACATAGCAGGGTCGGGACTGGAGAGAGCAGCGTAGTCAGTGGACAAGCCAGGTCAGGATAGGAGACATCAGGGTAAATGTAGTCCAAGCAGGGAGTCGGCAACAGGAGATCAAGCAGGTCTTCCTGCTTCAGCGAAATTGCTGCAGGTCGGGAACGGGGTTTGCGCGAGTGGCGTCCACGGCCCATGGCGCCGGTCTCAGGAAGTTGAAGGCTGACCGGAGTGGGCACACCGCCAGGCAGCACTGGTAAACCAATGCTTCAGCGCAGGAGTCCAGAACGAGCCTGTGTGGGGAGAGAGAGCTACAGAACTCAGGACTCAGCGACAGGCCTCTGCTATGGGAAGGGCAGCAGGCCTCAGGAAACAGGAAGCTGAAGTTACGCTGGAGATCCAAAGCTTCAGCACAGGAACCAGGAACAAGGGCTAGGAACAAAGGACAAGAAACAGCGACAAGGTGGCCAAGACAGGTGGCTGTTGCAAACACAGAACATCCAAGAAGGATTATGCTCGGCAGAGAAGGATTGTGGGGATGCAGTACTTAAAAGCCAGCGGGCCAATCCCCGGAGGAGGGTGTGATTGCACTGTTCCAATGAGTGAGTACAAGGCTAGGTTGCAGTGATAGTGACTGCACAGGTCTGTAAGGCAAGGTAAGCAGTAAACTGAGGTGTGGATTCCTTACAGTACCCCCCCCCCCTTCACGTGAGACCTACGGGCGAATACAACCACTCATAGAGTTGGGGGACCTGGAATTGTTCCTGAACTGTCTAGGATTGGGGGTATAATCGTGGTCCAGAGATTCGTGGGCACTCTTTTGCATACCCCCAACCCCCCGGTGAGAACTGTGAGCAGACAGGACCGTCCATGGGTTTCGGGGACACTGAGTTGTTCCTAAAGTGCTTTAGGCGGGAAGGGAGTCTGTAAATGAGCAGTTCCTTGACGAGTACTATTCTAGGAAATGAGAGTGGTTGCTATAGGAACAAATGCTTGTTACATTATAATACCTAAAAATGTCTTTAACATTTTTTTTAAACGCTACAAGTATTTTCTCATAGTTGAGAACTGATTTATTTAAAAAAAACACATGTAGGATATTGCTTGAACCGCAGATTTAACAAAACAATAAGTGTTAAAATTACTGAGCTCATGCTTTTTAAACGAGTGGTTTACTATGATTAGTTTTTTCATATATTATTGCATCAGTACCTCCACAAAAGTATATGTTTTTTTAAATAATAATCACATCTATTGACTTGAATTAAAGTTAACACCGGATCATGGGGCGATACACCACAACGGACCTTGGTGAATGTGCCCTTTGTGTCTCGCTCGCTACATTTTTGTTCATTTATCATACTGCCTTGTATTCACTTTGTCGTGTCTGTCCTTTCCTGTCTGATCACCGGGCTCAGGAGTCCATGTTTAATTGTTTTCTGTCTGTTTCTTTCTGTCTATCATCTGCTCCAACATCCAGTTGTGTGTCTCTCTCGTCTCTATGACTTTCTGACAAATTAATCATTCAGCAACATGAATGCATTAAAAGTCAATGGATAAGATCTTTATGGGAATAATTTTTCTATTAAATTGTGGACACATAGTTTGCATGAAAAGTTTACAAGAATTTGCTCTATAAACCTTTGCCTCTATATGTCAGATTAAGTGGTCATATTAGTAGATGTAGAACGAGGTAATAGCGCTCTAGTACAGGGTGCAGGGCCACCAGCAGAAATCTTGGGACACAGGACAAATCGAAGGAGAAGACCCCCCCCCATCCCATAGCACACCTACCATGACATTTTTTTTAGGGCGCAACTTTTACTTAAATGGCAGTGTTGCGAGCCCTATTTCACACCTCGCGAGCCCCCCCCCATTTTACATGTCATGAGCTCCTCTATTTCCCTCCCTTTTCCGATGTATTTCTCTCCCCTCCCACTCTCCCACCTCCTCAATTTCTCCAGCTAACTCAATCCCTGCCTCCCACCTCACATGTATTTCTCTCCCATACTCCCACTTTTCCTCACTCCCTCTCCCCCCTCTCTCCTCTCCCCCTTCCGTCAATTATACCACTCTAACTCAATTCCCTCCCCTCACATAATTCCCCCCCACAAAATTTATACCAAAAAACCCACCCCAATGTAAAAAACTTCCCAATCCCAAATATATACAACAAAAAACAATGCATATATATGTAACCCTGCTTCCCTCCCTCCCCCAGACTCTACGGTGGTGTCTAGGGTGCATGAGGGCAGATTACATGCGGTGTGGTGCGTACCTGTGAGGAACAGGAGGGCCTGAGCTTCCCACGATGTTGTGGGGGAGCCAGGACCGGGCTTCTGGGGTGGTAGCCTCCATGATCTCTTAGTGGTGCAGAGCCTCCATCTTCTATACTCCCAGGAATATGGGACAGGACCGGTATAGAAGAACCCCTTGGGTCCCAGGGTAGTACTTTCCAATTCACACACAGTCTTAACGGATGAAGAATAGTCTCTTTATTTGACAAAGCAACAATATTCCAATGATAAGGGCGTCCAACAGCTGCAACACAATAGCCAGGATGGGTTATACACCGCTCGCCTTCGCCCAGATAATTCCTCCTCTCCTTCCCTCCAAGTCACTCTTCCGTCAGGATGGTCTGAGCTAGGGCTTCAATACCCCATGGCCCACCCCGAGGTTAGCCTCGCGGTGCGTCTTGGATTCTCCCCATCACCCCTGGCAGCGGGGTGAGGGCATTTGTCCACCAAGTCTATAACTCTATCAGCTCTACTAAAGGACGCTGATTCTTTCCGCTCTGCTTTCTCCTGCACTCTGCGCAGGGGAACTTGTAGGCCCCTCCAAATCCTCGGACCGATCCGCAGGATTTCTTGACTCATGGCCTGTTAGCGGCACTGCATACTCCCGGCATAACTAACCGGCAACTCCAGACTCTCACTAATATTGAACGAAGAACCCTCTACTCACCGGAGTTGGCTGCTAATATAGAGCTAGACCTGCCCCTCGTGATGTCAACAGGACCTCCCCTCGTGCTCACGCCTGCAGCAGAGTCCAGGCCTGCGTCTATCATTCAGGATAGGGCTATTAAGGGGGAAAACCCAGGATGATTACTGGTGCCTGATCTTAACAGGACTTACCACAGCAGAAGGAAGATAGGTATAGCCTGTGCTGTTTACAGGGGGCTACACTCTCCCTATGGTGGAATCCAATGGT
This sequence comes from Ascaphus truei, assembly GCA_036426205.1. Lineage (NCBI taxonomy): Eukaryota > Metazoa > Chordata > Amphibia > Anura > Ascaphidae > Ascaphus > Ascaphus truei. The sequence continues at coordinate 56,220,767 of CM071568.1, read as the reverse complement.
CCCCACTTGGACTTATCTTTAGCAGAACCATCCTGCGGCGAACCACCTGAGAAACAGCACACATAACAGTGTCATAATACATGCATAATGAGGTAGGTTAATACAAGTACACCCAGGAACTCCCGACATGGAGAACCCTACAGATAATGCCTTGGATCAGGCTTTCTTACCCGTCGTCCATTAGGATCAGTGACAGTCACAGCGAACGACTGAACCGGCCCATGCTCAGGCCTGTATGTAACACCGTGCATGTAAATACACCTACCGATGCTCCATATGCGTACTAGCTCACAAATCTTATCCTCATTGTGATACCCCGCCCGACCGAACTTGGTCCGAAGGTACTCTTGGACTGCCTCCCTAAGCCAACTGTCTCGGTTCTCTTCAATCTCTCTCATGATGGGCTCCGGCACGTAGGGATATTCATACCCGTGTGACTGCCGGTATCTAGCGACTATGGCCCGGTCAGCTCGACTTAGCTTGGTAAGTGTGCGGTGCCCTGCCCTGCTTGGCAGTACCCAAAATACAGGCTCCTCTGGAGCTACCTCGTCATACAATATACTGGGGCCTTGAGGTACAATACGTTTCTGTTCTATCTCCCTAAACCGGTGATCTAACTCATCCTCCATCTCCTGCGGAGTGAAAGAACCAGCCGCCCACCAATGATCTACTACATCGTTCTTAATTAACAAGAACCGCGTACGGTCCATCCCCTCGTGGTATCCGGTGAACAAAGGCGCCCACCATTTGTCGCGGTGTTTGTACTCTGCGGTCTGACTAGTGCGTTCTACATCAGACTCTACCTGTGATGATACACCGGACGTACCCGCATCAGTAGATCGCGAGCAATCTCTCCTTCCCTTGGCATTATAATACCTAGTGGGGTTCATTTTGTGCACCACTTTGCTGGTAGACCCAACCTCTACTGGAGTGTGAGACCCACGGTCCCTCCTTCTAGCTGCAGGAGAAAACGGCACAGGGTTAAGTACAGGTATAACACTCGAATATGGTATCTCCACCTCCGACCCTTCTTCACTCAACTCCCAGTCCCACAAGTCATTAGCGTATTTGGGGGATTTACATAACTTATCCCTGGTAGGTCCCGTGCCGAAAGCCCACCCACCTGTGTAGTGAATGGTCGAAAAGCCCGGCCACGTCACGCTGACAAGGAACAGATCCCGCTTCTGGATTCCACCAGAGGGAGGAGGCCCAAGGAGAGCCAATCAGGAGAGTCTTTCCCCGCGAAGGGAGGGACCGGAGACCTGAGCGAAGAGCGTCACTTTTGTCTGGCATTCGATGAGCAAGGAGCTGGAACACTGGCCCTGGGCCATGGTCCCCGGATTGGTTACCGCTATGACCCCCCCAGTTGCTTCACGCTACAGTACCGACACACTTTAATCGAGTGTGGTCGGTACCGCAAGCCGGGAAATCTCCCGGCTTGCTAGTGGCCGCCCCTCGGCGTGCCGCGCGTCATAGACGCACGGTCACGCGTCTTCGGGAGCGTGCGCCTCCTGCACGCGTGTCCAGGGGCTCCCCGAGGGAGCCCTGGTGTCCCGCGATCGCGGGACAGCGGCAGGGGGTTCCGGGGGACCCGGCGGACCCGGCAGCGGTAGGGAGAGCGCCCCGATCGGAGGGCGCTCTTCCGCTGCTTCGGCGCGCGCCCGTCACTCTCGGGCGCGCGCCAGGCTACTGCTGCGGCAGAGAACGGGCAAATGCTCGAATAAACTCTGCCGCAGCAGTACCTCCAAAGGGTGCCCATGCCCTCTATGCATGGGTGTATTGGTTCTAACCAAGCTACTTTAGGGCCTCTATATATACCCATTTATTGATTATACCTGTATTATACCTGTATTCATTGATCACCCTATACAGAGGATTTGTTGGTTAGATTTTCTATTATATAGTAGTTGCATTGAGCCCACTGCTATCTTCCCTCAATATCCATTTATTTACCATACCCTATAGGGGGCTGTTTATAATCCTAGGATTATTTGTGTGTATTGAGTGATATTTATTTTGTAGCCTGAAAATGAACCAAAAATATCTAAAGTCTCTAGAATAACAGGGAAGGCGATTTCGGGTTTGTTAATAAACAACAGAGTGTCATCCGCATACATGGCAATCTTAATCTCCGTCTTCCCTATCGTAATCCCTTAAAATTCTTGGCAATTTCTCAGACAGATAGCCAAGGGTTCCAGGGCGATGGCAAACAGTAGAGGAGAGAGTGGGCAGCCCTCTCTAGTCCCTCTCATTAAATCTAATATTTGTGAAGGAAAGGTGCCCGCAAAAACCCTAGCTCTTGGGTTGGTATAAATCCATTTGATAGCATTCTCAAATTCACCCACAATCCCAAATTTCTGCAGCGCAGTATATAGATGATCCCATACTACCATATCGAAGGCCTTCTCAGCATCTAGACTGAGAAGGCATGGGGACACTTTAGTCATATTATTTTGTACTTGCTGGATCGCAGCCAACACCTTCCTAATATTTGAAGTAGGATTTCTTCCCCGTATAAACCCAGTTTGGTCTAGAGATATTACAGATGGTAAATGGACCTTTAATCTTTCGACTAGGACTTTCGCATACAATTTATAATCAATGTTTAGTAACGAGATTGGTCTATATGAGGCCACTTCATCTGGGCTCCTGCCCGCTTTATGAATTACTTTGATATCTGCCTGTGTAAAGCTGTTAGGGCATTCGTCACCACTTAATAAACGGTTAAATAGTCTCGTTAAAGGGTCAACCACACTCTCACCCAGGCTCTTATAGAAGTCAGCTGCAAAACCATCTGGCCCTGGAGTTTTTAAACATTTTAAGGCATTAATTGCCTTTGGACCTCCGTTTCCTGGCTTGGATTGTTCAAATGTGCTCGTGCGTGCTCTGAGATCTCTGGGAGTAAGAATGAATTCCAAAACTTCTCCTTATTTTGGGAAGAAGAAGATAGTTTTTGAAAAAGAACAGGAGCGCAGCTCTCATGAAATATGTGAAGAAAAAAATAACACAAAATAATGCAAAACAGTATATCAAAATACTGTATAAGCAATAGAACCAGTAGGTCAGCGTCAAATGCCCTCACACACGCCAAAATCTTTTCAGCTTAAAGAGTTCCCGAGGAAGCCGGACACCAGTGAAACACGTTGGACGAGCTGTGTTTCTACTTGTCGAGCCTTTAGAGACAACAAAAAACCAACAAAGATGCCCAAAATTACTTCCAATGTGACAAAAATACACAGTGCAATACCTATATATTCTCTTGAAAAAGGATCATTTAGTTCAAGCCTTTGGCCAAAGCGTCTTAGGCCTTCTAGCCACTTCAAGGCATGACTGTAGCAGGTCCTAACACTCCCTGTGTATTTTTGGCACATTGGAAGTAGCTTTGGGCATATTTGTTTGTTTTTTGTTGTATACATTTAGCCATGCCTACTAGCACTCATTTTGACACTTATATACATATATATATATTATGTTGTAATGTTTGGGGTTTCTCAGTGCTTGTTGGGTATCTGTGTGTTTATTAACTGTGTGCAGCTGGTCTCAGCTGTTTTTGGGAGGTTAGTGGCCCCTCCCCCCAAGGTTTAAGCTCACCCCTCCCCACTTTCCAAGTTGGCAGGTCAGTTTCATTTTGCTGGGTTACAACAGATCCAATGCTGATCATTCTTCCCCTAATTATTAATTATAGAGGTAAATAAGAATTTTAACTCAAGGAGTGTTAGGACCTGCTAACGGTCATGCCTTGAAGTGGCTAGCTGTCTTAATATGCTTTGGCCAAAGGGTTGAACTAAATTACCCCTTTTCAAGAGAATATATAGGTATTGCACTGTGTATTTTTGTCACATTGGAAGTAGCTTTGGGCATCTTTGTTTGTTTTTTGTTGTCTTCAAAGGCCTGACAGATAGAAATGCAGCTCGCCCAATGCGTTTCACAGGAGTCCGGCTTCCTCATGAACTGTAAGCCTTTGGAGAGCCTGTCCAGCCTAAAGTCTTCATCCCCTGACTACTGGAAAATAAATCATCTCATCCTACTTCTCCCACGTGGAGGAGGTTAAGCAGGGGGACTATCTGGATTTATGTTGCTGGTGCCATTGAGCTCTGGATTTATGTTGCTGGTGCCAGAGAGCTCAAACGCCTTTATTCAATGTGCAGTGTGTGAATGCATCGATTTTATTTCTTCCGCTTATACAAAATGTTTTAACAGAATTACGCTATGTTGGCATTTTATCTCTTTCATACCTAACATATCCTGGAGCTATTGCCTGATCCTTGCTTATAGCATCATAATCATCTGGAAATCAATTGCTGGTCTTTTATGCTGAAAAGACTTTGGAGTGTGTGAGTGCATTTAACGCTGGTCTACTGTTTATTTTGCTTATTTTTTTTATATACTGCGTTGCATTATTTTGTGTTATTTGTTTCTTCACATATTTATTGAGAGCTGCACTCCTGTTCTGTCAAAAACAGTGTTCTTTGACCCTGGAATGGTCTTTTTGGAGCAGCACCTCAAAATCGGTTGTATTTACTATGTATTTTATATCACACACCCACCCCTTATTCACATTATTAATTGTTCTCTTTATTACACTTTAAATAAGGTGAGCTGAAACACTTTTGTCCCAATTTTGGAAGATAGAAAACAAAGCTCTGGGAACTTAAATCCTTCAGGATCATGTTTTATTGGCAAATTTGAAATAATATTAAAGTAATGACGTTGACATGGCTTTAATGCAAAAAGCAGTGTACAAAGTCCACTGTCCTTATCAAGGAATTGCATAAACATAGACAAAACCTGAACCAGCCACTAACCTGAGCTAAGTGATTTCTACCTGTTCACTGCTGGTTCAGTACGGCACAAACAATAATTGAAGGTAGGGTGGGAATGAAGTATAAACACTACGGAATGTGCAGTAACACCTTCTATACCATTTGTAAATAGTTGATTCATAAATTATAAAATGATGAAAGTTGCAGTCCAATGTTAGCAGACATGGACTAATGGCATGATCTGTTTAATGGTAAAATCATCATGATCAATGGCTCATAAAAAATTTATGTAGCCATGTCACCTTTTTCTCCCTGGAGACCCCCCTTCCCTGGCGCAGCTCGATCGCGGGTACTGAAAACCCCGACGGCTGCTTCCAAGGGTGGGGGCTGGTGCAGGGAGCAGCGCGGCTTCTCCTGCCTGCGGCCGGTTGCCGGGGACGCGATCGCATCTCTAAGGTCCCGGCGGCCGCAGAGCAGGGCGCCGTCATTACTCTACCAGTCGCGCATGCGCAGTGATCGCGCGAGTGTAGGAGCCAGCCAGGAGAGTCGCGCGAGGGCAGGAACAGGCCAGGAGAGTCGCACATGCGCAGAAGTAGGTAGGGAATACAGCCAGCCTTTAGAGGGTCGCGCGAGAGTAGGGATAGACAGGGAGAGGTTGCGGCGGCCATTAGGGGTTAGTGCAGGTGTAGGAAAGGCACGCATGCGGCCCCAATGTTATTACAGGCGCCCAGGGACTACAATTCCCATAGTGCTTAGCGAGGGAGGCACCAGGTGCCTCATAGGAGCCAATAGGGTTGAAGGATTGTCCTGGAGCAAGTGGATACATTTGGCGGGCTGGAGTATCGTTCAGTCAGAGTCAGGAGCCCAAGGAAGGAAGGAGGTAGGGTGCAGGAGCGGGACTCCCTGCACTAAGGCCCTAGTTAACCCTGTATTACCCGCGTTAGTGAGGGTTGCCAGGGATAGTCTCAGAGAGGGACCCTGTACTCATGGTAGTCAGAGCTGGGGAATAGCCAGGGATTAAAGGGGGCTGAGGTTAGTCTGCAGAGCGTGCGGCAGGCGTTTAGGTGAATTAGTGGCACGAGACAGCTGGGGGGGTTCACAGCGGGAACCAGTCGGGGAGCCATAGCCCAGGGTCGTGTTGCGAGTGGCGAGGCGCTGGGGGGGTTCATGCGGTACGGTAACCAATCCGGGGAGCCATTGCCCAGGGCGGCGTTGCGCCTAGTACGAGGCAACTGGGGGGGGGGGGGGGGGTTCATAGCGGTAACCAGTCCGGGGATCCATGGCCCAGGCCCGATATATGAGTAGGTGGGGTACAAGACCCCTATATAGGATAGGCAACCCCGAATGCCCTAGGAGATTGACCCTTAAGCCACCTTAAGGATGCTGTGTATAGGGAAGGCCTATAGTGCAGGGTTGTTCACGTGCTTGCCCGGAAAGCGGTTGGACCCACGTTGGGGTCCACAGAGACTGTGTGTATATGTCTGCAGGAGTTCGGTTGGAGGAGTCCTCGTCGAGGACCCTTTTAAAGCTTGTTGCTGACCCGAGCACCGGAGTGCTCGGCAGGTATTATGTCATCACATGTGACACAACAGGCCTAGAGGTTTTAGTGACTGCGCAGTCACCCAGTGACTATCTCTGTAGGAGTACGGGACATTGGGTGGGGTTCTTGGGACACTGGGGGGGATCACCTGGTGTCGGGGAATCGTCTGCGAGAGTCACTGTCAGTGTCCCCTCTGAGAGGGACACAGGTTATATTATTCTTTGTAGTAAAGTCATTAGTTATAATATAAATCACTGTGTGTGTGGTTTCTGATTGGGTTCTATGTAGGGTCATTCTACACTTCCCTAGAATCCTACATAGGTGGAGGGCGCTGAAACAAGAAACGTTCCAGAGGATTCACCCCAGGCTCTCATTAGGGAGGCTCAGACCTCCGTGAGCCTACAGGTATACGCACCACACCGGTAACACTACATGTTCTACTCACCCACACTATATATGAGATTGGGTGGGGTGGAATACCCGTTACATTTAAAAAAAGACTGCGACAAAACTGAAGGAGTAAAGTGAGTAAAGATATCAAAAACAACGACAGTGTCTTTGAAGCAAAAGAGCTAGGTTCAAATCCCATGGTTAGATCCTTGTGACTTTGGGTGTCACTTTATCTCCCTGTGTCTCGGAAACCAATATCGATTATGAGTTTTTTAGGGCAGGGTAAAATTCTATGTACCAAACGCTATAAAATATTAAACTCACCAGTGTCATAAACAAGCACTTCATTATCCCAATACAGTATTCTATTACAAGTGTAATCCTCCCTGCCCGACTCTTAAGGAGTTTATATCAGTTGACTACGTGCATGGCTTTTCTCGAATCTCATACCTTGTCAGAGTGCTGGGTCAACAAAGGCTGGGTGTAGATATGCTAATGGCATAATGATGGGCGACAGGAACTTTTATAGTACAAACAGGAGCTTTATTAACAGACATTAATAATGCTCTTCACATCAAGACATTCATTACTATGTACCCTTTAACTGGTGAACAACCATGTTTGTACTCTTTAATTCTTCCCAGGATAATCCTTACTCATGCTAGGAAGGGGGAGGGGGAAGCTTAAGCTTGTTGCAGTTATTGTCATCGTAAGTGGCCATCTTCTATGTAGCGTCAGTAACTCTTTATATCAATAAGGCCCCATCTTAGGTTACCCTTATTATCAAGAACTGTGGGATCACTATCCCGGTGCAAGGTACTTAGTGCCTCTCTGAAGCATTCTGTTTCAGAGATACCAGGGGCCTATCAGCAGCGCCACTCCGATTAAATCCAGGCTACTGCTTGAATTACCCAGTAGGACATAGGCTTCTTCTATATAATTCTGTAAGCTACTGTACTCCAATGGCTGGAAAGCTAACTTTCCCTAACTGCGAAACAAACAGGGACAGACCATTATCCCTACACATTAACTATACACAGGATCTTATATACTTTACCAACTGTGAGGTTGTCACTCCCAGGGACCCAAGTTCTAAAACCTTCAGTCTCACAAAGTCTCACATACCCTGATGGTGATGTCGCTGGTCACCATGCATGCAGTGCCAGTGGCTTCTTTCCTGCTAAATTACTCTGTACCGTGTGATTAGAGAGGGGTGTTACGCTGCGTGAACCCACACAGTTAACCCCTTGACTGACATAGCAGCTACACAAGGAACAATCGAGATGGCAAATGTATTAAATACCGCTGTCAAAACAACGTATAATACATACAGTAGTAATTTATGACAGCTGTATTTTGTTTACATAAAAAAAAAATATATAAGATACTAAAATCACATTTTCCCTAGAGAACTCCCCTCACATATACAACCACAAAAAACAATAAAAAGAGAAAAGAACTGCAATTAGATTAGATAGCATTTGTGTGGTACCACATTGTTTCTAAGATAAAGTGTCCCAAATGTTCATACACAGATTGCATAAACGTAAGATGCACTCAAAAAGATATAAACTGCACGGAAAACTTCCATGAGGTACTGTAGGGAAGAGAGGGAACTTTGTTTGGGTGTTGCCCTCTTTCCACACAAGTCCAAATTATAATTCATTATTGATAATCCCTTGCAGTTCCGATTAGAAATGTGCTGATGTCTTCAAATGATCATTTTCTAGAATGGCTGGGTTGCAGAAAATGTTGCCACTTTTGCCAGAATTTTACCACTTTTGCAAATTTCATCGGCTTCCGAAATGTTAGAGAACTTTTGCACGTCTATAATTTTGAGGAGCAAATGTTGCTGTGGAGGCGGAATTAGGTCCCACTGTCTTATTATGATGTCTAGAGGATGTGCACCCAGGAGGCCACTTTCGGTGTCATCCAAACTGTATTCTTTATACTGCTGTAGAAGTATGTACAGCTATTTATTGCAATTAAAACGGGCAAAAAAACAGAAATAAAATGCCCTTCACATTATGAAGCAAAATTTGTGAGTGCACAAGTTCCTTAGTGAAAAGTACAATGTTTCTTTCATAATGCTAAGGAGATTTTATTTCTGTTTTATTTTTTTATTTAACCCATAATGCACTTTCACATATTTCACAATGTTTAGTTCACAAGACAATAAGAAATATTATGCATTTAGTGTAGGTACCTCTTAAAAAGGAGTTTACCTTGATGAGGTTAGCATACTTGCATCATTTTTTTTTATCAAAAGATATACAAAAATGACTGCTTAATTATAAGACTTAGGATCAAAATATACAATTTCACTAATAAATTGCAAGTCAATTTGGGAGGATTTTGTAGGGTTTTTGTATTTGTTTGTCATACTTGTATGACCAACTTCTTTTCCTAGCTGCATTCTCCATAAAGGTATTGAAATTTATATAGTGCTACTCATACATTCCATTATTGGCATAGGTCAGGGCTCGCTTAATTCTGTTTTGCTAAACAGTTATTTAATCATACAGCTGTGTGATTTGCTCACATTTTATTGCCTTTTGCTAGTCATAAAGAGCAGTATGGGTATAAAAAATAAAAAGAATAGAAAAATGAATAGTTACGCACTTAGAACGGGAAGCTAAACGATAAGTGATAAACTTCTAAAATATGCTGTACCACTGCCATCTAGCAGCAATGTGAACTAATAACATTGATATGCTTGAGGCAGCAATCCTGCCTACATTTTGTCTTTTTTTTTTTTTTTTTACTTATCTGAACCAAGGGGTCCCTTGGAGCTCACCCATGGTCCAACAATGTCCAATGATTCCCTGGTTGAGGAGCAGAGAAGCCAGCCTTTCACCATCCAGAGCGGAACATTCAAAAAGGCTGTGGGTGCAAAATGCAAAAGCCACAACATCACGGGAGATGATGGCTTTCTTTTGGTGGCCATCTTTATAGTATGGCTAGCATGATTGTATTTTCATGCATCGAAACTGGCACAAAACAAAAAATACACATGGTAGCTTACAACCAGACATCCCCGGTCGGTGCCAGAACTTTTGCTATCCGCTGCCACCAGAGCTTGTAGGGGGGCTCAACCCTTTGTGATAGGAAAGGTGGTAAAATTGTAGAGGGGCGGTATATACCTCCTGCTTTGGCAAACTATATCCCTACTAAGGGTTAAAGATCCAGGGGAGGTTCTGCAAGCACAGCCAGGTGCAGATCACCTGACCTTAATTAACAGAGTTTAAGAAAGGCCAGGCTGGATCAGTTCTCCCCTCTCCCTGGTTATAGCTAAGAGAGCTGGATGCTACAGACAGGCACTGGCTTGCAACAAGTTTTGTTTATAATATCTGTGTTTTATTGTTTGGGGGAGCCACCCAAAGATAGCTAGAGAATTGTTGTCTAGTTCAGCGGTGCGCAAAGTGGGGGATGCGACCCCTTGGGGGGCGGGAGATTGTGCAGGGTGGGCGCGGGCCGTTACAGAGGCCCCGCGCTCTTCCCGTAGGCATTTAAATTAAATGCCGGGAGATCGTGTGAGGCCTCTGCAACTGTTTACTTACCGGGATTCAGCTGTCTGTGTTGCGTTACCATGGCAACGCGGCGTCAATAGACGCCGCAGAACCATGTGACATGACGTCACACGCCCATGCAGCATCATCTAAAGCGGATGAAGGTAGGCGGGGGGCGTGAGAGCCGGGGGCAGAGTGACAGGGAGCGTAGCACAAAAAGTTTGCGCTCCCCTTGTCTAGTTAATGCTCAGATAGAGCAAGGATTTATTTTTGATTCTTTTGTTTGTCTTGATTTTGTCTGCTGAAGTGACAAAGAAAACAAAGCACTTGAACCAGAGCTGCATGGTCCAGGGATTGTGCTTTACGCTAAAAGACAGGGGGTTTTAAGGATCCCAGACAAGAACCCTTCAGCCAAAATGGGTATTTTGTCGCACCTTGTATAGCCCCTAGAACTTCCCTAAGACACAATTCACTGTGGCGATATGGGCAGCAATGAGGCTCTTATAATAAAGGAGACGTCCAGCCATTGCCCTATCATCTGGTTGAATATACTGTACAGAGCTGACCTGTATACATGCTATTGAGGCTCATTTGGCCAAATATATGATGTGAATGCATACTGTATGTGTAAATCTCTATTTTATGGGAAATATATTTGTGCTTTTGTAACTTTGTTTCTTGGTTCCCTGGTCATGCCAAGCTGGTAATACACTTACCTAGCCTCCATGCCCAGAGATCAGGGTTTAGCTGGTTCCACAAGGAGGTTGAGGACAAAGGAGAATGGAGATAGTCCAGCCTCCTGTCTGGGAGATGTTGGACCGATAAGTGGAGCCACAGACAGAGACACCATTCACATCAAGAGATAGCAGGTCACCATTGAGGACATGGGCAGGTAGGCATTGTTCTCATTGGCTGATTTGTAATGCCCATCCTCCTTGCCTCAGCCTACTCATTTTACTTTATACTCACTAGCCTTATCCCTAACACTCTGTAAAAACCTGACCTGTTATTTTACCAAAACCTCTCAGCTTTGTCACTTAGCTGGAGTATCCCCTGAGCCCCTATGTTACCTAGGGATCCCCGCAGCTGCAGGAACACTTATCTTCCCTGTGCCTCATTTTACTGTGCACAAAGCATACATGTACTGAACACACTTTGTTAATAAAATATATGCTTTTACAATCCTAAGTCTCTCTGGTTATGGGTAATAGAAGAAGAAACTGCACGTCATTTCCCCCTAGCCATATTCCCCACCCACACTTTATAATAAACTTAGTATGGATTCCAAGAACGCTCTCACAACCTTAGATGATTGGAGTACCTCAGAACTCCTATACTGGTACTAGGCGACTGGGGCCTTTACTGAATGTCTCCATTAATCTAGGGAACCCTTTACTGTTTCAGGGACACCTCACATCCCTATGCCCCTTTTACCTTTCTGGTCTGGGCTGAAGCAGGGAAACCCTCTGGTGAGTCGCACAAGCGTTTTCAAGGGAAGATATTACAGGGACCATGTGTCTACATGCATCCAGGCATCCAACCTGATTCCTGGGTACATTATTAGGGGAACCAGCAACTCTGGGCCCTGTCTAGATAGGCACAATCTGCCAACACTTTCCCCACAAACCCCCCTTGAAACTCATACCACAGCCACCTCTGCTTGCTGGCACTCCTGGAAAGGTAAAACACATAAAATACTTTATTACCGCACAATTACAGGTTATGAATATACAACACTGGGTCCAAGAGCTGACACTCTATAAACCCAACACACGGATCAGGGGTAACCAAACGGACTTAAACCTTTATTTGATAGCCTGGCTACCCCCTACCGTCACAGGCGGGGAAACTAGAAAAAGAGCAGCTTATCTGAGCCCCAGAGACCTTTCTGAGGCTAGTGTGGAGATGGACTACTCTGAGGTTGTGCCAGAGATATCCCAAGAGTAGGCTGTGTGTCTTTTCTAAAGTGGGCGATTTAAACTTGCCTGCCTGCTACTTGCATCAGCTCTGCCTGGAGTTCCCGATCCCAGACTGGAGTGGAAGCTGCGCCGGGTAAGCCATTACCTAGCCTCAGCTAAATGCCCCAAACCTACCTTTTGGGGCAGCCAAAGCTTGGCTCTCCAGGCAGCATTCCTCCGGATGGTGAAGGGTTGTTAGTCTCCTCTGCAACAGTGCTAAGATTGTTCCCTGGTGGTCTCTCTCCCACGATCCAGCACTCATAACCAGCTCCTGCCACCGAGCCCATGGCGTACCCCGGCGAGGTTCCATACTCAAGGTCTCCGCCACTCGTGGTCTTGGCTTCATGCCTGAGTGTCTGGACACCATTCTCCCAGACGTACCCTCGAATCTGTGGAACTCCCATTTGGCTTGCCTGACGTTGTTTTCCATCTCCCGGTCAAAAGCATAGAGGAAGGCGAGCTAAAACCAATAATGGGCCTCTCTTTAAATGCTCAACCAATCAGGAGTGAGGTGGGTGGACAGAACTGGCCAATCACAGATTCCTGTTGAAGTTCTTTCTAGACTTCAGCTGCCTCACATTTTAATCTCGTCTGTGACTGTTAATTGTCTTCTAAATACGCCTAGAACATATATTGTTGCTAACTGTCCATATAATGTCGGTAATTATAACGTGTAACGATGTATTATCATTATAAGTTTGTGCCCAGGACATACTTGAAACCGAGAAGTAGCTCACAATATATTATTTACAAGTAAGATATTTTATAAATAAAGAAAATAAATTTACAGGCGGGGGCATGGCTACCACCACGGACGGTTGGAAAGAGGGCCGCCGGCACCGGCGGGAGATTTGAAAGGGCCAGTCGGATGATTGCCTATGAGGACTCTATCCGGTTCAGGTTTTGGTTTTCTGTTGACTCCCAGCAGGCACTCTTTTCACCACAGCTTCTGCACATGGCACACTTCGAATACAGGCAATAAAAGTTGATAAAAACAGGCAAGAAATATCGAGCTTTCATTTATTGCAAAACACAATGTACATATAAATACGCAGCAAAACCCTGGTGCCCAACATTAACCCCATGGTTACCCAAACTAACCCTGATGAGAATAGGCAGCAGGACTGAGCATGAATTTTAGGATGCCTTGCTAATCACAGGCCAGAGCATTGTTTTCTCCCCAGCAGCGAGGTGTCTAATGCTGCGGGAGGCCTGGAACTGACCTCGGGACTTGCATTAGGGTCCAAGACCCGTCTGAGTTGTTCCCATTGGTAACTTTCAATTTCACATGCGCCCAAGCCCCGCCCCATGGGGGCCATCCTTCAGCACTGGTTCCACCCCCTCTCCGGATTGGTCTGTTCAACATGCCCCCCTCACTCCAAATATGTTCAGCGGTTAAAGGGACACTGCTGACTTGTCAGTAACCGGTCCTCCACAATTCCATGTGGAGGATGCGAAACTATACAAGTCGATGCCGGTCCGAGCCCCACAGTTGTTTATGTTTGGTCTCAGTGTCTAGAGACCAAGTGTACCATGGGCTGTGTGGACCTGGGGCGGTCTTCCCTGTGACTGGGATATCCTGAAAAGATTATTGGGGTGGCATCCAGGGTAATACAGCTTTGGAACACCCTGTACCTACAGTAGGAAGCTAGGACTCCCCCGTAAGTCACTGTTTTGTGGGGTTATTGTTGTACCTTTGTGTGTTTTGCTCACTGTTGGCACCTGCCAAATAAACTCACATTTATTAACTCTTGTGTTCTGCATGATGATTACAATCCCTATGCCTCCACCATGTTAGTAGCCCTTACTCCCTCCTCCTCCTCCACCTGTTTGCGGACACACATGCACCATACCATAATCTGGCCAAATGTCCCAGAAAGAACAAAGTCGGCTATTACTGGTAACACTACAACCACCACCATCACACCTTTCTCCATGTCTTGACTTGATAATGAAGTATTACTTCATCTAGATGCATAACTATGTCTGCTAGTTTTACCAGAAATATCCCCATTCTTACTACTCCCCCAGTGATGATTCTTATCTTTTAGTGGTCGCTGGTTTACTTGAGTGGTCACCCTCTTCCTCCTTCAATTGTCATGAGTGCTGTACTTGAAGCGGAGATCTATGAAGTGATCAAAAGATTAAAGATCAAAGGTCAAAAGATATCTCTCCTTAGTTTTAATAAATACTACATGGGAGTCATTTCACAAATGAGCATGACATCCACCAACTTCACAAATTCAGCAATATAATTAGCCTCACACGCATGCTGCATGCAAACAAGGGTCCTATCTATCAGGAATCTGTGTGATGCCCGTATTGTCATTGCTGACCGGAGCTGTGAGCTCTTCATATGACCTCAGAAACGCATACAGCTTCCAAATCAGATGCCCGAGGAGGGGCAACAAGTTTGCCCCTTATAGAAGCTTCTCCTTGATGTACAGTAGTGATTCACTGCTTTTTGTTGCTCATAGAGCCACTCTTGCATGAACTGTAGTGGGTTGAGTTCCAAGCTTGACCTGTAGCATGGCAGGCTGTTACACTGGTACAGCATGGCAGGCTGTTACACTGGTGCAGGCTGTTACACTGGTACAGCATGGCAGGCTGTTACACTGGTGCAGGCTGTTACACTGGTACAGCATGGCAAGCTGTTACACTGGTGCAGGCTGTTACACTGGTGCAGCATGGCAGGCTGTTACACTGGTGCAGGCTGTTACACTGGTGCAGCATGGCAGGCTGTTACACTGGTGCAGGCAGCAGAGGGCATTACGAGTGGTGTAGCAGCAGCTAAAATGTGCACATATTTTTCCAAAAGCTAAGATGACTCCAGACTCTCAGCACCACTACAACCACCACCACCTCCAAAACCCCATCCCCCTTGGCAAGAGGGAGGAAATAACACCCACTGGGCGATAACAGTTAGGTAGTCCCCTCCACTATGTGTATTGTTTCACGTCTGTCATGTGATGCACCCATCTAATGTGTGAACTGCCAAGAGTCGAGCCCACTACTTCAAAAACCTCTTGCTACATGTGTGGAACAGTGGTAGTAGAAGAAAATTCCTGCTGGGTATTTTCCAGCAATGCTTGACAAATTTTTGTATCAGCATATCAACAAGCATTTTGGACATTTTGCTGTTCAGCATAAGGGTACTATCGTGTGTGCAATGGTACTTGCACATCCAATAGAAAGTTTTAGGGACAGTGTGTTGTGTATTGGAGTAGAGTAGACATAATTGTTCCACGATAATGCCCTTCTGACTTCTTTCTCATGTAGAACTATAAGGACGAGTTAAGTGCCGTATAAGTGCAGCTGTACCCTTATGTCCCCACTTTTACCAAACTCACAGTGGCATGGCAGAAATAACAAGTGGCAGCACCTTTTCCCTCACCAAATCTATTAAAATAAACTCAGAACTCTTGATCATTAATTACTTTAAGAAACAGAGTGAGGCCTGCTTACCTGGCTTAAAGACCCAGAGGGTGCTGCAGGGCTTGACTTGCATTACCCTTTCCCCCCCACCCCCGACCCCAACAACCTATTCATTATCATTCTTATCATGATACTCTTCCTCCTGAATGGTATATTGCTGTGGTTTCTGAGGCTAATATTTCCTTACCTCTCCCCTTTGTGCCACTACTAGGGCCATGCTCTGATGACGATGACAATGATGATGGTGACAGATGAGATGCCATTCGCTGCTGTTGCCCAACAGTTGGTGGTCTCTCAGAAGCTGAAAAAGAAGTGTGCTTATGTATTTCATTTCTGCTAATAAGAACTCTAGTGCTATCATCTGGCCAGATTCAGAAAAATATTCCTCCTCAGAGTTCTCTCTTAGTTTGGCATGTACAGTAGAGGCAACGTTTATTCTAACATTTGCTGTAAACTAGCCGGGTTACATTCTGGGTATGTGCTGGGTATGTGCTGGGTATGTGCTGGGTATGTTCTGGGCAAGTTTGAGGCACGTTTAAGGCTTTCTGCATTGACTAACGACCCATAGGATTAACACAGCAGGGATCCCTGGCAGTCCAATTCAGTTTGAATGGGACTGCCAGGGACCCCCGCTGTTAATCTGATAGGCCATTAATCAATGCAGAAATGCTGGGGCTAGTTTAAGGAAAGTTTATGGCATGTATTCAGAATGTACCTGGGTGTACCTGGGTCTTTTGGGGAATTGCCACTGGTTTTTGTTAGAATAATCGCTGCCTCTACTGTATGGCCTTCTCTCTAAGCCACTTCGAGTAGTACCGGCAACACGTAGTTGTCTCTGGACAACCTTTTCCACACTGGTGGTGGCTTGTGTGTCCTAACCTGAGAATGATGATGATGTTGATAAATCCTAGCTTTTAGTTTTGTGTCTTTTCAGACTACAAGGCTGCAGGGAGTGAAATACAAGTGCTGATGTTTTCTTAGTAGTAATTCCTACTACTTTTTTCTCTACGGTGACCGGTTAATAGCCACGATGACCAACACAACCAACGCCATGCCACCTTCCCAACTCCCCAACTATTCTGAATGCCTCACTGGGTGATCAGATCACTATCACCTGTACGTCGATCTCTTAAAGTCCTTTCCAATTGCACAGGCACATGATGTGTGTCCTATTTATAATAAGTGAAATTGTAAGCAAAATTATGACAAATTAGGCGACATTGCAATGCACAATTGGAAACTACAGTGGACATTTTGCGCAGCTCTAAACCTGAAATTTTAATTGGAAGTCCGAGAGGGGTTGCACTTCTTTTGTATTTAACGTCTACTCTGTGTTTCACTTTCCTTCTTCTCCAAATTTAAATGTATTAGAATTGAAAAAAAAAATATTGAACAAACAACATCATTTATTTTAAATGAACGTGACAAAATAAATCATGTTAGAGAGAGTGGTACATATGAATGATCAAGAATGCAGAGATTAAAAAAATCTACTGAATCTGATTCCGAACCTCAGATTATAGTTTTCCCGGTTACAGTATTTGACGTTTACTTCGCTAATTCCCTTGTATATACAGTAGTTTAAAAATGTTTTGCTCTCCAAGACCTACTGTAGAAATGTAAAGCCCAGCTATTAAACTCAGCATAAATTGCTTTTGTTTTCTATTGGATTTATATAGTGCAGTACCACATAGGACTGATACTGTTCTATACACTGAATCAAAGGGAGTTTGTAATAACTCTGGTGGAAAAGTCATACTGATGACTTTACCAAAGCAGTCTATTGAATGCATTAACTTTACTACATCTATTGGCTTTCCATTTTATAAAGCACACACAGCTTCCTCTTTAGTATATCAACCGCTTCTTAATACGTTCACCCATCAGTTCTACCTTCTCTGCAGCTTGTTATATCTTTTAGGGGCCAAAATGAACGTTCTTCACAAAGTTATAGTATAAAGCATGTAAAACCTCCAAATCTCATTCAAGTACAGTATACTATCCTATTACACTATTTCCCTTTAATATCCCTCTTCTTCTTTGCCAGGGTTGCCACCACTCCAGGTTTGGCCCGGAAACTACAGGTTTTGACCACGTATCTCCGGGCTCCGGGTTTACCTAGTGTAGCCAGGACTGGTTTCCTTGGCTACCAGTCTGCCCTTCCTGGCAGTAAGCCCTGGCAAGTAATCATGGGTTTTCCTCACCCACTGTAACGAACAGGGAGTCACGACGCTCTCGGCACCTGCAGCTCTGCCGGGTCCTCCCGCGCCTCACGCGGATTCCTCCTCCAGGACGCCTATCCCGTCTCCTCTGCACGCGCGCGTGCACGTTAGCGCCCCTCTTCTGCTATCGGGTCTGAGTACGTGCCCGGTCACGCGCCCGCAGGCGCAGCCACACGGAGGCGCGGCCACACGGAGGCGCACCAGCCTCTTAAAGGCACATTACCCTTTTCTAATGCTGCAATCAAATGCAGTCTTACTACTGGGTTCTATAGCTCCTCCTCCAGGAGCTCTTCTGGACCTATCCCTGTCACAGCCTGGCCCATCCACACCCCCCCACCTGGCTACGCTGCCATTGGATCCTCTCACCTATATATACCCTGCAGTGTCACTGGTTCGTCGGCTGAGCATAGAACCTGTTGTTCTCATCACTCTCTGCCTCCCTAGTCCTGTCTTGTCCTGTCTTGTTTTGCAGTCTTCCTCGTGTCCCGAACCAGCTTCCTATACGACTCCCCGCACCTCTGGCATCCCGAACTTGGCTTACGGAACTCTGACTCTCCGCACCTCTGGCACCCCGAACCCGGCAAACGGTAAATGATCACATCTCTCTCTACCCCGGACTTGGCTAACAGCACCTTCCACCATCCGTACCTCTGCCCCGACTCGGACTCCCAGACTCTCAAGACGTGCCCTCGTGGCTGTGGGTGGCGTTATATCCTATCCCACCTCAGCACCGCGGTCCCGCCTCGTTTGTGGTGAGCTCATCCTGACACCCACATCAGCTTCAGAGAGTCACCTGTGTGTGGCCAATCGGGGCTTCAGACATGGTGCCTACTTCCCTTGTATTTAAGGAGCTGCACACCCCAAATTTAGTTTGTTGTCTCTACCCCTGAGAGAGACATGTTCTCACCCAGAAGTGCGGATTGGTTGTACACTTATTGCCTTCTCCCCTTGGGGAGTTAGGAGTGAGACCATACCCCTTACTCCACCAGGGAGTAAGGGAAGAGCAAGGACTGCTTCAGGGCCCCTTGGCCTGGAGTGGAGGTCATGGGAACATCCCACGGGTGAAGCCCCAAGAACTGCTATAACCACTGTGTGAGCTGTGTATGCTGACCATTTGCAGTGTGTACAAATAAAGTGTGATCCTGTTAAAGATATCCTTCCTGCCAGAGACTGCAGTCTCTCAGGGGGAGAGGAAGTAAGTTCTCCTGCAGGGATTGTCTCCATATCCCTGGAGCCTGCAAGAGATGAAGGCGCTGTCACCGTGAGTATGAATCAGTTACTACCCCAGAAGCCTGTCCTGTTCTCCTCCACAACACCGTAGCAGACTCAGATCAACTGTGAGCCAGCAGGTATGCACCACACCACACCGTGTAGCAATGAAATCTCCCAGAGGGTGGGGGAACATGTGTTACACTAGTAAACCTCCGGGTGGTAGTGTTCGGAGGCATTGGCGTCTCCACGCATCCCCAGAGTCCTCCCGGCATCTTCTCCTGCAAGTAAATCTTGTCAATATGGCTGCGCAGCATCAAATAGCACTGCGTTGCCATGTCAACGGGACGCAACGTTCGCGGCACCACGTTGCTATGACAACGTGACGTCATGTGATGCCTCGGCGCCACAAGGCGGCCCATTGTCATGGCAACTTGACACCATGTGACATCACTTAGCATCCCATTGTCATGGCAACGCGGTGCCATGTGATGCCGCGTGGCCATATTGACGGGTTGCAGCGGGAGACACTGGGAGGATGTTGGAACGATGCTAGAAGATGCCAGGGAGACACCGCCGCTGAAGGTAAGCGCGAAATTTTAAAATGTTGTCTCCGGGTTGGCCTTCAATAGAAAGTGGCAACCCTGTTCTTTGCCCTATGGCCAATGGACATATACCACCCACAACATACTGTAGCTATGTGGTGTCTGGTCAGCAGATGCATAGAAACATGCAGCTATTAGTGCATGTGAAGAAACGGCTGAGATTATCGTCACACTAGTTTTACACATAGTGAAATTGATCATCATTCTACATTTCAGTCTTAGTATGTCAAACTGGCCTAAGGATAATCTTAGCCTCGATTTCCTACAAATCTCTAATAAACTGTCCCTAGTTTTAGATTAGAATTTGCTTGTTTTTCCTAACTCATCTTTGATCATTTCAATTTGTGGATTACCAACCTTTGTTACCTTGATTCTTGATCTTTAACTTGTAATTCTTGCCCTTGATTGCAAAAGAATGTTATTCTAACTCACAGTACCAGTCCACACATCTCTCCATACACCTGTAGCATTACAGGGTTTGCAAAACTAAATGCATATTTTCTACATTATTCTATTTTTTCCCCCCCTATTGATTACATAAAACATACATTTTGACAGTATTATTAACAGTCCACTGCAAATATGGATCTTTCAATAGACCTTGTTATTGCGGTAACAATTTTTGTTATACTTCTCTCATTGCCTAAATTACATCACAGCAGATACAGAAACATTACCAAATGAAAATATAAAATATAAAATGTCACTTTTACAAAAATAATTAAAAAACACACATAAAAGATAAGGCAATCTGTTTTAATCTTGATTTACTGTGCTAATTACATAATACAGTTTTTAAACAAGACAAAATAAGATGTTAAAATTAGCACAATATTGATTAGGAAACCCGCAAAATCATTAGTTGTTAATGCTACAGAACTTTATCGGTAGTGATTTAGAATTTTGGAAAATTAAATGCTTTATCAAGATATTTATCAGAAGTATCATTGTTTCCAACGGTATATGGGTTTCTATGATAAGTAGCCCCCATGAATTTAAGGCTCGATTGAAAAACAGATCTCATATGTTGGGTTACAACTGTACCTAGTAATAAGCAGAAGTAGGAGCACTCACACCACGATTTGAATACTGCCTCGGGTGCATGGCTACACCCTGTCTGGGTAATTAATGTAGGGGGAAATCCTGTCACGGAAAACAGCAAAATATAAAACAGTCCACAAAAAAAAGTTTTATATTTTGCTGTAAAGACCTATGGAGTATTGGTTTTCTGTTTTATTTATTTTTAAAGATGACAAATTGGATTGATAGTAAGGTATGGAAAATAATAAGAACTATTTCATATAGAACAACGGGAACCAAAGTGCTACACAATTACAGTACAGTGTGTAGTACATAGGAATTTTTACAGACAGACCCCTGCCCCATAGAGCTTACAATCTATGATTTTAGTGCCTGAGGCACATGGAGATAAAGTCACCTGCTCAAGGTCACAAACAGCTGACACCAGGAATTGAGCCAGGCTCCCCTGTTTCAAACTCAGTGTTATTGTTTAACAGAGCCAGTGTGTTTACTCTCTCAGGTTCACCAGTCACTGAGCCACTATGCTGATATATCACAGGGTGTGGAAAGTTTGTAGTTATTTTGAATAGCTTCACACCAAGAACTGGACTAGTAGTACACAGGACTGCTATGTGTTGGTGGTCCCCCATAAAAAAAGGGAATTAATAAAGTCCTCTTTAAATGAATCCAAGTATGTGTGAATGTATTTGGGGTTTTATTTACCAAAATGCCATGGCAGAGAAGTGCTGTAAAACACAACTGAGGGGAATGGTATTAGTGCAATTTAAACTGTTATTGCGATGTAGTTAACATGGTTATTTTTCTTTTACTTGTGCACGATCTTTACTCTTAGATAGTATAACAATCACTTGTGTACTCTATATAATAGCAATACGTTTTAAATACGCGTTTTTATACCGTACATTTCAACGTTTATGAAAAACAACACCACTGAACAGTTAATCAGCTATAATGATTTGTTAGGCCATTTCACCAAATATTTTTTCTCTAAATTCTAATGCCTCATTATCAAAAACAGAAATGATTATAAAATAAATATTCGAGCAGCCCGTGTAACTTTTTACTGGGACAACATGAAGAATGGGTGCAAATACTCTTTACCTGAGATTTGCATACCAGAGAAGTCTGGCTGGTAATCCGCAAAGGTGACTTTAGTTAGTAGGTCATGAATAACTGTTAAGAATCAGCATGTTGACCCAGTAAAAGTTACCACAACCTGCAAGCATTTTAGTTCTCTTCAGGTCGAATAAGCCAACGGGTGCCCTTTTACAGAATAGGGATGTAGTTATTAATTTTGGCTCTGTGTCTTTGGGAAATGCATTCAGCAATCCATACAATATTTCTGCATTCCTGTTCCTTCAACTTAATGTAAGAATAGAACACACCAAAGTGGAACTGGTTGTTAAAGGCCAGCACGTTCATTTTTACCTACGGAAAAAAGAAAAGCAGAAATGACTTAGATTTAAAACTCTTAAACGTAGCCATATAATTCAAAGTTAAGTACAACTGAGCAAATCATTAATTGTTATATTTAAAAAAATACATGTGTTTTTTTATTTCTTTTAAAAATCAGCGTAATTTAATAAATGCATCTATAACTAAACTGACTGTAATTTGTTGTTACAGTATATTTGACATACACGCTAACATAAAATATCCCATTAGGATAAAAAAAATTATCCCACATGTAAAAACAGGTTTATGCTTAAAGCTGATCTACTGTATAAAAAAACACACACACACACACACACACACACACACACACACCGACCACTGCGCATGCGCGAGCTAACTCGCAATGGCGGCGCCCTCTCCACCTGGCTCCGAGAGTGCCGGGATCTCCGTGACGCGCGTGCGGCCTTGGCAACCAGCCGCACGCGTCCCCGGCAACCCCCGAGCCGGGGCCTGACCGCCTTCACCTTGGCGATCGCCGCGCGGGGCCGACAGTGTACTTGGCGGCGCCCGCGATCGAATACCAGGTGAGGGGGGTGCTGTTCAGCAGGGGAGACCTGGCTACATATATATTTGGGGGTGTGGTGGAGGTTGTATATATTTGGGGGTTGCAGATTTGTTTGTATATATTTGGGTTTGGGAAGTTTTTTTTACATTGGGGTGGGTTTTTTTGGTATACATTTTGTGGGGGGGGGAATTATGTGAGGGGGGAGGGAATTGAGTGAGAGTGGTGTAATTGACGGAAGGGGGAGAGGAGAGGGGGGGAGAGGGAGTGAGGAAAAGAGGGAGTAGGGGAGAGAAATACATGTGAGGTGGGAGGCAGGGATTGAGAGAGCGTGGGGTAATTGAGGAGGGGGGGAGAGTGGGAGGGGAGAGAAATACATTGGAAAAGGGAGGGAAATAGAAGAGCTCGCGAGGTGTAAAATGGGGGGGGCTCGCGAGGTGTAAAATGGGGCTCGCAACACTGCCATTTAAGCAAAAGTTGCGCCCTAAACAAAAAATGTCATGGTAGGTGTGCTATCGGGGGGGGGGGCTGCTCCTTCGATTTGTCCTGTGCCCCAAGATTTCTGCTGGTGGCCCTGCACCCTGTACTAGAGCGCTCTTACCTCGTTCTACATCTACTAATATATGACCACTTAATCTGACATACAGAGGCAAAGGTTTATAGAGCAAATTCTTGTAAACTTTTCATGCAAACTATGTGTCCACAATTTAATAGAAAAATTATTCCCATAAAGATCTTATCCATTGACTTTTAATGCATTCATGTGGCTGAATGGTTTATTTGTCAGAAAGTCATAGAGACGAGAGAGACACACAACTGGATGTTGGAGCAGATGATAGACAGAAAGAAACAGACAGAAAACAATTAAACATGGACTCCTGAGCCCGGTGATCAGACAGGAAAGGACAGACACGACAAAGTGAATACAAGGCAGTATGATAAATGAACAAAAATGTAGCGAGCGAGACACAAAGGGCACATTCACCAAGGTCCGTTGTGGTGTGTCGCACCATGATCCGGTGTTAACTTTAATTCAAGTCAATAGATGTGATTATTATTTAAAAAAACATATACTTTTGTGGAGGTACTGATGCACTAATATATGAAAAAACGAATCATAGTAAACCACTCATTTAAAAAGCATGAGCTCAGTAATTTTAACACTTACACTATTATACTACACACATGATGTCCTTATTGTTTTGTTAAAGCTGCGGTTCAAGTAATATCCTACATGTGTTTTTTTTTAAATAAATCAGTTCTCTACTATGAGAAAATACTTGTAGCATTTAAAAAAAATGTTAAAGACATTTTTAGGTATTATAATGTAACAAGCATTTGTTCCTATAGCAACCATTTACAATGCCACAGCCACTTCCTCTTCTGAAACAGGTTTGAGTTGTTTATGCAAACTGTAGCAAGTGTCAACTCCATACTTCGGAGACAAGGGTAGCTGCTACCCTGACAACCGCTATTGAGTTTAAACACTTTGTTTTGGACGTGCGCATGCACATAAGCATCGCGAAGCAGGCACCCCGAACGAGGCCTAAGAAAAGCTGTGATTAAGAAGAAATAAGGTCAAAGAGGGAAAAAAATTGAGGTACAAAAAGTTTCTAAAATAGGGTGACCAGATGTCCCAATTTAGCCGGGACAGTCCTGGTTTTTATGTTACTGTCCTGGTGTCCAGACAATCTCTGTAATGTCCTGGGTTTGAGCAGAGAGAGGAGCAGATGCAGCTAAATGTCTCTTCCAGCCATCAGGGGCCGCTGTGCGGCTCACGCAGCTCCTGCTCACCCTGGCTGCAGTGTGCTGTGTTAATGATACAGTAAGGGAGTGTGTGTACGTGTGTGTCTGTGTGTGTAAGTGTGTGTGTGTGTGTGTGTGTGTGTGTGCGTGTGTGCGTGTGTGCGTGTGGAGGGTGTGCGTGTGTAGAGTGTGTGAGGTGGTTGAGTGATGACGCATGTGTGAGGAGTGTGCTGATGTGTGTGTGTGTGTGTGTGTGTGTGTGTGTGTGTGTGTGCGCGTGTGTGTGTGTGTGTGTGTGTGGTTGGTAAGTGAGGGTAACCTTGAAGCTGGATACCTTCTTGACACACTGTTCTAATAAAGTCTTACACAAGACATTATAGCATAATAAACTGTTTTATTTGCAGGTTGCAAACGCACAATGTTTCGGGGATCTTCCTTCCTCAGGTGGAATATTGACATGAATCTGTGACAAACTGAAAATGTGTATACCCCTGTTCCTGTCGCCTGTCTCTGGTTTCTTTTTGGTGCCACATTTTAATTGATTTTTCCTTATTGTGTAATATTTTTTCTGAGTATGTGTATTTTCTTATGTGTTTATATATATATATATATATATATATTATTATTATCTATAGTGTGTGTGTGTGTGTGCGGTGTGTAGTGGCGTGGGTGTGTGAGTGTGTGTGTGGGATGTTTTGCGCGCGCGTGGTGTGCGCGTGGAGCTGTGCGTGTGTGTGCGTGTGTGTGTGTGTGTGTGTGTGTGTGTATGTATATATATATATATATTTCAGTTGTGTGAAAAAGAAAGTACAACCTCTTTGAATTCTATGGTTTTACATTTCAGGACATAATAACAATCCTTAGCAGGTCTAAAAATTAGGTAAATACAACCTCAGATGAACAACAACACATGACATATTACAATGTCATGATTTATTTAACCAAAATAAAGCCAAAATGGAGAAGCTATGTGTGAAAAACTAAGTACACCCTTACTGCTGCCATAGGAATTAAGATGCTAAGTAGCAGACAGGTGATGCTAATCAAATGCCCTTGATTAATTGATCATCAGCAAGTGTGACCACCTCTTTAAAAGCCGAAGTTTTAGCAGTTTGCTGGTCTGCAGCATTCACGTGTGTGTTAACACAATGCCCAGGAGGAAAGACATCAGCAATGATCTTAGAGAAGCAATTGTTGCTGCCCATCAATCGGGGAAGAATTATAAGGCCATTTCCAAACAATTTAAAGTCTGTCATTCTACAGTGAGAAAGATTATTCAAAAGTGGAAAACATTCAAGACAGTTGCCAATCTTCCCAGGAGTGGACGTCCCAGCAAATTCACCCCAAGGTCAGACCGTGCAATGCTCAGAGAAATTGCAAAAAAATGTTTTTATTTTTGTGAAAGAGGGTGTACTTTCTTTTTTTATGTCAATATATCACCTGAGGAAGGAAGATCCCCGAAACACTGTGCGTTTGCAACCTGCAAATAAAACTGTTTATTATGCTATAATGTCTGGTGTAAGACTTTATTAGAACAGTGCGTCAAGAAGATATCCAGCTTCAAGTTTAACTACGTAGTAGAAGTGGGATCCCAGCCACTCTTCAGCTGCCTGCACCTTACAAACAAATCGGACACCCACTACAATTATCTATAAGTAGTGCGGCAAGATCTAAAACCATTAGCCTGACTGGTAAGTGAGGGTAGGGAGAAAGGGAGAGATGAAGAGAGAGGTTGGGGAGAGGAAGGGATAAGTCAAATAATGTGATATTAACTCAGGTTAATATCATGTCCCTTAAGCGCTGTGTATCTGGTCCATAGATGAGTTTGGATTGTAGAGGTCGCTGTGATGGTAAGGGGGTAACCAGGCTCAATAATAAAGGTTAAGCCCACTTGGTTACCCCTGATCCATGGTTGTAGGTCCTTGACTGCCAGCTCTTGGACCTGTCGTATGTGCATCACTGTGACTGTGTGTAAATTATGCGACAATACAGTATTTTTGTGTTTTTTCCTTTCCAGGGGTGCTAGCCAGAGGAGCTTGCTGGGCTATGAGTTTTAGGGTGTGTTTTGCGGAGAAACTTCTTTCAGATAGTGGCTACACTACCGACACACTTTATTAAAGTGTGGCCGGTACCGCAAGCCGGGAGATTTCCCGGCTTGCTAGTGGCCGCCCCTCGGCGTGCCGCGCGTCATAGACGCGCGGTCACGCGTCTTCGGGAGCGTGCGCCCCCTGCACGCGCGTCCAGGGGCTCCCCGAGGGAGCCCTGGTGTCCCGCGATCGCGGGACAGCGGCAGGGGGTTCCGGGGGACCCGGCGGACCCGGCAGCGGTAGGGAGAGCGCCCCAATCGGAGGGCGCTCTTCCGCTGCTTCGGCGCGCGCCCGTCACGCTCGGGCGCGCGCCAGGCTACTGCTGCGGCCAAGAACGGGCAAATGCTCGAATAAACTTGGCCGCAGCAGTATGTATCGGGGTTCCCAAGTTATTGGATACCCCAAAGATGTACCCGTGAATCAGGTAAGATTCTCGGGCACAGAGAATCACAGTGTTCCGGCAAAATCCTACCCTGGAAACATTCTTGCGACTCACCGCCAGGGTTCCCTGCTTCAGCACAAACTGGAAAGGTAAAAAGGGCATAGGGTTCAAGGTATCCCCAGAACGGTCCCGGGGTCCCTAGCAATAAGGTGGGATGCCCTGTTCCTGCCCAAGTCACCCTGAATCTGGTACAGGGGATTAGGGGGTTCTCCCGCTATGTAATAAAGCTGCGAGGATTTTATTTGTGTATAAAGAAAAAGTCAGGGTTTTGCAGTGTGCCATGGATAAAGGCTAGTAAGAGTAGGGAACATATATTCTTATTCTATCCCTGGCACCAGACCAGGAGACTTAAACATTTTAACACAAAGTACATTGTCAAAGTATATTTTATTAAAGGTTTATATTTGATAAGTATATATGCTTGTAACCTATGTATATGTGACTGTGGGATTTCCAAGTCCATGGTTCCGAGAGACCAGATGGCTACCAGGATTGGTGCTTCTGAGTCTGCTCGGGACTCGGAGTTGAAAGCCTCAGGGATGCCCAGGTGTTAGAACAGGAGGAGTACTGTAGTTATCTTTGAGTACCTACATCCTGGTCTAACAAAGGGCGATCGAGCGACTATTTGCCCATCCCCAGACTCTGCAGAGCTGGGACAGCGGGTGGGCTCGATATGCTAAGAGGCAGAGGTGCCATGTTGCCGCATGACCCTTAGCAAATTGGTACCCACCTGGCTTCAGTATACCGGCAAATCGGTGACAGGCTGGCAGGAGAATTCCCACGTGCTGATTGGCTGTAGTGGTTTCTGAATGGGACTCCAAAACCTATAAGAAACCTTGCAGCCAAACCATCAGCGGCAAATTCAAGATACGAAAAAGATGCTCTGTGGGAAATAGACGAAAGCCGGCTTCAGAGATTTTCAACTCAAGACATTTTCTAAGTCCTGCTTTTCAGGGACCAAGTTCTGAAAACGGGACGTAGCGGTTGTGGCTGATATTGCATGCCGAATTGTATTCCAGGACTTTCGTAAGTACCTCCCGGTCATTGGAAAGGACTCCTACAGACGTCAGTTGTTAACATTTCGTTCCAAGAAAGTTTATTTTGTTAGCCCCGATCCCAGAAAGTGTGTATTCTGTGCAAATTGTGTTACATTGTGTTTATGTCTTTTCGTGGAATAAATTAGTTTATTTTACCTCCTTGTCTTGCTCAATCAAATGATCCCGGTATAAAAGGTGTTAATAAACCTGGTCTCCCATGACAGTCGCTATTGAACATTAGAATAGAATTTTTATGCTAAAGATTTGATTTTGGATTTTTTAATTGTTTGAAGATAGAGAGTTTTGTGATTTTATTTTTATTTTTTGTAGACAATACATATGAATGGGTTTTTCTTCCACTCTGGAATCTTATTTTGTGATTTAGGACCCTGAAAATGTAACACACTCATGGATTATTATCCAAAACCTTTTCAGTGTCGAGGCCTATTCGGCTCGTAAGACTTTGCTTTATTTAATTTTGTCATCTTGGCTCCATGTCATCATGAGACTTTAATCCAGCTCTATTGTGATCCGTGGGACTGAGCCTCATATGTGTGCGATCTGCTTGAGATTCGGAGCATGGGATCCGTGTCTGCGGAGGGAGTAAGCGAGGAAAGGGATGGGGTAGTGATAAAATGGGGCATGATAATAGTGAAAAGGAGCGTGGATGGGATGTTCTCCCGGCATTGTGAGATTTACCTCAAGCTACATAAGGCCGTGAGCTACTGTACATTCCTCCACAAATTGCATGACTCTTTGCAGGGCTGCCTTTTGGTAAACCAATCTGACGTGACAGTTTCCAATATTTTGAGGACCAAAAAACATCACGGAGGAGCCATCTTCAGTGTGACCCCGTTAAGCATTTGTTATTTTGTTCTGAGTGTTTTTCGGCTACTTTTAGTTAGCAACTTATACAAAAAAGAGACCCTTGAACAGTATATGTCATAAACATAACAATATTATGTATGTCTTTTTTAACCGACACTTAGTCTGAATGCACCTTTTAAGCGAAGGTTATTCAAGACACATTGCTCACATTCTTTGGTCACCAATAAATCTTGTTGTATCCTTTGGAACAATTTCTGATCATGCAATTAGCTCCCTCTTGTCACCTTTCTTTTTGCAAGTTGCTCTGTGAATCATTGTAATTTTTGCCCTTGGGTGAAAGCTGTCTTCTCTCGACAAGTTGCTGTTGTCATCTTAGTGTACAGGTCAGTTTTAATGACATTGTTTTCACTGTATACTGTAACATCTAGAAAACTAATTTCCTGGAGGCTATGACTTGCAGTGAACTTAATTATAGCATGCAAATTGCTTGTCACACTAATCATCCATTGTAGACTAGCTATTGTACATGTGTGTCCACATGAAGGAGACATTGTCGATACAAAAGAGCCATGACTTAATAAATTACTTATTAGTTCAGTTAAAAAGAAAAATGTTTGCACAGCCAGAAGAAATATGGGTCAATTGTCAGTTTCCCATTATAGGAAATGTTAATATAAAATATGGTCATATTTCATACAAACATTAAAGCAATTATATTACAAAGATCTAGATGATTTCTGAAGTGTCAGCTTTTTTTTTATATTTCAATATACTGTCGTTTCTTCAAGTAGATTTATCTACTAACATCCATAATCCTTATTAATTTATTCAGGATGCTTCTGGTTGCAATTAATAAACGTTGGCCAATCATAGCTGGTTGGTGGGTTCAATCAATCTAAATGAATTGTGAGTTAGCATTAGAGTTGGCCAAAATTTGAATCTGCCACATATTGGCGAGTTGCTTTCTGCCACGGAGCAGTCTCATAAAGAACGATTTTTTATTTATTTTTATCACTGAAATTGAGCCCGGATAAAAGATATATAACATAGGGGAAAAGGAGCACACCTTAGCTACTTGAGATATATTCAAAGTACAGTATATTTAAATGACTCACATCCAGTGGCAGATTTAAAATGTTGCCGCTCATAGGCATTTACCTTTTTGCCATCCAGGCCACCCCCTCCTGCAATGCTGCCCTCCTCCTTCTGAAGCATCGCCACGTCACATGATGATGCATTTCCGTGACAACGCATCGCCATATGATGTCACGTTGTCATGGCAATGCTTTGCTATGCGTCATTTGACGCCACAATGCTACAGAAAGAGGAGAGCAGCACTGCAGGAGAAGGTTAGAGACCTTTACAGAGGGCCCCATACTCTCTCCCGGAAATCAGTGGGGAAGAGAGCGGGAGCTCTGTAAATGGGGGGGAAAAAGGGGGAAATGAAAATTTGATGCCCTTGGCCCGGGCCTAATGGGAAATCCGGCACTGCTCAAATCCCACACTTCCTAAGAGGATTTCCAAAAGAACTGTATTAAGTTGACAAGTCTCAGGCACCTTGAGAGGAATGGGATACTGGTGTCAGGCCCAAAGGGATTAGAACCCACAACCTCTGCTAATCTGGGCAGCAGCTCTAGCAATGTGCACTAAATCAGTTGATAACTCGTAGCTAATCCAGCTATTAACATACCTCCCAGGTATCTCAGCTGTGCTCCTTTTTGTGCATATAGCCTAGCCTCCGTCCGCTATCCTTCTATTGGGCCCTCACAGTATAAGTTCTGTTAGGTAACGGCACTATGAAGGGTAAATTCTCTCATGAAGACCTAGCTTGCTATTGCAGCCTGGATTCATTGTTACTGTATCCAGGGGCGGGCCTAGGAACAGGGCCGCCAACAGAAATTGTGGGGCCCAGGACAAACATTTTAAGCAGCCCCCCACCCCCCGTGTCGGCGGTATTGTGAGCCGTCCCACCATTTCACATCTCACGAGCCCCTTCTCTTTCTCCGGCTCTTCCCATGTGTAACGGGTATTTCCCCCCCCCCCCAATCGCAGATCTGGTGTGGGTGCAAGGAACATACGGTGTTACCATGTGTGGTGCGTTACCTGTTGGTTCACAGGAGGGCTGAGCTTCCGCCACGGGGAACCTGGGGTACATACATATAACACAATCTCGTGGTGCAACGCCTCCACCTGCGATGGCTCCCGCCAGAGGAGGAGTGGTTCCTCGCAGAACAAATATATATATCTCACTCAACACACTGTATTAAAATAACCAATGACTTTACTGTTGCAATACGTATTCATGTATAACAGGTGTCCCCCTCTGGAGGAGACACTAACTACTGCGTCTCGCAGGACGCTCCCACCTACACCGGGTGATCCCACCCCGTGTCCAATAACCCCACACAATATGTCCCGCACTCTTTAGGTGAGATGATATGAGTGACTGCGCAGCCACCGGTACCGTGTGAGTATAATGTAGGATTGTTGGTGCACTTGAAGATTGATACCTGCCCGGGGCTCCCACCCCGGGTTCCGCAGACTACGTCAGGGATTCCGCCCGATCCGACTTCGTCCTCCACACCGCGTTGGGTGAATTCCAGCGTGGATAATATCACCATAGTCTCAGGGTCTTTGGTGGCGTTCCGAGCCCAGAACCCACCTCGCAGGACTGCACGGCTTCAGCGCTGTGTCCCTGACTATCCAAATAGCTACTGGGGCAGTGTCCCTATCTAGGGCCTGTCCCTATAGCACCACAAGCTACACAGTGGCTCAGGACCTAACTGGGACCTAGGGGGCTGCTGGCCTAATGCAGTGGGTCACTCACCCCTGCACTCACCTCCTTCCCCTAGCTTGTCCTGGTCCTGACTAACTGCGTAGCTGCAAACCCGCGAAATGTATCTTTTCTTGCCTGCAGGGCAATACTTCAGCCCTATTGGCTCCCTGGCATCACGTGGGGCGCAGCTGAGGCTCATGGGACTTGTAGTCCCTTCCAAGAGCCTGTCCCTGGTAGGCTAGGGTTCGCGCGCTATCACTGCGCATGCGCAATGTCTCTGGCCGGCCACCGCACCAAAATCTGCACTGCGCATGCGCTAATACTTAGAAGCTGGCGGCGCCCTCGCCGCCCTGCTTCGGGAGCGCCGGAAGCCCTAACGACGCAATCGCGGCCCTGACAACCAGCCGCACGCATCCCCGGCAACCCCCGAGCAGGACTCTGACCGCCCCCACTCTTCCGATCGGCCAACGGGACCGCCATTGGGCTCGGCGGCACCCGCGATCGCCAGGAAGGTGAGGGGGGCTTGGCAGGCAGGGGGGACCTGGCTACACATGTATTTCTCTCCCTTCCGTCTCAGCCCCTCTAACTCTCCAGCCTCGCATGTATTTCTCTCCCCTGTGTCTTACTCCCTCTTTTCCTCACTCACCCCCTCTCTCCTCTCCCTCTGTCAATTACCCCACGCTCACTCATTCCCTCCCCCTCACACAATTCCCCCCACAAGATATATACCAAAAAACTTCCCAACCCCCCACCAATGCGAAAATCTTCCCAACCCCAAATACATACAAAAAAATCCCCACCCCCCAAATGTATACAAAAAACCCACCTACCCAATACATATAAAAAAAACAATAAATACAGGCATACCCCGCATTAACGTACGCAATGGGACCGGAGCATGTATGTAAAGCGAAAATGTACTTAAAGTGAAGCACTCCCTTTTCCCCACTTATCGATGCATGTACTGTACTGCAATCATCATATACATGCATAACTGATGTAAATAACGCATGTGTAACAGGCTCTATAGTCTCCCCGCTTGCGCACAGCTTCGGTACAGGTAGGGAGTCGGTATTGCTGTTCAGGACGTGCTGACAGGCGCATGCGCGAGCTGCCGTTTGCCTATTGGGCGATATGTACTTACTCGCGAGTGTACTTAAAGTGAGTGTACTTAAACCGGGGTATGCCTGTATACCCCCCTCCCCCCCCCAACACACACACACACCATATTAAAAAAAACTCCCCAATACATACGTATAAAAAATACCCCCAATAAATATAAAAATTCTCCCAAGCCCCCAATACATATAAAAATACCACCAAGCCCCAATACATATAAAAATTCCCCCAAGCCCCTAATACATATCAAAAGAGCCCCCACTCCCCCAATACATATAAAAGACCCCCACTCCCTCAATACATATAAAAAGACCCCCACTCCCCCAATACATATTTTAAAAAAAGTAGACATACCTTGGGGATGGTCGGGACTGGTGGCTGCGGGGTCCGGCGGCCGGTGGGGGTCTGAGGAGCCGCCTGGCTGGGGAGGGCGCTGCGGGGAAGGATTCTAGTAGGGCCTGGGACAGAGAGGTGGGGAAGGATGCCGGGCGCTATGGCCCGAAGGGGGAGCCGAGGGGATGCCGGTAGGGGCCTGAAGACGGTGGGGAGGAGCCTGGGGACGGTGGGGAGGGGCCTGGGGATGGTAGGGGGGGCTGAGAATCGTGGCTGGGGAGAGCGCAGGTTAAGGCCCAGCTGCCCAGGCCCCTACTGCAGGCGAAC
This sequence comes from Ascaphus truei, assembly GCA_036426205.1. NCBI lineage: Eukaryota > Metazoa > Chordata > Amphibia > Anura > Ascaphidae > Ascaphus > Ascaphus truei. The sequence continues at coordinate 56,187,443 of CM071568.1, read as the reverse complement.
CGAGGGGATGCTGGTAGGGGCCTGAGGACGGTGGGGAGGGGCATGGGGACGGTTGGGGGAGGGGGCTGAGGAGTGTGGCTGGGGAGAGCGCCGGTTAAGGCCCGGTCGCCCAGGCCCCTACTGCAGGGGGAGCTGAGGGGATGACGGTGGGGGGGGGGGGCTGGGGACAGTGGGAGGGGCTGAGGAGCATGGCTGGAGACTCAGGGAGAGCGCGGGTTAAGGGTTAAGGCCCGGCCGCCCAGGCCCCTACTGCAGGGGGAGCAAAAATGATGGCCATTTTTTTTTCAGAGTCCCCTGAGTCCCCCTCTGTTAGCGGCCCTGCCTAGCAACAACCTGAGTGTCATCCTGGGGAGGATACTGGCTAGGTCACATGCACGGTTATAAGCCCATCCCCTGGGTATATACTGACACTCTCGCAGAAGTCAGAAGTCTGTCTCCCCTCCCCCTGAGGAGTGGGAGTGTGTGTATCCTTTGCACCATCAAGTCGCATCGAGTTGTATGGGGCCTGCAAGGCCTTATACAAAAAGGGAAGGCTATGACTTCTGGCTGATTACAATAAATATCTGTTGAACCATCTGTGTGGCTAAATGACTGGGCCACTAAGAAGCTGCCAGCATGGACAATCCTGGTCATCTCAGGATCCTCACTGGCTGGAGGTGCTGTAACCAGAGATGAACCACTCTGAAAATTTGTCCTGATGTCTCCCCACACCACCGCGGAGTACTCAGAGCCTCCTGTTCCAGCCTCACAGGTACGCACCGCACCATCAACACCAGGAAGCCGCATGATCTCACTTAGGGTGGGGGAACAAGTGCTACATGCACAAGGAACATTGAACTGGCAACCAGGAAGTGGAAGTGGTCTGCATTTAAAGGAAGCCATGGGCAAGGGCTACATGTGTGAGCAAGGAGAAATAAAGCTCAAAAGTATGTTGTCACAGTGATATTACCGATCAGCAGGTGTAGCTCACACTTCCAGAGCTACTGTCCAGAATAGCAGGGGTTGTGTGTTCTAATCCTGTTGGGCCTGACACTACTACCCCATTTATCACAAGCTGCCCAAGACACGTTCTATAGTGCCGGGTGCGTACTACGCCGTGCGTGCGCGCGGATTTTTAGTTGGCTGACATCAGTAAGCCTTTCTATAGAAGTGCCGCGCGCACGGCAGGGAGAGGGGAGCCGACAGACAGCGGCGAAGATGAAGAAATTCATCTTTTCGCGCCGCTGCCTGCGCTCAAGTGTAGGTATTGGTGTGTATGTGCGTATGTATGCGTGTTTGTATGGATGTGTGTGTGTGGGAAAGGGGGGGGTAAATAAATGCACACACCAAAAAAAAATTATTAAACTTTTTTTTTAATTTAAAAAATCTTACTTACACTCCCCTTACACTAACACTCACACAACATATACACACACATACACGCACATACACTTACCTGCAGCTCCCGGCTCTATATACATGGAAAGCATGCGGCACGTGCACGCGCGTTCGCATAGGAACGCACGGCCGCATCCTGTATATAACAGCCCTTAGACTTGTAACCTCAGTATATTTCTTATGGAAATCCTGTGGTATGTGTGTAATTTAAATATTCTTTGTATATGTCATTTGCATATCTCTCAGGTATCTGAGGTGTGCTCCTTTTTCAGCCCAGGTGTCCCTCCCTAAGTTATTTGGAGACTCTAGTTAAAGTCTCTCTCAGTCTCTCTCATCTGCCTTCGAATGTCTATGTGTGGATCAGATTTTGGTGAAACCAGTGCAGAAAATTCACACATCGGGTTTTGACAGGTTCGCCTATCTCTATTTAGCATTAGGAGACAAGACCAGAGGTGGATTAACAAAAATTATATACATTAAAGTTTGGGGGGTTTAGGCTTTCTTACACTAAACAAATTATTAGTAGTTGCATTGCTGTCTAAGATTAATTTGTATTATTTTACTTTACAATAGCACCACAATTCATAAAAATAAAGACTATTAAATGCTGGGGGATAAGATGTGATAGATGTAGAGTAGCAGCAAATAAATCACAAACATTAACAATAGTTTTATTGTGAAAGTCTTAGACACAGCAGGTGCAATACAGATTTCAGTGCACAGAACAAACAGTAAGTGCATGTAGTTCATTACCTACAGTACTGAATTGCTTTATTGAAAATGTGTTTTTTCCATTAAGCCTTGAAGTTTGAAATTGCGGGTACGTTGTGAACTCTGATGATGAGAGTGTTCCAGACATTCACCGAGATTTACAAAGCGAGGTCTGCAATCCTGCAGAACTGCCATTGATTTGAGAGGTAGTTAAAGCAGGATCGCAATGCAATACCCCGTAACAGAGTTTTGTCAATCTCCCCCATAATGAGTAGTAAATTAGAAAGGCCTGAGGCATTAGATGTCCATGAAAACATCAGGAGAATAAAGATAATTGTTTTTTTTTTTTTTATAGAATGCAAAAAAAACTAAGCACACATATATGGAAAGATAAGAAATAAAGAGGGATGCAGGAGTGCAAATCAACAAAACAAAGATAAATGATTTTATTGAAGCCCAGTGACATAAGTATTGGCAATAAATTGCAGAGCCTATACAGTAGAAGGCAAGCCAATTAGCAGAAGCTTTCAGTATTTAGGGTGGAGAAGGTGAGAACATACATTTCAAATGAAATCCAAAAAGGAATTGGTATCTAAATTGTTGTTCAAATATTCATATTTAGAGAGAGGTTTGCTTCTTCTTTGTCAGCTGTGCCTGAAACCCAGGGGTTCTCAACTCCAGTCCTCAAGACCCCTCAACAGGTCAGGTTTTAAGTATATCCCTGCTTCAGCGCCGGCGGCACAATCAATCATGACATGCATGTTTGTGCCTCACTATTATGAACATCTCCATTTCACACGGGCTGATTGCTACAGATCTAGCAGGCATTACTGCCTCGGACGGCACTTGCCAGGAAGTGCAATAATCCCCCCCCCCCACCTCCCCTTTTTTTGCACGCGGCTAATGCAGAGACAATGGTGCCTTCTCCGGCTGATGCATTGTGTGTATCCCGCTGCAATGTAAAACCAGACTGTGTTATTGTGCTATTCTGATCAGCTTCAGTTTGGACATTTCCAACTAATTAGGGACTATGGCCAAGCCTATATTTATCTCATATTTACTAAATTTGGCAAAATATTCCTGACTGTTACTCTATGTTCTGAAACTGGTGTTTAAACAGAGCTATTTCAGCAAGACTATTTTCTCATAATAATTTACATGCAGATACATCCGAGATCCTTTTTTATAAGATTATTTTATGATCAAATAAAGATGTGAAACGTAGCCAAACAGCAACATTTATTTGACCTGCAATAAAGTAAATGCACTAATCCATGCAATGACTCATCAGATATGTTATACATACTGTTTGTTTCCTAGGTTAATATTTTTAAAGCATCAATCGCCTTCCAAAGCCATTACAGTATGAGTTTAACTCCTATAACATTAATATACTGCCCACTGAGCATGTCCTCCACTTTTTAGTGTTCAAAATCCTGATTTTCTTAATCTGCATCATTTGAGGCTACTATGGTAACCTAAGTGAAATGTGCACAACCAAAGTTAGCCAGGCCCGCTGATGGTAAAACATGTGTAGAAGAATGGTGCTCAAAAATACAGGGACCTATATCCTTATAATAAAAGGAGAATGAGGCACACACTGGGTAATTTCCAATATAAAGTACTAAACCTATAATGGGGCTCTAATCCACCCTGAAGGTGGGGGTAGGTGCACGGAGACACCCCCCCCCTACCTCATTGGGCTGGCCCCAGGTAAACGTACTCACGACTCAGTATCCCCAGTAGCTCTCTCCACAAGCGTGCAGCTGCGTCAGGTCAGGAGAATCCAATTGCAGTGTGCATGCAGCGCACAGCAAAGAATAATAAGGAGCAGGTCAGGCAAAAAATATTTCTTTAATGTGAGGCCATAAAATAGAGAGTTGCAACCCTTCTACGCGTTTCGTGCGATACGTGCACTTTATCAAGAAGTGCCATACACAATACATGGAACATTTAAATAGCAGCTGTCTGCCGATTTGGCGCCAAAATCCATGACGTCATAAAATCTCGTAACCAATGAACATTGTCCTGCAATGCAAGCGCAATGCAAACAAGCCCCAGAGAGAGCCCCACCACGAGACACAGCCAATCAGCGCCCAGAGGAGTGACACGCACCCCATGGTCAATGAAGAGCTAAACCTCGCAAGATGCGGCTCATCTAAGTCTCGTCAGCCCGCGCATGCGCACAATGACAAGCCATCATCTATTCGCTACTCTCTCTCTGTCTGATCATTCACCATGAGTGAGTAAATAGAAATACCTTAATCCCCGCGCCTGACAATATAAAGGCACAGTCAATGTGTAAACACAAGAATACTTCCCATACTTCCCAAGACGAGTGAAACAAGGCACATAAACATACATACATATTAAAGAAAAAATATACAAAGAGAGAACTGATATTCTACAATCAGCCAAACCCAGCCATTTACAAAAATAGTGTACACAAATTATGTAGTGACAAGAAAATATATATAGATATATAAATTGTTTATATTGATGTAGCCAGGTCCCCCTCGCGCACTCGCCCCCTCCCTTGTCCGCCCTCGGCCTAGCAACGACATCACCCCATTCTACAAGTTGCCGCGCGGCGTTATCGCGGCCGTTGTATGCGGGGACGCGAGCGTGGACGCGGTCATGCGGGTTGACGGGGACGTAGATCGGCCGTCGCTAAGAAGGCGGCGATAGCGCTGAAGGGGACCTGCGGGGGCGCGCTGCAGAGCAGGGCGCCGACATGACATTGAGGCTCGCGCATGCGCAGGAGGCCGCTAGCGCGGGGAGCCCCAATAGCTCGCGCATGGCGCGAGAATAGGTTGCCAGCCCCCAGGTGCTTAGGGCAGAGACACCTGACGCCAGGGAGCCAATCAGAAGGTCAGATTCCCTGCTAGCAAGGGGATACATTTCGCGGGTTTTGCAGCTACGCGGACTCCATGATCCGGACCAGCTAGGGGTAAGAGGTGGTGCAGGGGTCGTGACCCTCTGCATAGGCCAGCAGCCCCCATGTCCCAGTTAGTCCTGAGCCACTAATAGCTTGTGGACTAGTGACAGGCCCTAGATAGGGACACTGCCCCATTATTTGAGCAAGTAGTACGGGACACAGAGCGGAAGCCGTGCGGCCCTGCGAGGTGGGTTCTGGCTCGAGACACACCAAAGACTCTAACACAAGGAGAGACATTGTTTCGCGCTAGACTTTCAACCCACACTCGGTGTGGAGCACGCGTCGGATCGTGCGGATTGATTCGCGGTACCCGTGGCTGGAGCCCGGGAGGTACCGGACACTCATCTGCACCAACCAGGCCTATCACCAAACATAGTGGCTGCGCAGTCACACACACACACATGTCAGTGGTATTTGACTCTGGGAGCACGAGACATTTGAGTGGGGGTTACTGACACAGGTGGGGGTCACATTGTGGGTGGTAGCGTCCGCGTGACGCCTAGAGGTGGTAGCGTCCGCCGTGACGCCTAGAGGTGGTAGCGTCCGCCGTGACGCCTGGTGTGGTTAGTGTCCGCCGTGACACCCAGTGGTGGTTAGCGTCCGCCGTGGCGCATGTTGATTTGTGTTGATATATGTTGCTATGCAGTAAGTCAGTCCAGTTTTTACATTCATATCGCTTTGTGTGGTTGTTTCCTGTGAGGCCTCCTCCCACTCCGTTGGGATCCCTCCCAGGTGAGGCGTTGCACCTAGAGATGTATAGATGTATGTACCCCATGTCCCCAAGGCGGAAGCTCAGCCCTCCTGTGAGCCAACAGGTAATGCACCACACCTGAAGTAACTTTGCATGTTCCTACACTTCCACAGTATTATCTGCGAGTGGGTGGGGGAACACCCGTTACATTGGAGGCGCTGGCTGAGATCGTCCTGGGGTGCCCTGTTCCAATTTTTTTTAATTGCCGATTCATATTTTTATCATGTCCGTGCCGTCACCAGCAGATGTCCATGCCTGGGCCTTACGCACCAAGTATCCCCAAGACGTGCGGTTGGCAGTGACGCGGGTAACAATGGATACAGAATTATCTACAGTGCGCACACAAGTAAGAAGTTGCCCGGAGTTGGCCACCGTCCGCGGGTGATGGTACTATAAACTGGATTTTGCTGGCGCGGGAGTACCTGTCTCCTGTACACCATGAGTGACATTGCTTAGAAACGGCCCCCCAGGTATTAAAACTACCCCGACCCCTCGCAGAGGACTGCCGCATGATCTACGCTGACTCTCAATCTCCTGAAGAAGCGCTCCACTAGTACTGGATTACACCCGAGCCAACGATTGACCAGTACGCTTACCGAGTGGACCCCCCTAGGGTCTCTTTCACCCACAAGCGGATTAGGAGTACCGCCAGCTGGGCACGGAGCCCGCTCGTCCCACCCAACCCTGATAAACGGTCTGGCGGGACCCCAACCATGCCTAGCATAGGAACGGGAGCCGTAGTCAGGCCCTATTGGGAATCTTGACGTGAACACGATAGTCTCCCAACTACAGAAGCGTAAACCATTTCGACGCAAGCACAGACCTACCGGAAACTCAAGGCTTCTCTGGGATTCTGCCGACGCGCACAGGGGAGAAGAGGGGATCGAGGCATGGAGGGACCATACGCTTCAATCATAGAGGGATGGTCATGTTCTGAAGCCAGCAAGAGACAAAGACTGGTCGAGTGCCTCGAGGCCCCGCCGCTCGGGGTTAGATGCGACGCACCGGAGTGCGTAGGAAGGAGAAGTTACTGCCCAGGAACTAGTGGAAATGCTAATCAATCCTTTGCCAGAAAAGACGACGAAGATGAGCTACTGGCTCAATTCAAAGCCTCCGACAACGTGAAGGACAAGATTATCTGCCTTCGTTTGTGACCTACAGCTGTCCCTGGGCCCCTCCTGGACAGGCTATACATTTCCGCGGCCGAAGCAGACCGATACCGGTTCAGACAGCTACTCAAGGGGTCGTTGCTGACCACAACATAGCTATAAATGATGCGGGCCGCCCGATCGCAGCATATCCCTAAATTAGGGAACTAATGGACTACATAAGAGACCATGAAGTGCAGCGCCATTTCCATGAATCAAGAATTCCAAAACTACCCCCAAGATATGACCCTGTGGCCCCCTCGGCCCCAAAGAGTAAGAACCTCCACACCAGAGGAGGAAACGACCCCCAAGTCGTCTGTTCGGGAAAGTCGTAGTTCCGAGCGGGTCTCATCATCCACGTATAGAGTCGTCCGGACCGCCGTGAGGTATCTTGCTACACTGCGGGAAGAGGGCCACATCTCGTACTATTGCCTGAGGGAGAAGGAGGACCAACCGGAAAAAACCTCCGCGCGAAGAAGCACAGCCCGACGATGGTATGCCGAGCCCAGACCGTCGGGCCTGAGGTGAACACCCCTCAGGGACATACGATCACGATCCTCCGGCTGACGCTGGCCCCAGTGAGGACGTCTCCCCGGTGAAGCTTGCAGTCAAGTGGCCCGCGGCCATCGTGCCCGTGGTAATAGAAGGGATATACCCTCGGCCCTATTGGACACCGGGTCACATTGACCATAATATATCGCCAGTTCTATGACAGCAAACCTTCACACTGCCCGTAGAGCCCGAGGCCGAACATATGAAGGTTAGGGGATTGAGTAATGAAGACTACCCCATCGATGGGATTGCAGAGGTGTCCAGCTGACATACTCCAAACTGAACACCGGCAAGAAGCACCCTACATGTAGCGCATGGTATGCCCGGAGATCCCGCCACGACCATTGTAAATACCCCATCATCTGGGAACCAATGCGGACATAGTGCAAGCTATAATTCGAGCTTACTTGAAAGAGACCAACGAGCTGCCGCTGCCATTCGCTCCTAGACCCCGTCTTACGAGAGGATGTCCATCGGGTGTATGCCTTGGAGGCGCCACGGGGACCTCTACAATCGTCAACGAGGACTGACGACCATATTACAAAGGAGGGGAGTACGCAAAAGATGGCCGTCTGGTGTTTGTTATCCTGACCGAGACCAGAACGACTCATTTCTCGCTGGAGAGTAGCCTGAGTCGAAGAGGTCAGGGGTATAGAATGTATACCCAGAAGAGTAAGGGAATGGACAGCTAAGATCCCTATTCGAAGCCACGTGTATGTGCAGAACCTCCCCCTTTGCCGATGGAGTTTGATGTCGACCAAGAGCTGGGATGATATAATCCGGTCGAGCACGGGTGGGACCACACCTCAGGTGAAGGCGGCGACCGCGCGGAGGCGGATAGTCGTCATTGGACTCAATTCGGCGAGTCGACAGCTGTCCAGCAGAGTGGAAGGAGCGTTGACACCCAGTGCTGCAACACGACACCATGTGTTTCTCCACGAGCGAGATGATGTGGGGTGGCAGGCAGTGCCAACATACCATTCGGATAGTGATGCCACTCCATTCGGAAGCTTCTCGTCGCCTTGCCCCATCGGGATGTGGACGATGTGGGAACGCCATACAAGACATGGAAACCGCTGGGATTGTGACAGAATCACGAGGACCATTCGCGTCGCCCATAGTGGTGGTGCGGAAAAAAACGGGTCCGTACGACTGTGTATCGACTACAAACCCTGACCAATCGCACGATCGGATAGTACAACCTTCCGCGCATTGAAGAGATCTGAATGCACTGAATGGGAGTCACTGGTTAGCGTTCTTGATCTCCGATCAGGATCTATCAGGTGCCATGACATCCGGAGACCAGGAAAAAAAACAGCTTTCGTCTGCCCCTTGGATTCTATCAATTCACCCGTATGCCCCAAGGTATATTGTGGGGCGCCTGCTACGTGTCAAAGACTGATGGAAAAGAATCGAGGACATGATTCCCTTCCGGGAGTGTCTGGTTTAACCTGGATGACATTATTGTCTTCGGAGACGCGTAATAGAACACGAACAGAGGAGAGGCTGCTGAAGGTGATGAGATCGTCTTGGTCAAGAAGGGTGAAGCTATACTCGACACAGTTGTAGGTTTTGTCATACTTCGGTGGACTACGTGGGGCACATCGGGTCTGCCCAGGGGATTGGCTACTGATCCAGCCAGGTAGAAGCTGTGGTGAACTGGGCCACTTCCGATAATGTCACGGAACTGCGTTCCTTCCTCGTTTTCTTGCGGGTACTCCGTCGTTGTGGAGTGGGTATCTCTAGTCGAGTCAAACCCCTGAACAATTTGCTAAAGATATACCCGGAAGATACTGGAGAAAGGCCACGTCGGCGCGCCCGGCAACCGTTTGGCGATAAGTGACGCCTGATGTGTGAACGGGCCTTTCTGCAACTTGAGAAAAGTCTGACAGAACTACCAGTGCGGGCCTATGCTGATCAGAACAACCGTATGTCCTGCATGTTGATGCCAGCCTCAATGGCTGGTGCTGTCCTGCATCAAAAGCACCCGAAGGTCTTCGGCTGGTAGCCTCGTCGCTCCGCAGTCTGACACCCATGTGAGGCAGAGATAACCCCGTCCACAAGTTGGAGTTTCTTTGGCTCTCAATGGGCGTCACCGAGAAGCTCCACGACTCACTTGTACTGTGTCACCTTCACCGTTCGAGTAAGGACGGATAAATCACCCTCACGTACACAATACGTCGGCCAAATTAGATGCAGCCGGCCACAGATGGCAGGCCGCCCTCATAACTACCCTGTCTTCCTTGAAGTAAATAGCCGGGGCCATTGAATATCTGGGCGGAGGCCCCTCTCCCGAAGCCAGGACTACTCGCTAACCCACCCGATGACGAGAGAATGGAAAACTTCCCGGCCGGAGGTGCGGGCTATGTGTAAAACGCAGCCATAGTTAATGACCAAGTGGCCTTCTCGAGTTACAGTGGCCGACTCCTGGGATGCCAGTCGCAGGCTGGTCCCCGCCGCCTACTGCGACCAAAAGGGATGCACCTCAACGCAATGACAGGTGTTTTCCGTGGAAGATACTGGTAGACTATCAAATTCGAGATCCTGTGCTAGCATCATCAGGCACGCCGTTGAAAAGAGAACTCAGCCCTTCTGAAACGTGCCCCCAACTTGGTGGCCTTGCTCATGCGAGAAGGGGACAACTTTGAAATCGACAATGACTTGCTCTAATCGTGGTGGTGCAATACCACAACCACCCGATAGGAGACAACTAGTCCTACCTAAGAACTTACAATACCTGGTGTGAAGTCCCTAACACACGATGAACACGGGCATCTCGGTGTAGAGAAGACTTTTGGGCTAGTCCGAGACCGGTTCTTCTGGCTCCAAGATGCGGGAAGCGGTGGAACAACACTGTCGGCCGTTGTTCCGGTGGTGTTTCAACGCAAGACTTGCCTACCAGAGCAGCTCTATGGCCCATCTGAAGTCTGTGTCCAATGGACTTGGTGTGTATGGACTTTTTATGTATCGTAACCTGATACCGAGGGTATCGTTAACGTGCTGGTCTTCACGGGACCATTACACCCATATGCCCACCTTCCCCACAAAAGACCTGAAGGCTTGTCACGGTCGCAGAAGTGCTATGGGAAAAGTTCTTCGTCCATTACGGTCTTTCCAAACCGACTCCACTCTGACCAAGGGCGAGATTTTGAGAGTACTCTAATCCGAGAATTACTTAAAATGCTGAATGTCGCCAAATCCCGACGACGCCGTACCACCCCCGAAGGAGATGCCTTGCCGCGAACATTCAACAGAACCCTGCTGGATATGCTTGGAACTCTGAAGGGACACGCAGAAAACAGAATGGAGTCGTCACTTAGAAACGTTGGTACAACGCGTACAACTGTATCCTCGCCATGAGTCCACTGGGTCTCCCCGTACTCCTCATGTTTGGACGGGAGGCAAGACTTCCCTGGATGTGCGTCTTCGAGTCTCAACGATGGGATACACAATGCTACCCATTTCAAGTATGTGCAAAGGCTAAAGGACAGTTTGCACGAGCTTACAACAGGCTGATAAGTCTACAGCTAAACTGAATGCTGGCAATAAGAGACATACGACCCAAAGTCAAGTATCGAGAGTTACGTTCCTGGGGACGCTGTGTTACTTCGTATCTGGGAGTCCCGCGAAAACATAACTGGCAGACCGATGGAGAGATGGCGATATGGGTAGAGTCACAGATGCCCGGCCTCCCCGTCTATTCGCATCAAGACACAGAACGGCGGGTAGGTTTGGCATCGTAATCACCTTCTCCCTATCCCCCAAGTGGGAGACAAAGAAGAAATACAGGCCTCACCGCTCAACGGTGAGTTCGATCTACTCAAGGTGGGTCAAGAACTGTAATAACGGACACACACTCTGAAACTCTGAAGACCCTATGAGGGACCCTCTCAAAGGGACTATTCACACAGAAGGGCATCTCCCGGAGGAGCTACGGGTAGGGGCCCCGTAGGCCAATGCCTACTAAGGTGGCACCCACAGGGCCTTTGGACCCGAGCCCGTGCTTTGTGCCTACAGAGACTGTGCAGAGACATTTCTCCCCTCAAGGGAAGAGCTGAGCCTCAGGACTGTACTTATTACTCACACCGAGGGAGTTGCTGAAGAACAACCCGTAGAGCCAAGGGCCAGTACCCTCCAATCTCGGGTAACCTATGATCAAATAGGGGCACCCCATTATGAGGCTCAGCAGTGGTCTCGAGCAAAATCCAATCCGTGATTGTGTATGCTCCCAAATTGTGTAACCTTGTTTTAAAGTTAATAATGCATGTGCTAGTTGTATTCGTACCAGATGCATTTTTATTATATAACGTTGTTTATAGTAGTAAGTTATGTGGTCCAAGCGGGGACGTTGAGTTTCACCAGGAGTAGTAGCCAGGTCCCCCTGCGGCGCAGCCCAACATCACTCCCCCCCTCTTCCGCCCCCCGTCCCGTTCTCGCCTCGCGCACTTCCCTTCTTGCCGTTGCGTCGACAGTGGTTTGCGGCCCGGTTGTCGGGGACGCGAGCGCGCGAGCCGAGGTTGCGCGGGGACTTCGTGGCCGTCGCTAAGGCCGCGATCGGTTGCCCCACCGGCCCGGCGGCTAGCAGAGTAGGGCGGCCGACATGACAGTGAGCTCGTCGCATGCTCAGGAGGCCGCTAGCGCGTCGGCCCAGATATAGCTCGCGCAATGGGCTGCAGAATAGGCTGCCAGCCCCCAGGGTGCTTAGGGGCAGAGACACCTGACGCCAGGGCCAATCAGAAGGTCAGATTCCCCTGCTAGCAAGGGGTACTTTCGCGGGGTTTTGCAGCTACTGCAGGACTCATGATCCGGACCAGCTAGGGGTAGATAGGTGGGTGCAGGGGTCATGACCCTTGCATAGGCCAGCAGCCCCCAAGGGTCCCAGTTAGGTCCTGAGCCCACCTAATAGCTTGTGGAGCTTAGGGACAGGCCCTAGATAGGGACACTGCCCCATTATTTGGGCAAGTAGTCAGGAGCACAGAGCGGAAGCCGTGCGGCCTGCGATGGTGGGTTCTTGGCTCAGGACACCACCAAAGACTCTAACACAAGGAGAGACATTGTTCGCGCTAGACTTTCAACCCCACGCGTGTGTGAGCACGGCGTCGGATCGTGCGGATTGATATCGCGGTAACCGTGGCTGAGTCGCCGGGCAGGTACCGCAACTCACGTGCACCAACCAGGCCTATCACCAAACATAGTGTCTGCGGCGTCACACACAACACAGACTGACAGTGGTTTTGACTCTGGGCACGAGACATTTGAGTGGGGTTACTGGACACAGGTGGGGTCCATTGTGGGTGGTAGCGTCCGCCGTGACGCCTAGAGGTGGTAGCGTCCGCCGTGACGCCTAGAGTGGTAGCGTCCGCCGTGACGCCTGGTGTGGTTAGTGTCCGCCGTGACACCCAGTGTGTTAGCGTCCGCCGTGGCGCATGTTGATTTGTGTTGATATATGTTGCTATGCAGTAAAGTCAGTCCATTTTTACATTCATTCATTCCGCTTTGTGTGGTTGTTTCCTGTGAGGGCCTCCTCCCACTCCGTTGGGATCCCTCCCAGTGGAGGCGTTGCACCTAGAGATGTATGAGATGTATGTAACCCCAGGTTCCCCAAGGCGAAGCTCAGCCCTCCTGGGCCAACGGTATGCACCACACCTGAGTAACTTTGCATGTTCCTACACTTCCACAGTATTATCTGCGAGTGGGTGGGGGAACACCCGTTACATTAAAAAACAGTATATTCCTATACCTGTATTAAAAACACATGTGCAACCCTTCCGCTGATGGTAAAAATATGAATTTATTGAAATATCACAAAAAAGGAGGTCAAAGACCCTCCTACGCTTTTCGCGCTTTATGGGCGCTTTATTAAGGAGTATCAGCGACATTAAGTGGGGAAGGTAATCCATTTGGGTCACATTAGATGTGACCTCCCTCTACTCAATTATCAAACATGATCATGGATTGACAGCGTCCCGTCATTTTTTGGCGAGTACAGATAGTCCTTTTCTGAATACCACTTTTATAATGGATGCCATTTCATTCTTACTCACTCAGAATTATTTTTTATTTGATCACAAATTTTATTTGCCAACATGGGGCAAAGCAATGGGTACTAGTTTTGCCCCCTCTTATGCAAATTTATTTATGGGTGGTGGGAAACACAATTTATTTTTGGAAGCACAAATATATTTAGAAAGCACCTCACTTTTAAAAAAAGGGTTATTGATGATTTGATTTTGATTTGGGAAGGTGATTTAGCCACAATTCACTCTTTTTTCAATTATATTAACCACAACGATTATAATCTAAAATGTACATTATAATTACAATCACCATCACATAGACAATCTGGACCTCCTTCTTTATGTAGACATAAACAAAAACATTCAAACACGTTTACAGAAAACCGAATTCGGGAAATGTTTTTCTTAGGGCGGACAGCTGTCATCCCCAGGCCGTCATGAAGGGCATACCGAAGGGTCAATTCCTCAGACTGAGGAGGAATTGTTCCACTCAGGAAGATTTCATCCGACAGTCTGAGGAATTGAGTACACACTTCCTACAAAGGGGCTATAATCCAGCTGATATATCATTGCCTTTTGAAGAAGCTTTAGTCTTAGATAGACGATCTCTGTTTGGTTATAAGGGACAGACGTCCAGGAAAGGATTAGGATTTAATGGTAAAAGTGACAAAGTTAGGCCTGGGGACATGGACACTGTGACTAGGGAGGATGTACCGATATTTATTTCTCAGTACAATAGATGTAGCAATCAAATAAAACATATTGTCTATAAACATTGGAATTTATTACGCTTGGACCCCAACTTAAAGATGTATGTTGAGTTAGGCCCTATATTTGTCTATAGACGAGCAAAAACAGTCGCCTCCTATCACCAAACTATATCTGCACCCCTAAAATGGGAGTCCCGGGTTATAATACGAAGGGATCCTTCAAATATGGAGGCTGCAGAGTATGTCAGTATACAGTATGAAACCTGCTTCTTATTTTAATAATAATAGCTTGTTCTTGTATAGCGCTGCTAGTTTTACGTAGTGCTTTACAGAGACATTTTGCAGGCACAGGTCCCTGCCCCGTGGAGCTTAACATCTGTTTTTGGTGCCTGAGGCACAGGGAGATAAAGTGACTTGCCCAAGGTCACAAGGAGCTGACACCAGGAATTGAACCAGGTTACCCTGCTTCAAACTCAGTGCTAGTCAGTGTTTTTTACTCACTGAGCCACTCCTTTTCCCTATTCTTATTTTCTTTCATTAACACCTTATAGGAAATATCAAATAAAAAGTTTCATAAACAGCGACACACAATATGTAATTTATGTCTTGACATGTGGATGTGGGAAACGGTATGTGGACAGAACCACAAGAGAGTTAAAAATAAAAATCTCGGGGACGCGCGTGTGACGTCACAGCTCATGCACGTCTGCGGAAGAGCTCCATGCATGCCGCTGCATATTTTTAACTAGAGCCTCGGATCGGCATCACGTAGCATGGCTACAATAGAGAGGCTAGGATGGGGGAATCACCAGACATGCCTTTCCGCAAAGACAAGAAAGTGAGCGCCCCGGATTTTTCCCGTTTCGGCATAAACAGCCGCGACTGTGAACTGTTAATTGACAGAGCTCACCGAGCGCTGGGTCCGAGATTTGAGGACCCTAGAAGAAGCCGGGATGTGGTGCTGCAGCTTCATCAATACACGAACAAAGACAAGATAATAAAGGGGAGCAGAAACAGGGGCTCAATTGACTTTGAAAACTCCCCCATCCACATCTTCCAGGATTTGTCAAGGATGACCATAGACAGGCGAAGAGGATTACGACCAGTAACAGTGATTTTACAGGAAAAAGGAATTCGCTGTCGGTGGGCCTTTCCGTGTCAGCGTGAGGAGTTGAGTCGATTTTTATGTTCATTTTTATTGATTATTAAATGTATCTTTTTTCACCTTACTTTCTTGACTATTTCCTACCTCCTGAGGAACTTCCCATTCCTTTAATATTAGATTATTTTTCTCTCTATACCTACAGTATTACACTATGTTTGCTATATTTTTCTCTTTCCATGTGCCGAATTCCATCTTGATCCCCAAATCAGCATTGGACTAATTTGGATTAATAACCAAAGGATAAGATTGACTCATTTGACACTTTGTAATCACGTTAAGTATAGCTACACACTAGGTGCCACACAGTAACACCTTTTTTTCCAAAGAAATTTAGAGTGTTAATCAAAGAGTTTGGTCTCTTCAACGCCTGGCGCCACTCACATAAAGGTCAGAGAGATTATTCTTTTTACTCAATCCCACACGACTCCTACTCTAGAATTGATAATATATTTGTAACCCCAAATATTCTGGAGGTTCTGGTTCAGTCACATAGAGACTATCATGTGGTCGGATCACGCTCCAGTGGTGATCTTGTTCAAACATTCCACTGGAGAATGAATTACTCACTATTAAATTACACGGAAATTAGCACACAAATTGGAGACTCACTCAAAAATTATTTTCAGATTAATGATGGGTCGGTAGAATCGACAGCAATACTATGGGAGGCGCATAATGCCACGATTAGAGGACAGCTTATCTCAATTGGATCCTATAGAAAGAGAATAAGAATGTAAAAACAAAAATATTTAATGGGTAAAATTGTAACGTTTGAAACTTCACATAAAAAAAACCTGTCGAAGAAAATCTACAAAATACTAAGCCAGGCAAGGGAGGATCTTAAGAGATTGCAATTGGAGGATGTAGAGAAGGCCCTTAAATGGACCAAGCAGACATGCTATGATAAGGGAGATAAGGCAGACCGTTTATTGTCAAAATAAACTCAGAGGGATCAGGGCGAGGACTTTGGTCCCCGCTATTAGGATAAAAGGAGTAGTAGTTTCATACAATCCCTCAAAGATTGTAGAGGAATTGGCTACATTTTTGGCGGATCTCTATGATCTAGACAATTCAACCCCGCATGCTAAAATCCTGACTCGGCCCATATCGAGAATCCTTTGAGATATTGTAATCTCCTAAAATTGACAGAGGAGGATCATATAATTTTAAATGCAAAAATATCTCAGGTCAAGCTTGGGAGGGCGGTTAGTTCTTTGAAGCCCTCAAAGGCACCTGGTCCAGATGGTTTTCAAATCTGTATTATAAAAATTTTATAGGAATTCTAGGGCCTTGTCTGCTGGATTTATTCAATGATTTTCTCAGCAGAAAACAAATCCCCCCTCAGATGACGAAGGCCAATATAGTGGTGATCCCTACATAGGGAAAGGATCCTTTATGTTGTGGTAGCTAGAGGCCAACCTCACTTCTTAATACGGATCTGAAAATCTATAGTACAATTTTGGCTAAGTTGAATCCAATACTTCCTAGATTAATACATTATGATCAGGTGGGATCCGTATGTGAACGCCAGGCGTCAGATAATACAAGGAAAATTATTAATGTCATTGACCAGATACATAAGTCTAAATTGAAAGCTGTGTTGCTGGGTCTGGATGCGGAAAAGGCATTTGATAGGATAAGGTGGGACTTTCTGGACAAGACACTAGAGTCATTTAGATTCTCCGGGTTTTTTTTGCAGGGGGTACGGGCCCTCTATCAGTCACCGACAGCCACTTTGAAGATTCCAGGGGGGAGGGGAATCTTATAACAATTAAAAATGGTACGAGACAGGGTTGCCCCCTATCTCCTCTTCTTTTTGCCTTAACAATTGAGCCTCTCGTCGCTACTATAAGAGCTTCCCCAAATATACAAGGGATCAAAATAAAAGATGAGTATTATAAAATGTCATTATTTTCAGATGATATCATCCTTACTATAGCTAATCCATTGACACCCCTCCTGAATTTACAATCTTCTCTTCAGAGGTTTGGTGAACTGTCTGGGTATAAAGTTAATATGGGAAAGTCGGAAGATTTAAATTTGACACTAACTGAAAAGGAGGTCGAGGTTTTTAAACAGCATTTTGATTATAAAAGGAAAAAAAAAACACCTGAAATATTTGGGGATATATCTCCCTAGAGACTATAACTCATTATATAAATATAATTACCCTGACATTTTCTCAAAGATAAAAAAAAGATTTGCAAGCCTGAAATTCTCACTGTATTTAATGTTAGGGCGTTTTACTGCGGTAAAGATGAATATTCTCCCTAGACTTTAATATTATTGTCAGACATTACGAATATCTGTCCCATATATAATTATAAAAGGTATTCAAAATCGAATTATGCAATTTATTTGGAAGTATAAACGACTGTGTCAAGGTTCTGCTCGCCACAAACCAGGACCGGACCGCGAGGCTGAGGTGGGGTTGTAAAAGCACCGACCTGAGACCGCGCAGGCTGATCCGGGTTGCGCAGTTCGTAGTCGTATGTCGCAGGATCAGGATTGGAGAAGACAGCGTCGTCGTTGTACAAGCCAGGGTCAGAACAGGAGACGTCAGGATAAACATTGTCCATGCAGGAGTTTGGCAACAAGGAGATAGGAGAGACCCGCTTCAGCTTAGGAGCGCGGGGTTGGCCTTTGCGCGAGCGACGACCATGGCCCATGGTGCTGGTCACAGGAGATGGTAGGCAGACCAGAATGGCACACCGTCTTGCTGTACGGGTGTACCAGTGCTACAACGCAAAAGTCCTGAGCGGGCAAGGGAATCCACTGTTTCAGCGCAGGAACCAGGACACGGCCTCTCTATATTAGGGAAAGAGTAGGCCCCAGGAACCAGGAAGCTGTAGATACAGGGAAACCTCCGCTTCAGTGCAGGAATCCAGGAGACTGCAGAACGCAGGGACGAACCTCTACTTTAGTGCAGGAATCCAGGAGGCTGAAGGACGCAGGGACGAAACCTCTGCTTCAGCACAGGGGAACAGAAGCTGAAGGACGCAGGGAATACCTCCGTATCAGCACAAGGAAACAAGCGGCTTGAAGGGAGCTGAAGGATGCAGGACGTAACCTGGAATCAGCATGGGAGAACAAGCGGCTTGAAGGAAGCTGAAGGACGCAGGGCGTGACCTGGTATCAGCAAAGGGGAACAAGCGAGAGCTTGTGGCAAAACAGATGACATCCAGTTAGGACTATGCTCGGCAAGGAGCATTATGGGCAAGCAATACTTAAAGGCCAGCGGGCCAATCCCCGGCGGGGGTGTGAAGGTACTGCCCCTAATGAGTGAATGCAAGTATAGTTTGCAATGAAAGGCTGCACAGGTGCAATAGATACCAGAGGGAGTGTGTATTGCTTTGGTGAGTGAATCCAGGCTGCAGCAAACATCAGGAGAGGTGCTCCAGGACTGCACAAGTCTGCACGGTAAAGCAACCAGTAAACCGCGGAGCGGATTCCTTACAGACTGTCATGGTAACTTATGACAAGATATAATTTACACCAAAAATACCTGGGTTGAACTGAACACGACTAGATATGATAAAATATCATTTATTCCTTGAAAAAGGTGAATACACGAGATATACAAATAACAGACAAAATATAGACACTTACTTAAGATGGAATGATGAAACAGTCAAATCTGGACTGGCAGTTCAAACAGCAATCTTGAAAATCACAAAGACAATAGCCATAGGCTGAGCCTTGTTTATATACAATTATTTCCCATTGAACACAACCTAAACCCAGCCCCTCTCATAAATCAGAGGTGAGGTTGACAGTCTTCCCCAGAGTAAAACTCCTCCCACCCAAGGACGTTTAAAAACTGCTTTTCCTATCTAAATAACTTCATAACTTCAGTTCAGTAGTACTTACTGGCACGTGAGACATATTAATACATTCCGGCACGCATGACGCTCCCAATAAGACTAAATATTACCGTGTAATATTAAAATTAAGAGAGATATTAATCTGTCTCTTAGTACCTGCTAGGCATCATGTGTCTGTAATCATTATGTGCAAATCGGTCCCACGAATACACACATCTAGCTTTTAGCACGTTCAGCCGACGACATATCATAATATTCTTATATTTAATAAGGTCACTCATTCTGATATCTCCTTGTGTAACCGCACCCCTGGCCCCCATAACCCCTTGTCAAGAAATCCTTTGAAGCTGGGCCTCGTGTGTAGAGAACATTTGTCACAGGCGCTATATTTCACACCCAATGCTCCAGACCTGGGTCCTAGCTGTCTCTACCAGCAATATACCCTTGGTCTGCCAATTAGGTATTAACATACTGTACACTAAACCCCCTCTGTACTTTTCACACCCAACTTCACGCAAGCCTGTTGAAGCCCAGATATTTCTGAAAAGACACCACACATATTTGTATTTTCCTAAACTGTAGCTCATTAACCCCTTAAGCTTCCCACATCAATCCCAGTGTATGCATTGGTGCAAACACTGGAACAGAAACAATACATTTTTACAGGGGAATATACATTAGGATGCTGAAGCAATGTAAAAACACATTACTGGACCACAGTCCAGTTAACCCCTTGCTTCCCAGGTGAGAGCAGGGGGTGGCCAAATGGGGTGTAACCCCTTTTAATCCCGGGCCAAACCCCCTCTCCCTTGACAACGACCGAGAATAGCCAGATCAATTATGTTAGCTGCTAAAGAAGGAGGTGGTCTGGCAGTCCCAAATATTTTAAAATACTATATAGCCTCCCATATGAAACAAATGGTATACTGGCATTCCCCGAGAGGGGTTTATGCCTGGGTGGAATTAGAAAGCTCGCTCAAAAACCTGATTGGGTTGCCCTCTTTACTATGGTAGAGCTCTGGGACTGGATTTGGGAGAAAATCGGAGCCGGCAGCAATCGGGTTTACTTTGAAACTTTGGCAGATATCCATAAAGAAATATAAGGTTATGTCGACTCCATCTAGACTTGCACCCCTGTTTGGTAACCCAGGGTTTCTCCCCGGTTTTCGGGGACAGAGTTTTGAAATTTGGAGACAAAGAGGGATTCTGGAGGCGGGAGATTGAATAGAAAAAGACAAGCTAATGTTATTTGAGGAGCTGATGAGAAAGTACGGTCTCCCCCAAACTGAGCTGTTTAGGTATATGCAGGTTCGTCATTTTATGTGTCTGGGTTATTATGGGGAGGAATTTTCTAACTACACCCAATTTGAAGCTCGATGTAAAACAAAAAAAATATCAAAGGGGGTTGATATCATCTCTATACCAGGGCTTAGTCCCAAAACAGGATACCCTGGCTCACAAATATATGGGCCAGTGGGTCCAGGATTTTCAGACTGAAATAACGAGGGAGTACTGGGAAGATATCTGGGAAAATGCAGTTAAAACCTCTATTTGTACAGTAACAAAAAATAATATTTATAACATTTTGTTACATTGGTATTACACCCCCAAAAGATTAAAACAGATGTTCCCGGGGTCCTCAGATAGATGTTGGAGGGGATGTGGACAACTAGGAAACCTGGCACATATTTGGTGGTACTGTACAGTAATGCAGACATATTGGAGAACAGTTCTGAAGTTAATAAAAGATGTTACGGATGTTGAGATTCCGCTAGATCCAATTTGAATTATTTTGGCTAAACCCATGGATGATTTGACCCACTATACATTTAAATTGATCCTGCATATTCTAACGGCGGATAGATGCGCAGCAGCGTGGAAAAAAAACCACTCCCGCCATCCAGAAAAGAGGTTATTAATGGCGAAACTTACCTCGTTTCTGAATCATACTACTGAGAAGTATGCAAGGGTTTGGGATCCCTGGGACCCCGGATAGGGGGATGTCCCCGGAGGAAGAAATGTTTGGGAGTGTTTTGTGCAGAATGTGTTGTCTATAAGATATTGTATGATATGTAATGTGATTGTTGATGCTTGTAAAGGATTTTGATACAAAATGGTTGTTCCCCTCCCCCTTTTTTGTATCCTTTCCCCTTCCATTTA
Source organism: Ascaphus truei (assembly GCA_036426205.1). Lineage (NCBI taxonomy): Eukaryota > Metazoa > Chordata > Amphibia > Anura > Ascaphidae > Ascaphus > Ascaphus truei. The sequence continues at coordinate 56,166,090 of CM071568.1, read as the reverse complement.
TGTGCGAAACTTTTTGGGGATTTCGTAACACCTTAGACTAAATAAGAAAAAAGATCTTTCCCATCCAGTGTCAAAGCATTTCACTGATTGTAGTCAGGGTGGTGTAGGCAATTTTACTTTTTTGGGGTATTGTATGGAGAAAGTAACTCTGAGGGAACAAGGAGGAGACAAATTAAATCTCTTGGACTGCAGGAAGGCTCATTGGATATTTATGTTAAAGACCCGCTCCCCTGCGGTCTCAATGTTGAATGGAAATTAGGCCATTTTTAAAAGAAATGGTTATGATCTTTCTATTGTTATTATTTTAGTCTTGAAATTGTGGAACTATTTCATTTGAAGATTTTCGACATATCACTCTTGCGCTTAAGAATTTTTCCATTCATAATGATTTTCAACTACAGGTATATAGATTTTGAATGGAGTTGATGTTCATTATTCATTATCTATTGGATTGCATTAAATATATATATATATATATATATATATATATATATATATATATATATACATACATATATATATAATAATGCAATCCAATAGATAATGAATATATATATATATATATATATTTTATAGGGATAGTGACAGGTTTTCATTTCCTGCTTTTGATCCCCTGTTCAATCAGTTTTACTCATCACCTGAAGGAAACCTGACACCTAGTTCAGTCTCCTGCCCTGTAAAGGGAGTTTAAGCCCTTGACTCGCTTACAGAGGTACACATGGACATTAATTTGTTCTTCACCTGATTGCATTTGTGGAGGTGCTAAATGTAAGATACATGTAGGGATACAAATGTATGCACATTCTTGGATATAAATGTGAGACCAATAATCTCTTGGTCTAAGACATTTGGTCGCGGCCGTTTTTCCGTGACCAAGTCGCTGCCAGCGTTTAACAGCCACTCACCTCGCCGCAGAGACATCTCTCAGCCAGCAGTATCGCTGCCAAGGTAAGCCCCCCTAACCTTACCCCTTACGCTAGAAAACCCTTAATCTTAACCCCTAATACTAACGCCACCTCCTACCCTAAAAACATTAACCCCTACCCTAAAAACCTTAAGCCCCTGCCCTAGAACCATTTTCTCTAATTCCCTACCCTAAAAACCTAACCCCTATCCTTAACTCCCTACCGTAACTGCTAAACCCCCTTAAATTAACTTACCTTATTGGCGTAACAGCCGGTGGCTGAGTGGCCAGCGGCGGAGCGGCAAAGGCTCCCTCGGTGGCCTAACATGGCAAAATAGCTGCAACCTAATGTCCGATTCTGTCTACAACCGGGGTGCCCAACTCGAGTCCTCAAGACCCCCCAACCAGTCAGGTTTTAAGGATATCCCAACTTCAGCACAGGTGGCTCAATCAGAGACTCAGTCTTCCACCTTCAGCCAACTGTGCTGAAGCAGGGACTGATTGAGCCACTTGTGCTGAAGCAGGGATATCCTAAAAAACCTGACAAGTTGAGAGGGAGGGGGGGGGGGTGGAGGGCTTGAGGACTAGAGTTCAGCACCCCTGGTCTAGAACAACATAACTGTTTCCATCGTTAAATAAATGTTGTTTTTTTAACATCAATTTGTGATTGCCCCTTTAAAAGGCATGAATCCCTTTCTTAATATCGGGAAGTAGTGTGCGGGAGGAGCCTTTGGTAGCATTGTATTCCTACAAATACTGTATGTGGTTGTGTTAGTTTGTTGAATAGATGCCTTATCCCTTTTACAGTCAGCCGCAGATATTTTCATATATTTGTTTATGATTAAAACCGAACAGTGGAGTCTTTTGAAAGCTGGTTCTATAGAGAGGTTGCATTATCAATTAATTGTACCTTTTGTGCGAGCACTTCCATTCCACAAGACTGCAAAGGTACACTGACCTCTCATTTTCAGAGACGCTTGTACTGTACCAATAACATGGCTGATCCAGGCAATACGGGTCTGTGAATAATTGTATCACATACTATGTTGCAAAGCTTGAAAGCAAATTCCATATGTTTTTTGGTGAAGTGGCATGATAAAATCTGCATGGGACCAACAAAAAAAGACTCATGTTGATCTGAATTAATCATGTATGGTTTTTCCAGGATGCATCAGAACACAGACACAAAAAAATTATTGTTAAATGCAGTAATCCATGCTCCTTGTTTTCTATTTTGTAAATTAATTTTTCTGAACCAGGGGGTCCGTGAACCAGGGGGTCCCTGTGAAGCTCGACCTTCGGGGATCGCCCCGCTTCCCAAGATATGTGCGGTCTGAGAGGGGTTATGTTTTTTTATTACCATTTTTTTTATATTACCTGGTCCACTGAGTCTGTTGGATTTTATTTGTGGTGCCCAGACCTATGGGGACACCTGGTTTCCCAGTGTAACCCATGTTCCTCCACCCTACGGGAGAATCACTGCGATTACATGGTGATGGTGTGACCTGTTTGGTTCACAGGAAGGTCCTGAGCATCCGTCGGTGTTGCTTAGGGATAGACAGGACAGACTTTCAGTGATGGGTGGTTCTTTATCCCTGGTACAGTGCCTCGATTCCCACAGGGCCTATCATAGATAGTTGCAGTCCTCTGTGGAAAACACTGATACTCCCTCCCTGAAGAACTGCAGCCTCAGGCAGGAGCATATAACAGAAACGTGGTTCTTTATTTTTGCAAGATATAGTACAGCAACAGCATAGTGACATTTCTTAGCAAGTGACTTACTCCCACTGGACCCTACATAACCCAGCAGAAGATTACCTCGCAGCTTGCTGCTCTTTGTCCCTGGACTCAACTCCCAGGGCTTGAGGCCCCAAAGGTCTATCACTGACTCCCCTACCCCCTGATGGAGTATGCGGTAGCTGATACCACTCCACTGAGGGAGGGGAAGGAAGGTGAACCAGAGCCCTGGCTCCACACTTCCAACTCTGCACAGAATAGACTAGAATTTAGGCTGCATCCCCTTTTGTATCCTGGAGAGGGTCCTAGGTCTGAGCCCCTGATAGTGCAGTACCCAGGCCTTAGGCCCACCCCACCTGCCATTCAAGAGAGTTGTTTACTGCAGGAGCATGGGCAGATTTAACCCTAACACTGCCTGCGCTGGTATCAGGACTTACGTGTTAGGCAGAGGTTTAGTAGGCCAGTGGATACCTGGCCACACGCTCCCCCTGGTGGAACTCTCACAGCCATGCTGAGACTTCCAATCTGTAGACCATCTTATAACATTGTATAACAGAATAATTAACTTGGACAGTGCATAACATAGAACAATAATAGATACACCCGGATCCCTCCCTAACATGGAGAATCCGTACCCACTTTAGTAGTAATGTTTTGGGTCAGGTTTCTTAACCAACCTACCCTCTTGGTCAGGAAGTGTAACGGAATAGACCCTCTTTGGCCCCTGCTCAGAGATATATTCTACCCGGTCCATATATATGTTCCTCCCCACCTTCCATACTCAGATGAGGTAACATACTTTTTCTTCATTATACTACCTGGATATACTACACCTGGATGCCAGATACTCAAGGACAGCATTCCTCAACCACTCCTCTCTGTGGGCCTCTTCCTCCCTCATTATCGGTTCAGGGACATAAGGGTAATCAAACCCATGGGACTGGCGGTACCTTTGGACTATTATTCTTTCAGTCCGGCTGATCTTAGTTAATTTCTGGCCACTGGCCTGGCCATGTAGTACCCAAAATAATAGCCCCTTAGGGATCTTGTCCTGGTATATTATTTTTAGACCTGCGGATGATATTAGCCCTCGTCTAATGTCCCTATCCTTCTCTCTAAGAGCTTCTGCCGCCTCTTCCGCAGAGAACTCTCCTTCCTCCCACCAATGATCCACAATATCCCAGCTGAATAGTAGGAACCGGGTCCGGTGCATACAGGGAACATACCCTTGAAACATGAGGTCCCACCACAACAATACTTGCCCCACAATTGATGCAGGCATATCTGACATGGAAACTGCCCTAAAGGGTGTTCCTGATCTTTCTGACCGAGATGAACGCTTTCTGTAAAAAGCCATATACTCGGCCATCCCTCCCCTGAAAGATCATCATCAAACCCATCCCAGCATCTCCAGAAATGGGAAGACTTGGTTACACCTGTTGCGTCTGATGCATTGTCTATGGAGGCCTTAGGCTCCGTAAGGTCTCTGGGTGAACCAGTCCTTTTAGGCCAACCGCAGTCTGTTACTGCCAGCACTTTATACTTTTCAGGGTCTGTAGGGGCCTTACATCCTCGGCCCTTGGTTCTGTCGTGATGCCGCTGTAAAAATAGGTCAGTCGGATCAATTTAAAATAGACGCTTAGACAGCAATCTGAACCTATGAATGGAAAAGGATACTTACCTTTATAGATTGCATGTTTAGCCACTTCATTATGGGGTTATTTTAATGTGTGAATGTGATATATGTGTTTTTTTAACCAATATTTGAATAAAACTTTATTATTTTTTCCTGATCTTCCCGGTTCTTATAGGTCAATAGACCTAATCACAGTAATTATCTGTTGGACCACTGTAGTCCGCCTATTGAACTCCAACATAGAGTGCTAATATTAGAGGGAACCTTTTTTGATTCTTCTGGGATCAACTCTGTTAAAACCGTCTGTAAGTGAAGTATGGCATCAATCGTCAATGCTCCTAAAATAAAGCCGTACTGATAGGTAGAAAATGTGCTCTTTTCCTGTGTCCTCCTGTTATTGCTGCTAGATCTAAGGATCTTCATTGTGTGACTCATTACCTTGATCCCTCGATAATTTGAGCATTGATGCATGTCACCCTTCTGCTTGAAGATGGAAACAACTATGTTGACTCGGCAGGCCATCAGTATCTGTTCTACCTCAATCATCATGTTGAAAAACTGCGCCAGCACGGTTACTCCAAACTCTAGCACCTTTCATACTTTGACTGGTATTCCATCTGGACCAGTTGCCTGTCAGTATTCATCGTACCTCCTCTTCTCCACTGGTTGGAACTTCCTGTTCAGCAGTTGTTGGAAGTCTTCTAGTGTGGTTGAATGTCTTTGCTGCTATATGTCTTCTCTATTTTGTTGCAACCAGCTTTTGGGGCGTATGCGCTAAAGATGTGAACCAATACATTGTCAACTGAGCATGTTACTGTGACCAGGAGATTGTTGACCTAATTGACCCTGCTAATTCGCTCCTTCCACGATTCGCCTACTACAACTCCAACAATTTTTTTGTCATTGATGTTTGATGGTAGATTAGTCTCTTATCTCATGTCCTTTCACACCATTCCATTATGTTTACCTATACACGAGCAATGACATCTCTTCTCTGCATGGGGAAGTCAGCCAAATAATGACTCTTTCCTGTTATATGCGAAAAGTACCTATTTTCTATTGTAAAAGTATGAGATAACTAATGGTACAACTGATGCGTACACCCATTTGACAGGTCCATACTGGCCACCCTCCCCATTTGGGGCTAAAGGAGTGGCTTAGTGAGTAGAGACACTGACTGACAACATTGACCCTAGATCATGGTATCAGCTCCTTGTGACCTTAGATAAGTCACTTTATCTCCCTATGCCTCAGGCACCAAAAAAATAGGATTGTAAGCTCCATGGGGCAGGGACTCATGCCTGCACAAATTCTATGTACATCAGCGCTATACAAGCAAAAAACAATTATTATTATGAGCTAAAGAACAGATTTTCCTACATTCTTCCTTCTCTTGCAAGGCATCGAACAAGAAACCTCCATCTCAAATCTCCATAACAATATCATTTCAGATGTTCTGCAAATCTCATCAGGCCTTAATTTCTGATCTGTTTTTGATTTATCAGATTTTACGGTTATATTTTACTGTCAAAATATTTTTGCCTGTTTACTCCTTGTTGTATTCATAAAACCTACAAAATTGTCAGATGTTAGCCAGTATGGAAAGTTCTTTATAGTGATACAGACATGTTTAGTGGTAAAAATAAAATAATAATACCATACATCAAAGTAAATGTCAACATTATTACTATTATTAATAACAATATTGATAATTATATATACAATATATATTTTAAATATATGTAGCACACTTTCCCCCACCCCCTGGGAGATGTGCGGCTACGGTGTGTGTGGTGCGGTGTGATCCCTGTGGCTCACAGGAAATCTGAGCCTCCGCTGCTGGGAACCTGGGGTGTTCCTGAGTTGGTAATTGGTAGCGCCTCCACCTGTACGGGATTCCGCTGTGTGGAATTAACCTGTTACAGGAACCCCATGCAATAAAACACACTTGTACAAGTATAACCGTTTTACTACACAGAAGAATACAAAACGTACAAGCCTTGCAGGGCCGTGCCCCTTCACCGTGCTTTCCCAACACCATGTCCACCATGTCAGCCCACCCCAAAGTGTCAGACAGCACTGCCCCACTAAAGTGTGATCCCACACCCGGGCGCGCTGTGGAAGATAGGATCCACTGATCCAGCGATGAAAGCGATGAGTTCGCCTCCGCGTTGGGTGGGTCCCGCGTGGATGGTACCACCATATGCAATGTCTCTTTGTAGTAGCAGGTGTCTGGTCCCAGAGCACCTGAGGCCAGGATGCAGCCGTGTCCTGGCTTTGTCCCTATGCTTAGGTACTACAGGGGCAGTGTCCCTATCTATGGGCCTGTCTCTGCAGCAACCACAAGCTACACAGGGAGTCTGGGCCTAGCTGGGGCCTCTGGCCTAGTGCAGATGCCACAGACACCTGCACACATACACCCTACCCTATATGCGTCTCAGGTCCGACTGGCGAGTCTCCTGCGCATGCGCAACATTTCCAACATGGCGGCGCCCTTCCCGGCGTCCCGCCAAGGAAAGCCGGCGACCCAGTCGCCCCTCCAACTGCCCACAATACACCTGTACTCTCCCGACACTCGCCGGAAGCGCGCGCTCTCTGCTGCAACCTCCTGAGCCAGACGCTCTCCTCCCCGCTGCCGCTACGGGGCTGTGTGACGTCACGTGACCTGTGGCGTCATTTGACATCACGTTACCATGGCCACCGGGACGTCGCATGAATGACGCCGCATTGCCATGGTCACGCGTCCTGAAGCCGGCTGAATCTCGGTAAGTAGAGGTTGCAGAGGCCTCGCACGGTGCCCCGGTATTAAATTTAAATGGTTCGGGGATGAGCGCAGGACGTCTGCAACCGCCTGCGCTCCCACCAAAAAAAAACCTTGCGCCCCCCAGTTTGCGCACCGGTGGTATAAACCATATATGATCTATAGGTAACAAGATGCCCAAATGTACGTAGGATTAACGTGACGTCACCTGTCACCCGGCCCTCTAGCTGTGGTAACACTTCTGCTAGTGGTAAGGTGTTGGTAGTTTGGCCGGTGCGTGACGTCACGTGGGCGGTGAGCATGCCGTGTCGGGGGCGGGGCGTTGAGAATGCCGTGCCGGGGGCGGGGCGTTGAGAATGCCGTGCCGGGGGCGGGGAGAATGACGTGCGGGGGGCGGAGCTGGCAGTGCCGGCGCTCTGTGATGGCCGCGGCGGTATCGGGTGCAGTGAGAGTGTGAGGCGGACAGCAGCACAGGAGGAGCAAGGGGCGGCCCGGGGAGGGGAGCCTGTGGACGGGATACCCGCCCCCGGTAAGTACCGTGCTGCAGCGGGTTCCGAGGACGTGGCGCAGGGTGCGGGGGAGATGTGTGAGGCCTGCGGGGAGTGGAGGAGGAGAGGCTGATCTCTGGCCTGGGAGATAGTCACTGGAGCCTCTCGCACTCTCCTTTCTCACATCCTCAGTTTGCCCTCCCATCCCAGCTGTCTGTGTCCTCTGTCTGTCTCTCTGCCGCAGCTCGTACCTGCAATGTCTCTCTGTGCTGCAAACTAAGCGAGTCCTGACTCCCTTTCTGTGACTGTCATCCCTCAGTGATTATCTGCGGTCCTCTGCCTGTTACTAGTTCACTCGTATTTATCTCTCTGATTACAGGGTAGCTTCTGTCCTCTTATCTTTCTCCTCCTCACTGTGACTGTCTGTCTTTCTCCCCTCTTTTGTGCGCGCTGTGATGCTCTCTGGCCCCCTTGTGTGCGCTGTGACGCTCTCTGGCTCTCTTTTTGTGCGCGCTGTAACGCTCTCTGGCTCTCTTTTTGTGCGCGCTGTGACGCTCTCTGGCTCTCTTTTTGTGCGCGCTGTGACGCTCTCTGGCTCTCTTTTTGTGCGCGCTGTGACGCTCTCTGGCTCTCTTTTTGTGCGCGCTGTGACGCGCTCTGGCTCTCTTTTTGTGCGCGCTGTGACGCTCTCTGGCTCTCTTTTTGTGCGCGCTGTGACGCTCTCTGGCTCTCTTTTTGTGCGCGCCGTGACGCGCTCTGGCTCTCTTTTTGTGCGCGCTGTGACGCTCTCTGGCTCTCTTTTTGTGCGCGCTGTGACGCCCTCTGGCTCTCTTTTTGTGCGCGCTGTGACGCTCTCTGGCTTTCTTTTTGTGCGCGCTGTGACGCGCTCTGGCTCTCTTTTTGTGCGCGCTGTGACGCTCTCTGGCTCTCTTTGGGCAGAGCCGCCCCTTCTCATCCCCTCACGGAACCCCAGGGCAGGGCTGCAGTCCCTTCTCATCCTCTCACGGGGCCACAGAACCCTGGTTGGGAAACACTGAGATACAGTGTATAAACTACAGCTTTTAAAAAGTTCTATATACATACTGCTAAAGGAAACATGGGTGAAACTAAGAATGTAGTTTGTGAAAAGTTTAAAGCAAATAGTAATAATACCCATAAATTAATAAAACAATTATACGAACCTGTAAGACTTCATATCTACGGAGTCTTAGAAATGTGCCAACTATACAGTCTGGTGCTAATAATGGGGATAATGGGGTTAATGTCCAAAGGCTAAGAAAAGCTAAGGACCATCTGTGACGGGAGGGGGTAACCAGGCTAGCTAATAAAGGTTAAGCCCGCTGGTTACCCCTGAACCCGGGGGGTCCCTGGTACCTCTGTAAGCCAGGGACCAGGGATAATACATGCTGGAAAATAAAATTACCCTGTTTTTTCCTATTTCATGTTCCCTTAGCCCTAGAACTCTGAAATTTCTTGCGTGTCAGTTTTAGGGGGGATATTTGGGTGGAAATACAATTATTTTGGTTGCAGGAGTTGGGGGGCCAAAGTTGCTGGTAGTCGTTAGGCTTCCCTGTGTCCCCAGACTCCTGGATTTCGAGTCCAAATATCCCCAAGTTATTTTCCTTATAAGTATAAGGTCCCCCAAAATATATTCTGTAATGAAGTGTACTTTATATCGTGTTTTGCGTTTACTTTAAGGCTCTATACAGACAGCCCAGGCATATGGTTAAGATACCAGCTTGTTTGGATAGAGTCCATAGATGGAGGAGACGGGATGTTGAGAGGTGTCGGGGTGCTAAGTGGACGGGGCAGGGCGGAGTACTGGTTCTGGAGAACAGAGACCCCTTGGGGGGTAACCTTCTGGTCTGCTGGACGCAGTGGCGCCTGCCCAGTGGGAGGCAATGGGCTGGCTAAGGAAAATATGGTGATCGTAGGGGCTTTTCCTATTGACCAGAACATATGTCCCGCCCATGGGGCGTCCTGAGCCAGTTCAACACGCCCCCGTGCCTCTGAGCTCATCAGCCAGATGAGCCTGGCTCTGATTGGCTGCTGAGAATAATCCCACGCTCTGAGTGGCTGAAAGGCTTTGTCCATGTTAAAACATAAGGAATAGTAGTCTCTAAAAGGGGCTGCTGCAGATCAGAGCTCTCTCTCCCCCTCTCTCTCTCTGTGTCTTTTCAGGCTTGTAGATAGTCTTGGGACTGGTCCAGTGAAGTGCAGGTAAGGTTCCCAGGGGCATTGCGAAGCCAGGGAATTCCTAGCCAAGCTGAGGACTGGTTCTGAGGAGTGAAGTTACCTGTTCCAGGCGTATTCCAGCTCTGTGGAGTGAACAAGGTCAGGCTGTGCTGAAGCAGGTGCCTTGCACCTAGGAAAGCCTAGTTTTTACCCCCAGACCCAAAGTAAGTGTGTATAAATTCTGTATTTTGTATTTCTGTGTGTTTCCGAGGTCTTATCCGAATAAACCTCATTTTATTTCATTACTGTGTTTTGCCTATTGACTGATCCCTTAAATATAAATGGTGTTAAAAGTCCTGTGCTATCGTGACACCATCTGTCCCCGAGTGACCAACAAATAGCAGTGGTCAAACAGTTTGATGTAAAAGCTGAAACGCTGCATGAATAGCTCTGAACTGGCCCATTGTCCAACAAGATGCCATCTAAGAAAGAGAAAGGTGTGCAGAGATGTGCTGTGTGTCCGTGAGAAGTGTGAGTGTTTCACCTAGCAGCTGCAACGCTGCCCATTCCTGTAACCCAAGATAACAAAGAAACAAACCAAAGGAAGAACCTGGAGTTGTTCTTACACAACCCTAATACCTTAGTACTGTATTAGGACACCAAATAACAGACAACCGCTTTGTACAGAAACACAAATAATTTAAATTGGCATTTATAGAGCCCATTGAGAAAATTAATATCAGAGGCCTATTCTCTATTACATTCTGTCATTGCACTTATCTACCTCTGTCTGTCTTCTCTTCTTTCAAGCTAAGTGAATGCATACAATTGCCTATTTCCCTCTTCAGCATCATTAGATGGTTGCTCAGACTTCTTTTTTCTGTCTGGGCTCAGGCTCAGCTGATTATAAAAATCCCTGTCCGTACCTCCAGGCTACTTAATAGAATAACATTAGCAGAGCATTGCCTGGCAAGCTTAACGTTAGCAGGGTATTTCTATGTAAGCTTAGCGTTAGGCCTTGCCCACGCTGCCTGCTACAGCGTCCGCTGTGGCGGACGCTGCGCTCACCAGAGCCCTCCCCGCAATGGCGCCGGGCCCGCTGCGAGGGGGGGCCGCAGCGCTCGCGCGAGAGCTACTCCTGCTCTCAATAGAATTGAGAGCAGGAACTCGCGTCGAGCGGCTAGGCACGCCCCCCGGCGGTTCAGCCAATGAGGGCGAACCTGCCGGGTGACGTCATGGCCGCGCCCCATCACTCCTCCGCCACGCCCCCCCCGGTCTCTGCTCCTGCAGTGAGCTGCAGACCGGGGAATCGCCGGAACGCGCAGCCAAAAGCGCGGCCGCGCATTACAGCGCCGTGACCGGGGCCTTAGCCTTAGCAGGGCATTGCTAGGCAAGCTTAATGTTAGCAGGGCATTGCTAGGTAAGCTTACTGTTAGCAGGGCATTGCTAAGCAAGCCTAACGTTAGCAGGGCATTGCTAGGCAAGCTTAGCATTAGCAGGGCATTACTAGGCAAGCTTAAATTTAGCAAGGCATTGGTAGGCAAGGTTAACGTTAGCCGGGCATTTCTTGGCAAGCTTAAATTTAGCAAGGCATTGCTAGGCAAGCTTAAATTTAGCAAGGCATTGCTAGGCAAGCTTAACATTAGCAGGGCATTGCTAGGCAAGCTTAACGTTAGCAGGGCATTGCTAGGCAAGCTTAAATTTAGCAAGGCATTGCTAGGCAAGCTTAAAGTTAGCAGGGCATTGTTAGGCAAGCTTAACGTTAGCAGGGCATTGCTATGTGTGTGTGTGTGTGTGTGTGTGTGTGTGTGTGTGGACCGTGTGGGAGGGGGGGGTGGGAGGAGCAGCACGGAGAGCGAGCAGCAGAGGGCAGACCCCCGCTGCAGCCCTCCGCTCAAACCATGCCCTCCCTCCTCAAATCCCGCTCCCTACGGACCGCAGGTAGCGGTCAATTGCCTCTCAACGCGCCACCTGCATGCAGTGCGGACGCGCTAACTGAGGCAGCGGGGCCTCGGCCTTAGAAATCACGTGGTCACATTGTGTCACTTGATGGAAATGAAAGGCCCTTCTCTTCTGTTGACATTGCACTCACCAGTCCTGGAGAGGGGTGAATCTGATCTCTCCTACAAATTGAGCAATCCTGCTATGATGTTGCTGCAACATCAACAGTGCACCGGTGTGCCAGCCCTTGGAGGGAATGTAAAGGTTCATAATCCTCTTATTCAAATGTACTCTGTATTGTTTGAGATACATGCTTGTCTGAATAAGTGATTCTTGTCGCTATTTTTGTCCCGGCATTTCAACACCTATACATAATAATTTTATGGGTTAACAATTTTTCTTTTTTGGGGGGACTTTTTACACTTTTTTTTTTGTCTTTCTGGCCATTGAATGCCAAAGCAAGAATTTTCATTTCAAATAGCATTGTTGGAGCCAGATTTTTGGATTACATCTACCTGTTTTTGCCAATTTGCTGCCATTGTTCTTGTTAAATTAAAAAAAAATGTAACAAACGGCGTTAAAGTAACGACCCAAAAGCAAATCGGTCACTTAAGGCTAGGTCCATAGTAGGCGCGTGACGTCACGCGTGCCTGTACTTGAAGTAATCTGTGGCCTACGGGGTTGCGTGATGGGGGCGTGCCAGTGACGACACGAGCGGTTCACCCTCATTGGCTGAACCGCGCACGTGACCCGGCCGTAACGCGGGAAATTCAAACAAATTTGTCTCGCCACGCATCTGCCGCCTTGGCGCTCTCGTGCACACGCTGTCTATGGACATGAGCATTTCCTTCCTGCCTTTTTTTGTTTTCGGCGCGAGCGACATCGCTTGCGCCGCAGCTCTTACTATGGCCGCAGCCTAAGGGTCTCTCACTACCAATACTTCACCAACTTATGTTTCATAGCAGAACAAGAATCCGTCCGTTATGAAACCAATAACGGATAATAATAGCATGTTCTTTTATAGCGCTGTTAGTTTTACGCAGCGCTTTACGGAGACATTTTGCAGGCACAGGCCCCTGCCCTGTGTGGCTTACAATCTATGTTTTTGGTGCCTGAGGCACAGGGAGGTATAGTGACTTGCCCAAGGTCACAAGGAGCCGCCACCAGGAATTGAACCAGGTTCCCCTGCTTCAAACTCAGTGCAAGTGAGTGTCTTTACTCACTGAGCCGCTCCTTCTCCCTAATAGACACTGTATCCCTTTGCTGCCACAGGGGCCAGCAACGCATTTTGCTAACTCCAACCCTCTGGCTGCAAAGGGGTTAGGTATGTGAAAGACTGGACCAGTATCCTCACTGTGAGGGTCCCGTCCATAGCACTTTCCTAAAGTTTTGAAGCTGCAATGTTCGCTTTATTAAAAGTGCAGTAAAGTGACATGGATTACCAACCATCTGTTCAGTTCTTTGTTGATTTACAGTAAGACTTTTAATAAGTTTACAGCCTATACTGTCGCACAGCGGTGGGCAACTGCAGTCCTCAAGGGCCACCTACAGGTCAGGTTGGATAACCCTGCTTCAGCACAGGTGGCTGAGTCAGACTGAGCCACTGATTGAGCCACTTGGGCTGAAGCAGGGATATCCTGAAAAGCTGACCTGTAGGTGGCCCTTGAGGAATGGATTTGCCCTCCTCTGCTGCAGCACATACTATAATCTATAGCAGAACAGCGGCTTAACTGCCACAGTTGTTTTGACTGTAGACCGATGACTATCCGTTATGAATAAAGAACATATGATGCAGTTAATTTCTAATAAACAATGGTCAATGACAAAATATTTCTCATTGCGCCTGTGCACAAGTAACAGTTTTCCTGGCCCGGTACATTACCTGTGGAAGGACTTTCACTCCATAGGCTTGTCTTGCCACATTATGATACTAATGTTTTGCTAATCATGCTACATAAATAATTGGGTGTAATAAAGTCATCCAAGCTCACTAGTTCTGATTTTGATCATTTAAAGCCGTAACTCCCCTCTCAAAATCAATGTATCTTATATGAACCATTGGGAGCTCCCGATTGCCGACATATGTAACTGTCTTTATTTTTGCCAGGACAAAACAAAGATAAGTGCAACATCATCACTTTCTCTTGGCGGACCCCAGTGGCCATTCTTGTTTCCCCCGGACACAAATTCTTGTAGAGTAATTTCAAAAATACATATTTTGGAGACCGATGGGTCCTCTTAGGTTGGTGTGCCGAAGTAAAGGGGGAAAAAAATATAGATAAGAATAATTCAAATCTCTGCTCTGAAAGCCCAATGTAGAAAAATAAGTAATATAAAAATCCAAATGTCTGCACCAAGGACTGTAGCACCCTGAGAGGTTCCTGCTGTGTATGTTGCCTGGGTACTGAGTACACTACAGTACCCAGGCACATAAGGTTCCAAAGGGTGTGGGGGGGTAAGTGGGTGTGTGTTTAAAACAAACCACAGCAAAGGACCACAAGCAGCAGGGATAGCTGTTTAAATCAATACCATTTTCTTCTGAATCATGGAGGTCTTCTGTTTTTGTGCTACACTGCAGCAATTACGCCATTAGATTTTTAAGGCTAACCCCGTGTGTCCTTTGGGTTTAATATATCGCTGTGCGTATATATTTATTATGTAATGATGAACACGTCTACACACTGCTCTGTATTTAACAGCTTTGTTACTGGCTTTTGTAAAGATTATTAAGTTGAATTTTTATACAAAGAATATCCGAATCAATTGCGATGTCATCTTACATGGAGTAGTTTGACTAGGTGTTCGTTGAAAATAATGCGGCCGGCATACGTTTATAGGGTTCCATGTTTAATTGGGTAAGGAGTGACACACTGTGCTCATTTGCATGTCATTACCCAGAATCCCTGGCTGCAGTGGAAGCACTGTTTGCTAAGAGATAATGGGGAAAGACTGGGTTGCAGACCAGTCTGCGACATGCAAATGCACCACAAGTGGTATTTTTATTTACTGTACAATATATGAATAATCTCCAAGTTGTGCATACATTTATTACCGAGACCCCATTCCTGCTCTCCTCCTTGGTGCACCCCCCCCCCACTCCTCACCTTGCGCGGCATCAAATTATGCCGCAGGGTCACGTTACGTCACGTGACCCGCCGCATTGCCATGATAACGTGTCCTGGAGCCGGTTGAACCTCGGTAAGTAGAAGTTGCAGAGTCCTCGCGCGGTCCCCCGGCATTTAATTTAAATGCCTAGGGGGAGAGCGCGGGACCTCTGCAACTGCCCGTGCCCCCCAGTTTGCGCATCGCTGACCTACACGTCACAAAACACTCCAAAGCGCTAACTCCCCTCAGGCATGTAAAAAGATGAAAACATTAATTATGTGATGAATCTAGTGAGTGCCCATTCACGTGGTGGAAATGAAGTTCGAGCGTTTTCAGATAATAATCATGTCTGGATCAGTGGTGGATGGAACAGGAACTCTCCAGATCATACAACAAAAAGAAGAGGTAGGATAGTGTAACACAATTTTATAATTAAAACTTAAATGAGCAGAGAGCCCATTCAACTCGCATGCTCCGGGTAATCACAAGCGTTTAGACCACTCTGTGTCTGACTGTGTCAGCGTCCTGCTGGTGCTCAGCTGATTCCAGTCTTCCTCGTGCGTCTCCCGGGTTCACCGGCGGATGACCTCACAATGACGTGTCAGCCAATAGGAGACTCCGCTTCTCTGCTTCTTTGATGCAGGCAGCACTTATAATACTTGCAAATCTCAGGGACCACCCTACGCGTTTCGTTCAGGTCACTGAACTTCCTCAGGGGTGCAATGATAGTCTTTAGGGCACAGATACCATATAAATAGTCCCAAATGTCGACGTCATGGCGTAAAAGGGGCGGTACAAAACATCTACAATTGACGAATAAACTTGCAACAAAAAACATATACATACATATGCTGGGCTCGACAATATATAAAAAATGCCACTCGCCTGGGGAAAAAAAGGCACGCGGGAGAAGAGGGTCATGTAAGCAGGGGCTCTAGATGGCGGGCGACAATGGCAGGAGAGCATTGAAATCCATGTGAGCAGCAGCAGGAGAAAAGCCGGGTGGGAGCGTGCCCCTGCGGTCTGACCCAGAAGTCTTCAGTAACTTTACTGAAGACTTCCGGGTCGGATAGCAGGAGCGCGCTACTACCCGGCTTTTCTCCTGCTCGCATGGATTTAAATGCCTCTTCCGTCGCCCGCCATCTAGAGCTCCTGCTGACTTGGTGATCTGTCGCCGCCGCCAGCTTCTTCTGCTCTCGTCTTCAGCCGCCTCGGCAGCTGACACACCAGGCGAGGGGGCGAGTGGATTTGTCGAGCACTGTACATATGTAACGAGACTAAATTACATAAAGAGAGCAGTGATGTGTGTTGGATAGCAATGAATACTCCTAGGGGAGAAACAAACAGCTAACACACAGATATAAATGCAGATGTAAATGCATATAATGAGGTAAGACACCACACAATCAGAAAGATACTAAAGGGTGAAATACTAAAACTCACAGTATAAAATATAAATATATAACAGTGAACACAGAAAAAATTGGAAAAAATTAGATCAAAAGGAATTTAGATCTATATCAATGTTATACAAGCATATAGCAAATAGATCACTTGTGAGCACATTCACATGTCTTGGACAGGTCTGCAAACCTGCTTTTCGCCATTATCACCTAGCATACAGTGCTTCCACTGCAGCAAGGGATTCTGGGAAATGACATGCAAATGAGCACACAATGTCACCCTTTGCCTCAAATCCATGTTTACATAAGCCCTTATAAGCGTAGGCTCGCTGCATTACACAGCTT
Organism: Ascaphus truei; assembly: GCA_036426205.1. Taxonomy (NCBI): domain Eukaryota; kingdom Metazoa; phylum Chordata; class Amphibia; order Anura; family Ascaphidae; genus Ascaphus; species Ascaphus truei. The sequence continues at coordinate 56,149,595 of CM071568.1, read as the reverse complement.
TCAGCACATCCTGGGGTTTGATGCATAGCCAGTAAACCATATGCATCAAAACCCAGGCTGTGCTGAAAGCTGTGTAATGCAGCGTGCATACGTTTATAAGGGTTCCATGTAAACATGGATTTGAGGCAACAGGTGATCTTGTGTGCTCATTTGCATGTTGTTTCCCAGAATCCCTTGCTGCAGGGTTGCAGACCTGTTGGGGCCAGTGGTTATGTACCATATGTCCTCATTGCTTCCTGAGCACCTGTAACATATTGGCAAGCAATGGTTTGCCATAACCTGTGATAGTAAATTGGGTGCGCACCATTGCAGATCCTGTACTGTATTTTGCTCTCAATGGTATGTGTTGCTCTGCACTCGTTACTATTTTTGGGGGTTAGAATTGTTGCAGTCATTTAAATCTGCATCTCTGCATAATCCACTACAAATAAGTTATTAGTATTTAGCTTTTGTGAAATTAGAAACTCGTTTTGCCCTTCCCCCAAAGATTTTTCAGCTTGATAGGACAGTCTACAGTATTTTTACTGTTTGAAATTGGTCACATTTGTTTGCCTTCCAAGATAAAGAAATTCTTGTCAGTGTTTTTTATGTTAACATGTAGCCTTGGGTATGTTATTACATATCTGCATAGCAGAGAAAGCTTAGCTGCTTTCCTAGAAACCGATGGTTAGAGGAATGAACAAGAACATGTTCTGAAAACTCTGTACAGTACACTAAAATTGTATCTGTGAAGAACTCCAGTGTTGCTCCACTAAAAGGTGTCAGAACCGACAATGATATAAAAATAACACACTTCTTGTAATGGTGATGGCACAGGGCCTCTCCATTATAGTGTCAGTGGCATTGACAAATGGAAGCTGCAAAAAAACACCACAAATTGTTCTCAAACACAATCCGCATTGCGCGCACAGTCTGAATTGCACTACAGATTTAACTTCACTTCTGGACGAACCAGCATCACATTGCAGAGCAGTTTAGTGCTTCTCTTTGCATTCATATAAAATGAGTGGCCGACATTTGATTTGTTAACGAGATTCCCAAATGAATCGCTAGTAATGCTGCTTTAAAGGTCTCTACCCAATCTCGCTTACTGTAACCGTTTAATGAATGGTTCTTATCAAGAAAAGTAAACACGAGTGTCTAGGAATTCACATAATCTATGTAGCACACCAGTTTCGTATCTACGCAAGATAATATCATGGCTTTATGAGCGCATACTAAATTCCCTTTCCCTAATAAAAATATGGAAGTACTAAAGTTGGATACCGCTGAAGAAAATATGGATTGGTGCCAATCCTTACTAGAAAGACAGCAGGACTCTAAAATAAATATTAACTGGGGACTACACGAACGCATTCAGTGGAAAGTTGGTGATCTCCTGCCTTGTGGTAACTAGTGATCTATTGGGATTTTATTAAAGAAGTAATGCCTGTATTTCAGAATTATTGTTTTTTTTTTACCTGTCGTCCTTATACACCTCCTTGTCATCTGATTTGAATTTGTTGGCAAATTATGCACACACGCCTCTAATTGTGGGCTTGTTACCTTGAGCTTTCCAAATGGTTTGTTTTTAAATAAAACATGACAGAAAGCAAAGTGCAATTAACGTTAAGCGGATTGATACTCTCAAATATACCTAGGGTTTTCTACAAAGGTATGGGAAGGAAGCATATTTTTGATAAAAGTGCAAGAACTAGAGGTTGTGCTCGGAGGGTGGGGCCTCGGGGGCGTGCGAGGAAGTACTTAACAGAAAGGGTGAGGGATTCATGGTATAGCCACGCAATAGAGTTAGAGATTAATACAGCAAGGGAACGAAAAAATGCCGGGTGGTGACACAAGGCCTATCCACAGTATGCAAACGCCGAGGATCAAATTGTGTCTGAGGTTTTCCAACAGATGGCAAATGTGCAGACGAGGTGGGCCAAGTGGGTTTTTATCTGCCAACAGATTCTGTGTTTATGAAAATATTTCTTTCTTTATTGCTGGGGGTGAACATGTTTGTAAGGTAATGGTAAATATTTTCTACTCAGTCGGATCAAAATAGAACACATTTTGATATATTAACTTGAAAAGGGATTACCACGCTCAGCCGCTGCAGGGTTTATTAAATTACTTTTCTACTACGTGTAGATTGCCATGTAATGAACAATGGGTATTTGTACTTTTGAAAGGTGTTTGTAGATCTGCAGAGCACTTCCCAGGAGTATACTTTATATAGAAGTTCATAGTTTAATAAAACACATCTTTCATGTTGGTCAGCTGTTCATTGTGCTGTGATATGGATTTAAGTTTTCATCATTGAGATGGTGGTAAGCTTAGAGGCGCTGAACAGACACATAATGCTTGTCTTACAGTATTGGAAAGTTGGCATTCCTTCGTATGACAGTGTTCTGAAAAGGAGTATAGCTAGAGTTGTTTTAGTACTTGAATGTGATGAAAAACTGCGAGCTCATGGATGGGATTCAAGTCAACCTCTTTTCTACCCCACTTACTCCTTTTACATGGCATTTTCAGAGTTACTGCAACACTTCTGATTCACCTTGAATGGAGCTCTTGGTAATATATTGCAGTGATGTAAAATCCATATGTAAGCTGTAAAAAATAACGTGTGTACAAAAAACAACAAATTCTGCTTAGTCAACTAAAGAGCTACAGGAACCATAAACCACATTATAATGCGCTATATAAGACATGTGGTTGTGCTCTAGGTTTAAAAATACAAATAGCTACACCGTACAAAAGAGAACCTAAACACAGCACTCCTTTTTTCCAAAAGTCTATCATCAATTAACTATACATTCCCTAAAGTACATGTAGCCATGTATTCTTTTTGGCTACTAATCTGCCCTGCCTAACACACAAGCCCTGGTACCAGCACAGGCAGTGTTAGGGTTAATCTGGGTTTCCCCTGCAGTAAGCAGCTCCCTTGAGTGACAGGGAGGGGGGGGGGGGTTAGGCCTGTGTACTGCTCAATCAGGAGGGTGACCTTGGACCCTCCCCCGGGGTAATTAAGAGGCTGCACAGCCACATTTTGTCGGTTCTCTCCCCTGAGAGAGAGTGTGTTGAGTGTGTTGTCAGGACTCTGACCACCTTCCATCCCCTCCCTTAGGGGAGTTGGACAACTACCTCCTATTCCACCAGGGAATAGGGGAAGAGCAAGGATTGACTCTTGGGCCTCGGGCCTGGGGGTTGGTTCCAGGGATCATCTGGAGGAAAGACAAGAAGTTAATCAGTTTAAGGCTGTATTCTGAGTGAGAAGAATAAAGCCGTTCCTGTTTATTATATACTCCGGCCTCAGACGGCAATTAATCAGGGGGAGTATTAGAAGAGGGTTCTCCTGCAGGGATTGCATCCAGTACTACTGGAGCCTGCTAGAGATGAAGGAGCCGCACCAGTGAGAGAGAACCAACCATCACCCCAAAAGCCTGTCCTGTCTTCCCCACTAACAACGGCGGAAACTTAGCGCTTCTGTGAGCCAGCAGCTAACCAGCACAACACACCGTGTAATAGCGAGATCTCCCAGAGGGTGGGGGAAAACCTGTTGCATACATAAAAACACAAACAATATCCATCCCTCAGTCACAGAACATATCCAACATTTAATGTATTCATGTATTGTCATCATTCCTCTGTGCCCAGGACATACTTGAAAACGAGAGGTAACTCTCAATGTATTATTTCCTGGTAAAACATTTTTATAAATGTAACGGATTTTCTGGCCTGGCCTGACCCACCCAATCTCACATTGGCCCCTGTGGTCTAACCAGTCCCATTACAGTGTAGTGTCTGGTGGTGCACCTGTTGGCAACAGGATTCCTGAGTCTCCGGGATTGCCAACCCAGACAGGCAGCTGAGGTAGTGTGCATGGGTCCTACCTATATCCAGTGCAGCGCCTCCACCTCAGGATCCCTGCGTCCGCAAGGGGATGGTTCTGATGAGGAACTCCTTCTTGGTGATGCCTTCCCCTGCTGAGTAATTCCAGACTCACACAGTGAAGTGTCTTTATTCAAGGTCATCTTTATTGGCATGGTGGTATGGGCCAGCTGCCCCTCACAGCTATCAGCTTAGCCGCTCATTCCTTTGCTGCACTCCATCTAGAAAGTTCCTCCTTCTCCAAATGGAGTTGCTTTCCACCTCTCCCCTTAGGGGGATTCAACAGCTTCTCTCTCTCTCTGCTCAGAGCTGCACAGACTCACAGCTAGCATGAGACTACTGCAACACTGTTGCAGACCTTCACGTGCCTCTCACTGAACAGAGGCAGCACAACACAGGAAACTGAACCACTAACTTTAGGCAGTGCTGTGTCTTGTATCACCTCAGGAACAGGCACATCTCTGATGTCACTAAGGGTGGACACCAAGCATGTTGTCACTTCCTTTGGGACATATGACACCTCACCAGGGTTTGAGGGCAAACCTCCATGATGACTACTGGCAATCCTGCATACTTACCAGGTTTACTGCCAGCATGAGAAAGAGATATGTACACCAATTTTACACATGGCTACATAAATAAAGAAATCAGAGAGACTGGTCAAATAAGACCATACATGAACATGAGATTTAAACTCCTAGCCCAGCTCACAGAGTAACCTCAAGTGGGGAAAAAGCTACCACAAGTAACCAGTCCGGAAAAAGTTACAAAAAATATATACAGCATAACAGAAATATGTATTAATGCATGGTGGAAATACAGTAGAAAATACCCCAAACAATCAGTAGGAAATCAAAATGCAACGTGAAAAAAATATATAAAACAAGGTCCAATAAATAAATCAAAGGAAATTGTCCCAGATAATACCAAAAGAAGAGTCAAAAGGGTTTAACTAAATTACCCTTTTTCAAGAGAATGTATAGGTATTTCACTGTGTATTTTTGTCATATTGGATGTAGCTTTGGGCTTTTCTGTCTTTTGTTGTATACAAAAGAGTCCACAGGAACCAAGATACTGAAATAACCGTACACAATAAAGAGTTCTCATCAATCAGACTTCAAGGATATTGCCAGGCCGGTATGGAGTTCCTTATAATGGCATCTCGACACGATGGAAGGAGTGAGCACCGAAAAGTCCCACTACGCGTTTCACGGTTCAGCTTCTTTCACGAGCTAACTTTAATAACGACGAGTATGAAGTTTATATACTTTTCATGGCATCTGACCTTATGCTGCTTCCAGTGTAGCTGGCCTATAGGACCGCCCACCCAACTGCCATCACGTCATACATAGGATCAAGACAAATGTAAGCACATTTAGAAGAACTGATTATATACATACAGAACTTTTATATTATATGAACATGGAAATACCCAAAGATTAATTTAAATCAGATGGCATAAATACCAGTCGCGCTATCCATTTGCAATAAACTCTTCTCAATCTTCTCCTCTTGTTCCCAAAACAACTATCAATTGCAAAGGCGGTAAGCAAAGAGCAGTCCGACTGGGGACATTGATAGAAATGTTTTGCCATGGTTGTAATCATGCTTCTAAGGCCGCGGGCATGGTCAGCGCTGAGGCTGCGGACTTACCCCCGGCACCATGTATGAGGGCGGCTTTAGGATGCGCTTCCACTGGCGTGCGGAGGAGACGGCGCATTTTAAGTTTTGGCACTGAGGGGAGCGGAGGGCCGGTCACGTGAGCGGTTCGCCCAATGAGGGCGAACCAGCTCCATGACGTCACTGGCCCGCCCCCAGACACGCCACTGGACGGCGCTCGCACTAATGCCAGGGAAAGCATCTGCTTTCCCTCAGCCTCTGCACGGCTGCAGTCTCTATGGACTCAGCCTAAGTCTTGTGCATTTTTAATATTGCGGTTATGTTTTAAAACGCGGAATATTACTTCTTGTGTGGTCATACCCATGTATCTTTTTGCAAGGGAAGGTAAGATAATTAATTACTCCTTTGCTCTTACCGTACATGTGAAAAACACACGTATAAAAAAACTTTTACTAGCAGAAAGTCTTGGTAATCTTCATGTAGCGACGAGTGCTGATAGAGATAGAGATATATGTTCTATCCTTCTCGGAAAGAAATGTCTTACAACTCGGTGGAATATAATAACTGCACCAGCATATCACGTAGATGGGGTCAATAAGACCAATAAAAGAGCACCCAATCACCCAGGACTATCCATAAATCGTCATCTAAGACGGGTGCGCAAACATCTTGAGCTGCGCCCCCTGCCCGGGAGCCGCAGCGTTTGCGCCCCCCTCTCCCATTGACACGGCGTCAAATTTCGTCGCGGGTTATGTAATGTCACGTGACCCCGCTGCGCGTGACAGCCAGCCTGTCCGCTCTGTTGAGTAATAAACAAAGGTGGCAACATGTCTTCATTCTGTATTAAACATTTCTTTTTAGTTCTGTCGGTAGGCAATAATCCTGCACGGTCAATAGTTTGTACAGTATTGAGAGTTTCCTTGACATGGGTTTTTTCATAGCCTCGAGCTATGAATCTTGAGGCCAGTTCTTTAGCACTGATCTCAAATGTCTCATCGGTGGAACAAATCCTTTTTAATCTAAGAAATTGTCCCTTTGGGATACATTTTTTAAGGAATCTGGGATGATTACTATCGTCCCTAAGGTATGTGTTTCTCGCATTAGACTTTCTGTAAATGTCGGTGTGTATGTTACCGTTAATGTTAATGTACAGCATTAAATCTAAATAATAAATATGATTTATATTTTGTGCATACGTGAAAGTGAGATTATAGTCATTAATATTTAATGTGTGAATGAAAGTTTAAGTGAGTAGATCACACTCCCAAATGAATAGAAGATCTATATACCTTCTATAAAATGTGATGTGTTGTCTGAAGGGATTGTGGTCACTGTAAATAAAAATAGATTCCCACAACCCCATAAATAAATTTGCGTAAGAGGGTGCATCAGAAGTGACCATAGCTGTGCTCGTGGTTTGTAGATAAAATTGTGAATCAAAACTAAAGTAATTGTTTGAGTAAAAAAGTGATTCTAACAAAAAAGTGCACAGTGCAGGTGCTAAGTGAGAAAGATGTCGGTTGGATCTCTTTTTAACTTGCGGTAAGAAAGAGGATCATTCAGTTGTCTGAGCTCCGCCTCTTTATATTGCGCAGAGGACTGTATCACAATCGCACTGCCCTTATCAGCTTTTTTTATGACGCTATATATACCTTTTAAGACAGGACCGGGGGGAGCAACGTACTGTGAGTAAAGCGGCGGAGTGGTTCAGTGAGTAAAGACACTGACTGACACTAAGTTTGAAGCAGGGGAACCTGGTTCAATTCCCGGTGTCGGCTCCTTGTGACCTTGGGCAAGTCACTTTATCTCCCTGTGCCTCAGACACCAAAAACATAGATTGTAAGCTACACAGGGCAGGGACCTGTGCCTATAAAATGTCTCTGTAAAACTAGCAGCGCTATACAAGAACATGCTATTATTCTTATTATGTGCAGCTGATCTCTGCTTTCTACCGCCAGTGTGGTCACGGCACCTGTTTTTACAACACGGAACATGGGGGAAAGTGTTTGGTCACTCAACGGAGGTCTCTCCACTACACACGGAGAGAACTCTAGGGTTTACTGAGCCAGCATTGCTCCTCCCCCCACAGTTATCTACACTATTCAGTTCATACTGATCTTGCAGGCTGCCACATCACTCCACAACTACTTGGCTGACATATGCTCTACTTTACAAAGCGCCTGATTACTCAAGGTTCCTTGGTTTCTTCATTACTGGACTTTATTGTTACATAGATTTGATTGACTTCATGCGTTGACTATGTTCACAAATGTTTTTGCAGCACCACTGGGGACCACTGTCCTATTTTTTTCTCTGGTGTTAAGATCTAGTTAATGGGGTTATGACATGCAGTGTTCCAATGTGACACTAAGAGAATGGAGAATACCGTCTGTTGATTTTGTTTGGGAGTGCTGTTTAAAAGAACCCGAATGGACATCGGGGTTTTTATGGTTGAGCTTTCAAGGGGGTCAAAGAGATGCTAAGTCAGTGCTGTTTGCAGTAGTTAAGACCCAGAGGAGCAGAAGTGCATTTTTCTTCCCTACTGTAAGATGTGTGCAGAGGTATGCAAATGGAAACTGTTTTAGGGTGAAAGTAATATATGGCTTTATTGCCTTTTCCTTTAAACAATGTAAACATAAAAGAAAAACCTACTCCACTTTGGAGAATAACTTGACACTACTGGTATATGCCCGATCTAGCTGTGACTGGCTGGTTAAGCCAGTTCCCAGTCCCAAAAACATATATAATCTTTCTCAAGGAGCAAATTTATAAGAAAGTCTTATCTGGTTCTCCAGCTGCAGGCTTTTGCAGTCAAACCGCTCCCAGAAATAATCGTCGGGTCCTTCCTCTGTCAGCATAGTTGTATTTTCAGGAAAAACTATGGTCAGTCCTCCTTCTCCTTATGTCAGCCCAATTGTGAGCTAAGGAATCCCTCTCCTGTTTCTCACATCAGGCTTTTCTCAGAGTCCTAATCAGGCAGGTGGAGTCTGGTTCATTGTCTGTGTGCAATTAACCATCTCGCTGCTGGATTTAGAGGCAGTATCTCTCAAACAGTGATAAGTCCCTGTTACACCTACATAACACCTGAGTTTGTAATAAACACACCGCCCCTACCTAGGGTGTGCTGCCTGACTACTGTCTGTGCAAAGCCTACAGTAATTCTGTTCTCTGTCCAGCTACTGTAGCTTCAGAGGGGGAGGAGGATACTGACTGTTTGAATGTCGGCTCTCTGTGCTAATGTAATTTTTTATTGTGTTCAGTGAAGTCCTAGTTGACCCTATAAATGTGGTTAAGGGGCAAAAGGAGCAACATTGACATGCTGCAACTGCAATAAGGTGAAAAACCAAAAAAGAAAAATTGCAGGCTCCACGGTCATTTATGGCATCAGTTTGCTTTTCTCCACAGAGACTAAAATGTGCCTGTTCGTTTTCATTACGGATTAAAAAAATCATTTGTAAAAGCAGGTTGATGTCCGTTAATGAGTTATTGTTTTTCCTGTGATGTGCCATATGTTAGCGTTCCTCATTTGCATGGTGAAGGAAGTGTGTTATGTATGGTGCAGTGATAAGTGCTGAAACGGCTAAAAAGCAAGACAAACAAGCCTGTGTGTTACGGAGTCTCCACAATGTAAGCTTGATGATACCAGTGGTATACTGGCTTGGAGGATTACTGAGGGAAGTCACGAGACCGTAAGTCCAATGCATTAAATACATAACATGAGTCATTGTCTCTTCTATATCCCGTGTTCATGGCGTTTGGCATTGTAGCCAGAAGTGATATATCTAGATATCACTGCTAATGACAGTTACTGTGATATTCCTTGGCACGGAAAATATGACTATTGGCCCATTTCATATTTCTTTAGTGGTGTTTCAACATTTAGGCTGTAAAGTGTGTGTGTGTGTGTGTGTGTGTGTGTGTGTGTGTGTGTGTGTGGTCAGTGTTTTCAGCATGTAAACAAAGGAGCCATAGTTATGAATACCAACACTGCACACCTGAAGAAGCGGACTATGATTTTGGTGGCATAGCACATAAAGACACAATTGCAGGCATTACAAAGCTCCACAGCTACATTAGCCACCATTTACCTGAATGGAAGTTCCTGCAGCATCACTGTGCTGCAGCTGAATCTCCCCCTGTGTCTGTTTACACCTGATCCCTAACACACACTGAGAAGAAAGTCACTAAATTGTACAAGTGGGGATCAGCCATTGTGTTATTGACTGCCTTTCAATAATCTATTTTTGTATTTTTGTTCTTTTAGAAGAATTAGAGCAATTGGAAACGTGCAATTGTAGTGTAACTTGCTGTATGCCACATGTTTCTTTCAGCATAAAGTGTCTTGTTGTTATTGGTGTGCAGTATCTGTTCCACATCCCTACAAAATACAGTGCCAGAGATACATTTGTGTAATCTGCCCTGTCATTTAAATATTGGTGCAGAACGCCTACCTGGGAGTATAATAAACTGCTGTTGTTAATACAAGGAATTTCATTAAAGGGACTTCATTCCTAAATGGGTATTCAATCTCTGTGGCTTTTGTCGCAGTCTAAATTTCGTCTGAATTTTACAATGAAAAAAGATTTGTATTTTTCTGCATACGTCAATCTTTCAAAAAAATGTTTGAGGAAATATATCTTTATGTTGGTGCAAGAAATAAGCACTTCATTAGGTGATATTTTTTTTTATATTTGGACTAGATAGATAAGACGAGCTTTCCAAGAGTTCTCTTCTCTTCCTAATGTCATCAATCTGATTTATAAAGATTCCATGAGTTACACACACCAGAACACACACACACACACACAAAAAACACACACACATACGAAAACACACACACACAAAACACACACACAACCACACACACACACACCCACGAAAACACACACAACACCACACACAACACACACAAAACACACACCACACCCCACACACACTAGCACACACACACACCACAGTACGAAAACCCACACACACACCATAAAACACACACACCGAAAAACACCCCACCCACACACACAACGAAAACACACACCACACACCCTAACACAACACAACCCAACACCACCAAAAACACCACACACTACGAAAACACACACACACCTACAACACACACACACACCTCTCCCACACCCACACACAACATCACACACAGAACAAACACACAGAACACACCCACCCGACAACACGACACCCACCACTCCAAAACCACACACACACACATCACACACACATAAAAACACATACAACAAACACATACGAACACACTACGAAAACACAACACACCTAACTAAAAACATACCACACACACACAAAACAAACACATACACACACATACACATATACAAACCACACCACCACAAACAAACCAATACAAAACACAACGAACACACTAATCAAAACAACACACGCACAACAAACACACACACACACACGAAAACAACACACCACAAAACACACACACACACCCCACAACCCACACACCACGACCGCACACAAAACACACATACGAAAACACACACACCACACAAAAACCAAACACCCACCCCACACAAACCACACCCACACACCCAAAAACACACACAAAACACACCACAAAAACACACTCACACAAAAAACATAAACATTTAACGAGGGTAAATAAGTCAGGTGCAATAAATGGATGAAAGGACAGTGAGAGTGAGAACCATACTTCCATCAGCATGTGCAGGGTGTGAGGGGGGGGGGGGGGCTAATTGTAATTTTAACAGGCGGGTGAGACATTACAAAAAGTGTTAGAAAACCCTATATCAACATTAAGTCCTCTTGTTTTAGTGCGAAAGAGCATGATCATTTGGGTTCAAATGCTTTTCGTTCTTGAACGCTTTTAACATTCCAGTGCGGATTTGGCTATTTCTACTTATTGTTGTTCGTACATAGTTTCAATGTTCACCTGTGTCTCTTTTTCACCTTTTTTTATTTGAAATTGTGCATATAAACATGGTGCAGGTGCCGTGTAACTATATGCATATACAAGATATCAGAAGCCGATATCCAGTGCACACCACATATCTTGACCTGTCTTATTGTTGCCCTTTTCATTGCAATATACAACCGATCCTTCTTGGGACCATGCAATAAAACTAACACAAAGGCATCCCACTGCTACCTGAACATTGGTTGAGCAGGTGTGCCCCAATAAGCCTCCATGAACTTAATGGTATGTGCGTCCAACCTTAACTGTTATGTACGTTGCACAACCATTGTCTGTGTTTATGAGGGTCTCAAAACCCTACCTAATATAAACCTAGCCTCTCCCCGGCAGCTACTTCTTTTTCCTGGGCCTTCCTTCGTCAGTCCTGTTAGTGCAGGCAGTGGAAAGGTTTCCTTCCGTAGGCCTGTGTGTTATTACAGCCTTGGATGTGTGTAAATCGTATTCAAGGGCGGGCCTAGCAACTTCTGAGGATGTCAATCTGAGGGGTGGATACTGGTTGGGAACAGGCCCTTATGTGTGGGCTCTCTCAGTATCAGATCTGTGCTTGCTATGAGTCAGTTTACAGACACTCCCCAAAGGTTATAAATTATGGCATTCTCTCCCAAATTGTCAGTTCTGTTCTGTCAGCACTCCAAAGACTGGATCATAGAAAAGGAGGGAAAGAGTCTCCTCTCCACCCATGGAGGGGATGGGAGGGAGAGAGTTGGCCTGAGTCCAGGGCTCTGACTATGAGGAGAAAGAGTAACAGGAGAATGAACTTAGCTATGAAGAATGCCTGTTTCTTCTGTCATGTGTGAGCTGCCTACAATAAACCATCAGAAAAGACATGCTGTCTGTAACTGCTCTGTGTATGGAGGAATGTCAGTTAGGGGCACATCCCCTGAACACCCACAGAGGATCCCTGCTCTCGTAGCGCGCATGCACCCACTGAGAACAAGGTACCTGTCCCTCCTGTCCTGTTCTCCCCACACCACCGCGGAGAACTCAGCCCGCCTGTTACCAACAGGTATTCACCAACACCACAGCGTAGCCAGTAAAAAGGTCATACCCCCCCCCTCTCACTTAGGGCAGGGTAGATGGGCTACACTCGTACAGCAGAAACTGTTGCTGGCCAACAATTTGCATCTACCGAAACACATAAAATAAGAGACGGGAAATGGTGTGTTACTTTAAAATATGCGATCATAACTGTGTGCCTAGGATATGCACATTATCTCATGCATTGACCGTGATTGTGCACTTGTAGCAGTCGGTGTACATAAAATGAGTCCTGTGTCATGTAGTAATTATATGGGTGTGGTGTGTGTGTGTGTGTGTGTGTGTGTATATATACAGTGGTGTGAAAAAGACAGTACACCCTCTTGAATTCTATGGTTTTACATATCAGGACCATATACCATCTCTGTTCTTAGCAGGTCTTAAAATTAGGTAAATAACCTCAGATGAACAACAACACAGGATATATTACACACCATGTCATGATTTTATTTACAAAAATGGCGTCTGAACTGCTCCACACCACCGTAGCTCACTCCAACCACGTGACCCTACGAGTTTCTTCTTCCGCACAACGGATTCATCAGACGCCTGAAAGGAGAGGAGGAAGTTCCCTGAGTCGCTCTCATGCAGACCGTGTTTGATAGGAACCACAGCTGCAATCTTGGGCTGCCGGAGAGACCTTACAAGGTGACACCCAGCAGTCATGAGGTCTTACAGGAAAACACTGTGCGACGGAGCAAACTGACAGCGATCTGGATACATGTTGGTACATGGGCTTGCCACATACAACGCTTTTATTCCGTGGCAAATTGTGAGTGGCAATTATCTTGGTTCATGTTTTAAAACTTTGTAATTGGATTTACACAAGGATCGGGCGCTTTTCCTTTCTGTGTTTTTCTAATAGGTATTTGTTGGGAGGTTGTTGATCCCAAGAGAAGCTGCCCCGGACCTATAACCATCCATACAAGGGTTTACCCATCAGGTTCATTAGACCATTATATTTTTTGTCATCTTGAACTTTGACATTTTTACATATTTTTATATTTTCAATGTTGTTTTATATATTTTTTATTTTTTCATATATTATGCACAACATAGTCATACTCACAATAATATCCACCATTATAGCCTGTCACTACCACACTATTTATTGATGATATGGTGTTTATTTATAGTCATCTGTGTGACCGGGATTTTTGGGGTTTTTGGAGATCGGGATATGGGTGGTACCTTAAAAACAGGCGCGTTATTAATTATTCACTGTATATGTGTTTTTGTGTGTTTTGTGTGTGTGTGTGTGTGGTTGTTTTTGTGTGTGTGGTTGTGTGTGTGTGTGTGTGTGTGTGTGTGGTGTGGCTTGTGTGTGTTGTGTGTGTGTTTGTTGTTTGTTCTCACCTCTCAAACAAATAGTCGATAACCGTTCTGTGGCTAACTATGCTTTTTTTTGTGCGAGCTTTCGAGATACTGATTCTGGGCGATGTACAATTGATAAGCCAAAACTCTCTTGGGCTGCGCTTATAGTGCCGGCGACGCGACTTAGCCCGAAAAACAAATGCATTGTCGTCGCCGCGTGCGCTTAGGTAAGCGCGACGGCGACGCAATTTTCATAAGCCGGGAAATTTGATTTTTCAGAGGCTGTCGCCTCAAGTGACAACCCCTGAACAAATCAATGCCCCCCGTGTCGACTGGCCCGCCATCGCAGCAAGGGAAATACACTTTCGCTAGCGGTGATGCACTATAGGCGCTAACCTAGAAACAAGGGCATTGGAATGTTATGCTGTGGGTGAAATAATAATAAAAAAAAAATATATATATTTTTTAAATGTCATTACATTTTCCATACTTGAAAGAAGCAGGTGTGTGTTCGCTGTATTGGTATTTCTTCCATGAGTAAAGCAACGGTGCCAATGTGGGGGGCGCGAGAGATTTGCTGCAAGTAATATCTCTCTCAACACCACACACACCACCTGGACTGCAAACCCCCCCCCCCCTCCCGGGGCAGCGCAAACCCCACTCCATCTCCGCACGGGGCAGGGAGGCAGGCAACGGTGATCGGGGAAAGAAGGGGGGGACACCACACACAGCAGATCGGGTAGTGAGCACACTCACGGGGAGACTCATGAATATTCATGAGCTTCCACTGACTGACAGAAGCAGAAAAAAAACAATCCCTTCACTAATAATGTCACCAAATTTCGCCGATCAATACACGGAGAACGAATGACCTGCAGCTATACATTCTTAGTTAAGTAGAGATTGCCCACATGAAACTTTAATTAAAAAAAAAAAAAAAAAAAAAGACTGAACTGCAAGCTTTAATAACCATGTACTGAGAATGAAGGCCCTATGAATGACATTCTATTTCTGTAAATTGAATTTTGGGGGTTTAAAACACAGATGTTAAACATTTTGCTTTTAGTACAAACTGAGGGTCCTAAGGCAATATATTGCTTTTGGGTGCCCGGTTGTCAAAATAATAGCTCTAGATACTTTTGTGTTATTTACTGTGCATAGGATATAGGCTTCCACAAATCAAACAGCCAAATATTGTACTTTAAGAATGGTTAATTTATTTAAGAAAAACAGCAAATTGTCTATAAATGTTATGTCAGCTACACAGAGGTTAACTCA
Organism: Ascaphus truei; assembly: GCA_036426205.1. Taxonomy (NCBI): domain Eukaryota; kingdom Metazoa; phylum Chordata; class Amphibia; order Anura; family Ascaphidae; genus Ascaphus; species Ascaphus truei. Next base: position 56,134,498 of record CM071568.1, on the reverse strand, counting down.
ATTAAATATTTTTTATTTGTACTTGTATACATGTATTACCACAGGCATTGTTATGCAGTGTTAAATTTGCAAATCTCTAAAAATTTTAGTATAGACTAAAATTAATCCCATCTAAATACTTTTCTACACAATCACATAACTGCGCAATCTAGAAGATGGACAAGAGTAATGGACTACCCATAATTGTGTCTTTTTATGTATGCAGACTGTAACTCTTGTACCATTTAAGCCTTTGCTTCACTTTTTTTCATGGTGTTTTGCCTGTATTCGTGTTTTGTCCTTTTACCATTTAGTTTCCTGATCAGCTGATTCTGTCCTGGGCATTTATCACATGACAGGCACTGTTTTATTCAGTGTTAACGCGATGTATTGATTATCTGCAGTTTGAAACTAAATTGCAGATGTAACGTTTGGTGCAATGCATGTTTGGGTTCCCACCCTGAAAATGTGCTGTAATATAAGTTCATATGATGTGGTGTTTTTATGCACTTAAAAGGATGTAATAACTTATAGGTACTACCGTTGCTGACACACTGTCATTAGTGCCTTGCAAACTGCCTTCCATTTGCACAAGGCACTTGATGATCCACCACAGAAAGAAGTTTCTGGTTGCTGAATGAAACGCGTCGTCGGGTGATGACGTCAGCAGTGCGACTAAGACAATGTCTTAGTCATACAGTCTCAGGACTCCAACATTTTGTGTGGAGATAAGGTGACTTGCCCAAGGTACACAAGGAGGCGACACCGGGAATTGAACCAGGTTCACCTGCTTCAAATTTCAGTGCCAGTCACTTACTCACTGAGTCGTCTCCTCTCGAATACAAGTATACACATTTGGAGACCTGTAAATGTGGAAAATGTTAGGTGTAGGCTGTACTATTCTGTTTAAGATCAACAGATTTAGGGATACATTGAATGCAATTGACTAGAACATTCAGCATATGCTACTGGTACCATGTACTCAAACAGCATGGTAGAGATGAAACGTTTTGAATGATGATGTGTGGCATTTAACATGCATTATGACGTCATAGATTAAAGAAATGTTTTGATTTTTTTAGAGTACTCTTGACACTTTGCAAACCTCATGTTTAAATAAGGAAGAAGATCACATCATCATCTTTAGGTGACATGGATTATATTGGTTTTCATTGCAAGCATGTGGGGTTTGTATTGGGATACTAAAAGGTAAATCAAAAGCTAGCTAATCTATACATGTTAGTTTGATATTAGTCGTTATAAATGTGGTGGGGGTCTATGTGGGGAGTGCGGAATAGCTGATTCCGCCACCAAAACACGTGTTGGGACACGGACTGCGAGGCAGTGCGCCGCAGGACATTTCACAGCGATGTCCGCAGGGCGCGCGACAAGCGAGGTCTGTCGCACCGATTGCCCGCTCTGACAAGCTAGGTCTGATAAGTGCAATGTTTAAATGTCCAGCGTGGGACCGCTACACTGCCTAGACCCGCCACTCCATGCTCTTTAAATGTCCGGGCTGTGGTACGCTGGCCGGCATTTGCTGCAGCCAAACGTTTAGACTGGAGGAGTGTACCCTCTGAAAGAACATAAGGTAACACAAACATGTTTGGTTTGGTTTTATTCCTTTCCAACATCTTTCTCCCATGTAATATCTAAGTTTTTTTCTATAATTTCGGTATTTACATAAAAAAAAAGTTGTTGTATTATCTATCTATCTATATATGACTGAAAATAATGTTGTGTGTGTGTAGTTCTTCCCCCTGTGTGATTGGGCCCCCGACGCTCCCCCTCCTCACATTGCGTCCACCTCTTGCTCTCACTTGGAATTGGAACCTCACGCAGGACCATCTCACTTGAAGCTGACTTTGCTACTCACACGCTACCCACACTCCTCGCCGACCCCGGCCTCACCTCTCCCCCACAACAACACCCCCCCTCCGATCAAAAGCAGCCGCCGCTGCAGCCACCGCCCCCGCGCCGCCGCTCCCAACGCCTGACCTCGCCCCCCACACCCCACCCCCCGGTCCCAGCACAAACACGCCGCCGCAGCCACCTCTCCTAGCCTTTGCGGGCCGCTCAAGCTCTCACCGCCCACCGCCTGACCATCTTCCCCCCCCCGGCACAGCACAAGCCACGCCGCTCCTCGCAGCGCCGAAGAACTCGCCTCAACCTCCACGGACCCCGCCATCACAGATCATAATCTCCGCCTCCTCTCGCCAACGGCCTCACCCTCTCTCTCCACCCCCGTCAGCCAAGGCAGGCACCGCATCCTCGCGCCAAGGCCTACCATCTCCGTCTCACAAGCGCCCTCCCCCCCTCCCGTCACAGCAAAAAGCAAGCCTCCACGTCTCCCATCCTTCGCAAACACACTGCGGTGGGGAAGTGGTCGAGGGGGGGCAACACTAGACTGAAGCGCCACACACACATACGAACTCTTTGAACACAAACACTGGGGGGGACTGACGCGCACACATACACAGAGACGCATGCCACAATGCAGGCACAACAGCACCACAAATGACGGCGACCACCTCACCCACCGCACGCTACGACGCCACCACTGACGACGACACACACTGACGCGCGCACACATAGGCGACACACACTGACGCACGCTGCCCACACTACCTTACGACGCAAACCACACACACACCTGACGACCCACACACAACATGACGCGCGTCACACACACATGACCACGGCAGCACCACACACACACTGGCCAACACACTGATATGCGCACACAAACATAATCACACGAAGAAAGGGCCACACACACACACGACACACACACACACTGACTGACGCAACACTGACTACAACACACACACTGATCTGCGCGCACCACACTGACACGACCACACACACACCGTACTGACTGCGCACACACCACACTGACTGACACACACACACCACCCACACCACACACACTTACTGACGCACACATACACTGACAGTGACGCACACACACTGACTGGATGACGTCTCACACACACGGACGCCGCACACACACACGCA